>CM062609.1:17566214-18166214 GCA_031470985.1 Agastache rugosa
ATATGTTTTGTTAGATTTTGCAAAAATATGTTATGCATGAAAATGTCTAATTTGAGAATCGAGAAGCATGATGGTTTTGTGCATTAAGAACCTAAGATTTGCATGTTGCGGGGACAGGCTGTGTGGGTTGTACGGCTTAGCTTGGAAGTTCATTAACGAGCCTCAGAAACCGTGCGTCGAGGGTTAGGGTTCGTCGGATTTCTGGCAGTTCTGCCACCTTTTATTCCGGAGGCCATAACTTCTTACTCGTTTGGACGAAATACAGATCCTTAAATTGGGTTGGAAACTAGACATCCATGGCTTTCTAATGGTATCTTTCCCATCCCCTGTTTCCAGATAATCTGTTCACTGAAACTGCCTTAGAAACTGATGCACTTGCACAGTTTTTCCGAACTCTTATTTTCCTTCAAGTTAAATTGTTTTAACTTGATTTCTAAAACATCTAAGTTGTTTTTAATTATCGACTATTCCTTAAGAATGTTCTAACCGTCGAGTAAGAACCGAGTTGGTTTTCAATCGATATTTTCCCAAATCTCTTTTCTTTTTAATAAGAGATTTAATCAAGTGCAAGTCCTAAAATTAAATAGTTATCGAGTCCGTTTTTTCGTTTTCATTTTCCATCTCGATCTTTTTCTAAGATTTGATTATTTACGATTAAAGGAGGACATCGTACATAGAAGAAAGGACTGAAGACCGAAGCTTGGTTTCCGTCTCCCGTAAATCTGTTAAGGTGGGCTTTTCTATTAGCTGAAATAAAACGTGGCTATTCTATTTATCCGAATAACTCGAGCTTTGCTCGTTTTTCTTATCGCTTTAAAAAATCAGCGTTTTTAAAGTTTCATTATCTTGGCATAAAAGAATTTGTTTTGTGAGTTCTATTATGCTTATCTCGAGTTGGTTCGCCAACTAGTAATCGATCGGATTCCGAGTTAGCCAAGAGGGTGCTTTCCTTAATTAGTGTAATACTCGGTAGTCGGAGTGTATGGTACTCTATTATGCAGACAAACACGGAGGTGAGCCGACCGCGAGCGAAGGCCTTCTTCCCCGCCAGTATTCAGATTTGGTCATATTGAATTAAAAGTAAGAAAATGCTTGCAAGCGATTATGAAAGTTAGTTTTAGTAAGCACGGGACTTTAATTAAAAACCCCGTTGTGTTACCGTTGAGATGTCTGTTAATTCTATTAAATCTATTATATGCTTTACATGTGTTCACTAAGTACTTTGTACTTAGCCCCGTATATGTTTATAAACATGCAGGGTTGAGTGACGAGCTGACGTTGGAAGCTGAGTTACTGCGAAACGTCGAATAAAGCTAATAGAGCCTCGACTTCACATCTTCATATGTGAAGTCAATCTACGTCTTTTCCGTCGTTATATCTCTTTATGTTATAACATTTTTCGGTGTCAGTATTCTATACTTGAAACTCTAAATAGAAAAATGTTTTCAAGGTCTACCAAATCAAGATTGTCTTCATTTCAAATAAACAAAGTACTTTTCAGTTTATATCTTTGACTGATCAAGATCTATTCCTCATTTATTCATTAATCCCCCTTCTTCCCCGCTTCTTAATTCCAACCCCTAGTCGCACCCCCGCTTAGCCGTCCTTCGGGATTTGGGGTCGTGACGGAGATGGTATCGAGCATTTCATTTCTCCGAACCCGAGTGCTAACTTTCAAGTAAAGTTTAGTTTCCGAATCACTAAACTTGGAAAACTTCGCTACCAACTCAACACCCCGTTACGCCTCGGCTCAACCCAGAAAAAAAAAAGAGGTGAAATATTTTAAAAGTTCTCATTATTTTCAAAAGTCTCGAAATGCATTGAAAGCATGTTTTAATTATTATTCTAAGCATGAGGTGCTTGAATTTATTTTCTTGGAATTATTTGAGTTATGATATATTTTCTCAAGAAACATGTTGGCATAGAGAATTTAAGAAATATTTTCTAAGGTTTTTCCCGATTACGTAAGAACTCTAGACTTATAAGAAGCTTTGGTTTTCAAAGTGGTAAAGAAGATAGAGATCGAAAGAGAAAAAAAAATGAAGATAAGAGAAGCAAATGCAAATGGAAACGAATGTCGGCAACATACATGGCTGACATGAGCATAGTTAAATCTTCATTTGGGGTTTGATTTTCGTCGGAACTCCCCAAAGTGACTTTGTTTTTCCACTTTATAGAGAACCGTTTAGTTTTGCTTGTTGAAAATTTTCTAGTAAGCTTCTGCTAGTGTTTCTCTCGTCGAAAGTCAAGAAGTTTTAAGTTAAGAGTCGAGTATAAAAAGTTTGCATTGAGTGAAGCATTTACACAATTATATAAATGAAGGTACCAAATGAATTTTTTTTCGAGTCTTTAGTCGGAATAGTAGCTGGATGCTATAGGGATTTCACTTATCCTATTTTGATGAGAAAGAACTTATAGAAGTTAAAAGAAAGAAGCGTTATTCCCAAGTTGAGATACGATTAATCGGAACTCTAAGTTTGCGAAAACATGAAGTAATATGTAAGTACTAATTTTTGTCAAGACTCTATAAAAACATAGGATTTGTCATATTGGGATTGTAATCCCATATAGAGAGTTTGTCAAGCGGGACTGAATTCCCGTATGACTGAGAAAATGTTGTGTTGGGCCTGATCAACCCACATAACCAGAATCTCGGTATGTTGACGTAGTGAATTTTCCGACCTTAAGACGTATTAATGGTTCGGAAATAAGTTGTCATATCCCATTTAGTCAAATATTGTCATAGAATTACAATCTCTTACGACTAGTCAGTTATTGTAGTAAGGTCTTCTCGACCTTCTTAACCAATAAGTTAACTACTTTAGAGTTTTCTCAACTAAGTGATAAAGTATTATACAGAGTTATGAAACTATGCGATAGAGTACCCATAATAAGTTCTCTCACATGCGTTAACACAAAGATAAATACAATAGGTGGATTCAAGTTTCCACCTAGATACCATAATAAGCAAGTGTAGTCTTCTCGTAGCTAGAAAGACACACTAGAATTTTGATATATTTATGGACTAAAAGACTTATACAATGTTGATGTTGCTTTTAAAGAATATAGAAAAATACAAGAAAGCATAATGTAAATTACTCTGATGAATTCAACTAATATTATTCGTGTACTCTTATACAGTTTTATCCAAATAAGAATTTTGGTTCTTTACAGACGATCGAATAGTTGAGACGCCAAAACACCAGACGATGAGGCATTTTTATGCTAAAATACCAAGTGAAACGTAAGACAAATGTCCTACCTGTTTCATTAAGTGATCAACATAATAAGAAATAAAGATAGACTTATCCCTGGAGAACGAGTCCTTTGGAATAGTAATGAGAATGAAAATCCTGTTAAGGAGAAATCACCTACTTATATTAGAACGAGTAATCCGAGGGACAATACGTACAAAAATATGGTTAGAACTTGAATTGGATCAATCATTCCCTAATGATATAATGAGCCATATTTACAAAGATAAACGAGAGATCGAGACAAATAAAAAGATAACTTAAATTAGTTAAGGACTACAACTGCAATATCGAAACGTGCGAAAATAAATCCGAAATACTCGCTCACTCAAAAGAATATGTCCATTCAAGAGTTTTAGACATTGAGAATAGAGGAGGTGCACTCATCCAGAAATAATAGAGAGGATCACATCGCAACAATAGTAACTTCACCGTACCTCGGTGTTGGAATTGATCAAATTGTTTGAAGAATAACCTTGTCGAAGCCAAGTTTTCTAAGTGTGGATAATATTTTAACATCTTCCAACTAGAAAGTACATGTTTTATCGAAGCTTGTAATTAACACATGGAGAATTTTTTCTTAACCAAGACTTAAGTTATGAATAAAAGACAACCTACCTTGAACGAATAAGAAATTCAAGGATTACCAAGAAGTGGAAAGGAACTTAAAAGAAAAGAAAATTTGACCTTATGGAATTGGAGTATCGTAGAAGACGAAACAAGATAGTATAATAACAACCACTAGATTGATTTCTAGTGAAAATTTATACGAGCACATAATCTCCACTATAAGTGAAAGCACTCATTTAAAAGGATATATATATTTTTCTTTGGTAGAGAAGTATACCCCAAGAACTATCATGTGAGAAAAGAGACCACGATTAAAAATCTGTAAAAAAAAAAAGTAAAGAAAAGAAAATGACAATCAAGTACAAGAGAACCGTTAGTTAACGATTATATTATACTCTATATCTAGTATAGAGAACGAAGGAAAGAAGTGCAAAGTATTGAACAAAGTACGGTACAAGATAGAGGCGACATTAGTTAATAAAGAGTTGTCAACCTGTTCTTAAGTATTTAACAAATCTCACGAAATCTGGGGGAAATAACAAGTTGTGGGAGACCGAAGTGAAAGAAAATCCGACCATAGAATTAAATTTAAAAAAAAGTTATATGAAAAAAATGTAAAAGGGGAAAAATAATTAATTAAGGAACATTGACCTAAGTACAAATATAGGACAAAGTCCTCCTCCACTGAGTCATTATTTACTCAAAGATAAAAACAGGAAAATGAAATAGAAAGTTGGAGTTTAGAAATAGAGATAAATTTCGAAATTTGTGAAGGTTAATTGCACTAAAAAAAAGGATTAATTAGAACCATATTATAAATTTATATGCATTTTGAGCATACCTAATTGTTGATGGTAAATGAATTTAATAGAATTCAGATAATGAATGTGTTAGGATAACATGGTGCAACTAGATGTCATGAAGATGAAAAATTATAATCCAAACTACGAGTATAAATAAGGTTAGTTTGCAAGTAAGAGAATTAATATGAACGAACCCATCGCTACAATCTTCTAGACCGTTAATGATTTATAAAAAGAAGAATGCAAAGTTAAAAACTTGGCAATGAGTTCAAAGAAAGAAGTAATGTTAAAAGATGAATATATGGTAAGGTAACATACTCGGTTAAAACTCCGTAGATCAAT
The DNA here is from genome assembly GCA_031470985.1 of Agastache rugosa. Classification (NCBI taxonomy): domain Eukaryota; kingdom Viridiplantae; phylum Streptophyta; class Magnoliopsida; order Lamiales; family Lamiaceae; genus Agastache; species Agastache rugosa. Next base: position 17,571,184 of record CM062609.1, read on the forward strand.
AAAAATTTCCTAGAATAGGCAAAGCAAAGCTTATCATGGTGTCAAAAACATGACTCTAAGTAACCTAAAGAAATTGAAGGTTCGGAATCTCGAGTTAACGAATTTAGATTCAGTACAACTCAATAGATCTATGAAGAAAAGTTGGTCCTATTTCATGAGGAAGAAGGATAATGCACTAAAATGTTTATTGGATTAAGAAGGACAAACATAAATCACCATCAAGAATAAATATTCTCTTTTATAATGAAGGCAATAGATTTGAAAAGTCGAAGGGAGTCATCCATTACCTACTTAAGATGAGAAAAAAAAAGATTATTTGTTTGACTATATCTAAAAAAAAAAAAATATGGACATTATAGAGTCATCGGATGCCCTTTAGAAAACCAATAGATTCGTAAGTAAATGAATAATTGGTACCCAAGTTATTGATAATACTCTCATTTGTTTAAAAAAAAAAAAACATTGCAAGGAAACATTCGGACTCAAGAATAATGCATAGAAAATGTTGGATGTCAAAATCCTCAAGTATAAGTTTCACGTAGGAAAGTGATGTTTCTCGGGACATCGTACAAGATAATGTGAAGTAATGATGCCTTGTTAATAAAGGATATTGAAGTTAATCCGATAAAGGTCAAGGCATTTAAAACTGGAATACTCCATCCAGATAATTACAAACAATCAGAAGAATATTTCAAAATTTGGCCAAGACAGCGACCAAAGTAAAAAATTAAGGAATTAAAGTCGAGGTTAACTATGACTCAAGTGTTCACATTCCTAGTCGGGAATGAAGAATTGATAAGTTAGCAGATATCCTTAATATAAGTTAGGCTACACGCTTTTAAAGAAATGAAAGATTACATGTTGCTCGTCACATCAGTTAAGGACATATGAACTAAACTACCCCACTTATGACAATGAGTTAGTTGCATGGTTGCATGCACTAAATTTATAGAAGCACTACTCTATAAATGAGAATGTGAGATCTTCACCGACCTTAAGAACCTCAAGTACTTTCTCGAGTGGAGAGACTTGAGAATGAAACAATAGAGATGACAATAATTAGTTATAACAATTAACTATAAAGTATCATCCTTGATAAAATATATATATATATAGTAACTAGTGTTTGTAGTCAAAAGATCAAGATCAAGAAGAATAATTGCTTATTTGAGAGAAGGAACTTACAACATATAGAGAAACTAAAATTAGTAATGGTCTACCTGTCGAGGCGGTCAAAGGTCCATTGTAATTATAAGTGCCAACCACGAAAAATGATGATAATTTTTTTTAAGCTCGATAAAGAGATGAATTTTTTTTAGAAAGTATGTGCTTTGCCGCAAGGCCGAATGAACATTAGTTATTAATTGAAATTAGAGATAGTTCCATAAAATTAACAAAAGTATTGTGAACGCCCAAACGAATTTTTTTTCTTTTGAAATGCAAGAAGAAATATATTATCATTTGTATATTGATAAATTACTTGTGAGCATGTAAGAAACCCCACACTAAAGACCATATAGAATGTTTAGACCACTACCGATCTAGAAGTAAGAGAAATAAACTATAAGTAAATGCGTATTATGTCAATAGGAATTAATTGGCGCGTAAGAGCACGACCATTTGGATCATATGGGATCAAAATTAAAAAGATAAGGCATTTTTCTTCGGATAAAAAAATGGGGTTAATTAAATAAACTTGCAAAAGTTTTATGCAAAAAAAATCGTACGCCCTTATGAATTTACCAATCTCAAGTCGGTCTAATGTAACTCTAGGTTCACATCACATGTTAACAAGATTATGAAAGATTGATTAATCATTTCAAATTTTAGAACAATATCTCAAGCCGATGAACAGTCGGAAATGATAAATCAAAACTATAAAAATACTTTGCGAGTTTTAGTTGCCAACATCAATAAGAATATGTTCTTGTAAGGCTAAGGATATAGATCACTCATATTTTTGTATGAGATAATGGAAGGGAGAAAAACTCTTTGGCCCATAGTCAAATACAATAGATGGTCGAGGAAGTCAACCTAACTTAAGCAGAAAATCAAGGAGATGAAGAGATGGACATATAGCTTATACAAATAAATGTAGATATGAGTTAAAGATTTGAAGAAGATAAAATATGATGCTTGATGCCAACAACCTATATCGATAAGTGTAAATTAATAAAAAAAAAAGACTAAAATGACAATCTTACTTTCTTTCATAAAAAAAAAAAAAAAAAAAAAAAAAAAAAAATCTTTTTCTAAGAATGTTGTACGTATTGAAAAGAAATAAAGTTAAGAATTATCATTTAAGACTTGTCGAGATCCTAAGTAGTGTAGGTCCAACAGCCTATGAGTCGGCTTTGCCACTAAGAAAGAGGAATGTATGTATTTTATGTCTCGTACGTTAAGAAATGAGTATTGATCCAAAACCGACGATCATACACTATATGAAGTAAACCTTATGTAAGAACTTGTGTTATAGAAGAATACAAGTACAAAGTTCGAGGAACGAGTAAATTTCTTCAGTTAAACTCCGATGCTGTTGTCACGGACGAAACGAAGAGTTATAAGCAAAACTATGACAAGAAGAAAGTCCAGTGTCCCTAATAAAGTGCAGAAGGTATGCAAATTTCGGGACGAAATTTTTTGTTAGAGGGGTAGGATGTAATACCCCGGTATTTCTAATCTCATCATAATTAAAATTTTGTTAATTAAGTATGAGTTTTGCATTCCTAAGTTATTAAAAATAAATATAAGATTTTAGGCGCGATCCGTTTCTGAAAATTAATTACAGAAATCGAGTAACCGGATACAGGATTATGATTTCGGCGCCCGATTAATTTTTCGTTCGAGACATCGGAATTGAGCAGCATCTGCATTTCCATTCACTTATTTCTCGATACGAATCTTTTTCCAAAAAAATCAGTTTTTGTCATTTCCGGATATTTTTATCGACCCGTCGCGTCTCGACTTTTTCTTATTTTTCGAAAAACGAACCAGCATTCCCGACTAATTAAAATATTTCGGATTCAATGGTCTCGACCATTTTCGTCAAAAATATTGTCGTCTAAGAATCTCGTTGCTCGTTTTAATTCACGGTTTAAAACTTAAATACCTAGATATTAAATTAAATAAAATCTATCCTAAATAAACCTATTAAAAACAACTCTCTCTCTCATTCACCCCCCAACTGCCGTCCCCTTTCCCCCCATTAGCAAGAAACACTTTTTCTTCCATTTCTTCATTTCTTCAAGCTTCAAGTCTCGATTACTCTTCCGTCTACCGTCCGATTTTCGATCCGAGTTCGATTTTGACAAGGTAGGAGTTTCTTCTTCATTTCCAACCAAACAAAATTTTATTTCTTCCATCTTGAAATTTTCGAAAATTTTGAAGCATGGTTGGATTGATGTTTGAGCTTTTAATTAATGTTTAAATGTTGATTGGGAGTGTTTTTAATAAAAGAATTAAGGTTGGATCCAAGTTTTGCACATTTTTTGTGCTATGACCGAAAATCTTAGAATTTTAGGCTTTTTATTTTAGCTTTGATTCTTGATAAATTGTTTATAGATTATGCTTCTATGTGATGATATAAGCATGTGTTAATTATTTGGGATTTTTCTAAAAATATTTTATTTATTGAATGAGATGAAGAATGTGATGTAGATTGAAGTATGATGAGGATATGAGGAAAGTGATTATGGGTATGAGCATTAGGAAGCATGTAGTTGAACATATATTTAATTTAGATTTTTCTAAAAATAAAATATAAACCGTTGGAGACGAACATTTGATAAAAATCGAAGCAATAAAAATAGTTTGGAAGTTGTGTTTGCATAATTGGTCACTAGTAAGCATGATGATTATTGAGTAAATTAATTAGAATTTTCTAAGAATGTTTTATTTTTCGTTGGAGACGAAAAATCGAGAATATATTAAAAGTTGTTTATGATATGATCATATTGGTTGCATATTAGTTAATCTCGTAGCTTAATGATCATAATGTATAAGTTTGAGAATTTTCTAAGAATATTTTTCGTTTTGTAAGAGATGAGAAAATCGAGCAAAATCATCGACTAAGTTTTTGTAAGAGAAAAGTAATTGGATATTAGTAGTTATCTATGCTAAGAGCTCGTTGTGTATTTGTTTGAGAATTAACGAACTAACTTTGTTTAAAAGTATATTAAAGATCGAAATTGTTGAGAAATAGATTAAGTGTTTGATTTGGTGAGTTAAGCATGTTAATATGTTTATGTTAATGTTATAAGATAATGGAAATTGAAAGAAAATGAAAAGGAATTATAGAACTTGGTTTTATAATAAAAGTTAGTTGACGTATTTTGGATAAAAGAAAGAATCGAGCCGTAAAACGAGTAATTGGATAAAATGGTTTGTGTATAAATAATAAGCATGTTTATATATGGTTATAATGATTTTATTAGAATTAATAAAAATGTTTTGAAAAATCGACTACGCTCGTCGTTGCTCGATAAAAGTTGTATACGTGTTTTGTTTAGAATTTTGATTGTGGATTTGATTATGTTGTTAGTTGATGATCAAATGATTAGTTGGTGATCATGTCATTAGATGATTGGATAAAAAGTTAGATTATATGATTATATGTTTTGTTAGATTTTGCAAAAATATGTTAAGTATGAAAATGTCGAATTTGAGAATCGAGAAGCATGATGGTTTTGTGCATTAAGAACCTAAGATTTGCATGCTATGGTTGGTATGGTTGCATGGCTTAGCTTGGATGTCTATTAACGAGCCTAGGAAACCGTGCGTCGAGGGTTAGGGTTCGCCGGATTTCTGGCAGTTCTGCCACCTTTTACTCCGGAGGCCATAACTTCTTACTCGTTTGACGAAATACAGATCCTTAAATTGGGTTGGAAACTAGACATCCATGGCTTTCTAATGGTATCTTTCCCATCCCCTGTTTCCAGATACTCTGTTCTGAAACTGCCTTAGAAACTGATGCACTTGCACAGTTTTTCCGAACTCTTATTTTCCTTCAAGTTAAATTGTTTTAACTTGATTTCTTGGAAACATCTAAGTTGTTTTTAATTATCGACTATTCCTTAAGAATGTTCTAACCGTCGAGTAAGAACCGAGTTGGTTTTCAATCGATATTTTCCCAAATCTCTTTTCTTTTAATAAGAGATTAATCAAGTGCAAGTCCTAAAATTAAATAGTTATCGAGTCTGTTTTTTTTCGTTTTCATTTTCCATCTCGATCTTTTTCTAAGATTTGATTATTTACGATTAAAGGAGGACATCGTACATAGAAGAAAGGACGGAAGACTGAAGCTTGGTTTCCGTTCTGTAAATTGTTAAGGTGGGCTTTTCTATTATACAAATAAAATGTGGCTATTCTATTTACTGAATAACTCAAGCTTTGCTCTGTTTTTCTTATCGCTTTAAAAATCATGTTTTAAAGTGATTATCTTGGCATAAAAGAATTTGTTTTGTGAGTTCTATTATGCCTATCTGAGTTGGTTCGCCAACTAGTAATCGATCGGATTCTGAGTTAGCCAAGAGGGTGCTTTCCAGAATTAGTGTACACGGTAGCCGGAGTGTATGGTACTCTGTTGAGGGGTAGCCAGCCACGGTGAGGAGCGACCGCGGAAGAAGGCCTTCTTCCCCGGCGTTATTCAGATTTGGTCATATTGAATTAAAAGTAAGAAAATGCTTGCAAGCGATTATGAAAAGAAGTTTTAGTAAGCACGGGACTTTAATGAAAAACCCCGTTGTGTTACTGTTGAGATGCCTGATAATTCTATTAAATCTATTATATGTTTTTGGCATGTGTTCACTAAGTACTTTGTACTTAGCCCTGTATATGTTTATAAATATGCAGGTTGAGTGACGAGTGACGGTGGAAGTTGAGTGGTTGTGAAATGTTGAATAAAGCTAATAGAGCCTCGACTTCACATCTTCATATGTGAAGTCAATCTACGTCTTTTCCGCTGCAGACACTCTTTATGTTATAACATTTTTCGGTTTAAGTATTCTATACTTGAAACTCTAAATAGTACTAAGCTTCTATGTCTAACAATCTTTCAAGATTGTCTTCCTCTCAAATAAACAAAGTACTTTTCAGTTTATATCTTTGACTGATCAAGATCTATTCCTCATTTATTCATTAATCCCCCTTCTTCCCCGCTTCTTAATTCCAACCCCTAGTCGCACCCCGGCTTAGCCGTCCTTCGGGATTTGGGGCTGTGACATCTTTTCCGTTTCTATAAATCTATTTCATTTTTTATTTAATCAATTTGGTTTCATATGTTTATTACCTGTTAATGATAAATAGAGAGGTTACCATATTCAGTCAATATTTATGTAAGGTAATTATAATTTGTAGCCAATAATGGCAAATTTTTAGTGTAGAAGCTAACGCAAGTAATATTACCTTTTAGTTTTTAGCTTACGTTACTAATTTATTATAATTGAATCTCTATTCCATCTACTCATTCAAATTTCCGTAAATTTATTTACCCAACAAATAAAAATAGAATAACATTTGTGTTTTCTCTCTTATTAATTAGTGCTACAAATCAAGATTTCCTTCACCGACTGTTAATAGGTTCCGTCCACTCATATAATTTTTTCGGCCATATTATCTAATTAACTCCAAACATTGCTAATGGTGGACATTAATTATCCAATAATTTTTATATATACAATATATTTAATTTAATATGAGTTCATGTAATTTGTTGGTTCATTTTTACCTTTCGTAAATCATGGCAATAATTATCATATATTAAATTATTAAATTTCTTTAAGTTCCTTAATTAGTCCAATTTAATTTTGATAATACAATAATAATTGTTTATATTAATATAAAAACATGGTATATCATATTTGTAATTTAGTGAATTCTAATCAACTAATTAATATATACGTTACTAAGCATGATTTGTGGCAACTAATTAAACTCTTTCCTTTTTCTTTTTTCTTTTTATAATATGTTGTGCCTATATTTAAGATTTTTGAAATAAAAAATATTAACACATCTCCGCGCTTTGTACTCTTTCATTTCACATTATTTTCAAAATGAAACACGAGGTGATATGGAAGATGTTATCAAGACAAGAGTACTATTGACGTCTAGATTTTGTAACACCTATCAACACAAGTTTTGATCTAACGTCATGCAACACTACCCTCATCACATAGTCATGTAGAAAAATTGATGTATTTACATGAGTTCTCTTTAGTTTTGTATGTATTCTATCCATTTTGAATTTTTTGAATGTAATTGTATATTACAAGTGAATCTTATAGTATTAATCACCTTTTATATATTTTATTAGTTATTTAGAATAATAATCTTTACTACTTTTCTTTGATTCCAATTTAATAATAATCTATCCATATTTTTTCATTTCAATTTGATTTTGATTTTATTGTAATGTTAATTGTTTTTTTAGGAGATTGTATTGTTAATTGTTTGTTATCATGTGTGATACATATCATAGCAGGATGTCAATTATTTTGTCATAGGAACAAGACAATGCTAGCTACTCATCACGAAATCGTCAATTTTGCAGGAGAAAATGTAGATTGTAGACTATGATTAAATGTAATTATATCATATGGAATGAAACTGGGTGCATGATAAACTCCTTTTGTTTTTCTAGAATTTGTATATTCACGATATAGAGAAATCGGAGAGGAATTGAAATGTTGTGTTTGGATCGATTTAAACACGCAGTTAATTTTTTAGCATGCATTAAATTTGCTAATAATTTGGTTCAAGGTCAACTTTTGATAATGAACATAATTCCAGTGGAGGCTAAGCTCAACACAATTGGTGTTGTATATATAGGATGATTGATTTGGGACATATATCACCACGACTCAAAATTTCTCATTGAATCAAAATAACTTTTATATTTAATAAGTTTTTTGTCATTTTTTTCGTTAGTTATTAACTAGGTAAGATTTATATATGATGTTATCATTTTTTAATGAGAAATGCATGCTACAAAAAAAAAATTATTATTGAGTTGAACAAAAAAATAGTTTTATTTATATTGAAAAATTTAATTTGACCATATTATTAATTTAGACATTATTTAATTTGCAAAATTAATAAATTTTATTATATTTTCTTTTTTCTAAAGATTTTATTATATTTTCTAACAATAAGTATTGAGACATATAACCAGTAAAGTAATTTACAAAAATATAATATTATAAAATATACAAAATTTGTTATCGTTTTTGTCCATATTAATTATATGTGTGTTTTTTTATATCTACAGATTATAAAAGAAAAACAATTATATTTTTTATGTAAAAAATATTTTATTATAATTTTAAACATTAATATTTAGATGCATATGTGTATTTCTATACACTAAATGAATAATACTACCATATTTTTGTCGTTGAAGCAATCGTGTATTCTATTGTTTTTACTCAACAAAGAATTACTTTTGGTGAAGAATATTGTTTTGCAAAAGACTAGAGAATATAAGAGTTGGGACATAGAGATGTTAATGGTTAATGGGCATCATAGTGATAGATGTCGAAACAGTCGCCGACAATGGAGAAGACAACGATTATGATATGTAGATGATGGTGGTGGAAAAGACGAAGGATAAAAGATAATGTACAATTGTTGATTCTCCTATATATTCTATTGTATTTAAATTTTTCGCTTTTAAGTAGATTTAGATAACTTTTATTTTATTTATTTGAATTAAAATGACATCATTTTGATCACACATAACATTTTGTTGAGCCACATATTGTACTAATTTGCCACATTTTTAATCAAGAATTAATGATTCTTTGACAATTACTAAGAGTTTATCTTTCTTTTCTTTTTTTTACTGCAAGACTTAATTATTAGTTTTAAATAAGAACTTTTAAACTCAATTAATTTTCATACAATATTCAATTATTTTCTCAATACAAGAACTATATATTTTAATTTAATATTTTTGCTCGAATTAACTTAATATACCAATATATTCGTCTAAAATATAGGCTATTAAAAAGATAATAGAGACAATAAAAATAATTATTATCCATATATATATATATATATATATATATTAATTATAAAAAAAATTAACGATAAAGCCTTCATAAAATGTCCTACATCAAAACCTTAAAACTAATCATGGACAAATATTGTTGAAAATAAAAGAAGAGCTCGAAGTTGTAGTTAAAAATTTATTAATGATTTTCACTAGAGATTTTAGTAGTTAATGTGCTTTATAGTGTATGGATAGTAAAGTCTCTGTTTTAATTGGATTTGAGATGAGTACAGATAAAGAAATTCACATTCATGGTGGAAAATATTTAAGGGAGGGCTTCTGACCCATTATGATTTCTAAATGAGTCTGATAGGTATGCATGTAAATTTAGCCATGAAACCAACGGGTTGACCCAAATTGACTGAGAAAAAGTAAGATTAGAACTAAAAATTTCTAAATTCGAATGAATGTCCGAGTGAGTTGGTAATTAACATATATTACCCAACAAATTTGAGATGAGTACATATAATAAAGTTTATTTTATAATCAGAATTGAGAGATAGGTATTGATAAGGAAATTTTGTTTCGGGTTGAAAAATATTTAATGGGTGAGTATCCGATCCATTATTATTCGTAATCGAGCCTGGTAGGTAGGAATGACAATGTAGCCAAAATGGACAAGTCGATCCGAATAGACCGAAAAAATAGGGTTAGGGCCGAAAACTAAATTTACCTCCTTTGAGATATTATCTTCTTAAGTGTTCTAAGAAATCATCATCATCATTATTATTATTATTATTATTATTATTATTATTATTATTATTATTATTATTATTATTATTTATTTATGTAATGTTCAACTTTTAATGCATGAGACATATAATCAATTATTGTAACAACTTATATTTAATTATTTAGAAATTAAAATGATTTTGGATAATTAACGGGTATTACTATACAAGTTAGGATAGACGAGTGATAAAATTTCATTTTAGTGGAGAAGGTGATGAGGACTATTACGAGGCTGAAGTGTAAGAGCATGAGCAACAGCCGTGTTTCTTCAACAACATGAGAAAATTGCGGTGCCGCATGAGGCTGAGTTGATTAGCATAGGCGGTGATGGTGGTGGATTTTGATTTTTTTGGGTTTAGAGAGCCATTTTGAAATAGACAATAATTATTAATGATGTGAAAGACGAAAATACTAAGTTGATGGATTTGAAAATGTTTATATTCGTGTATGAACACTTCAATTTCTCTTTTATAGATTGTATTGTATGAGTAGGGATAAGGTTTTGTTATTGTGATTTTCACTTGCCATGAAGTGCCGTAGATAGTAACTTTTATTCTTTTTAATATTTTGTTTCTGGAAGTGACAATTAAAATACGAGTACGGTAGTAAAGTTTATTTTATATTTATATTTTAATTATATTTTTTTATTATTTCTACTATCTGTAATTAATATTTACATTGTAGTGTTCATTTTTTTTTATGGATTTGGGACATGACAGTTACAAGTAATGAAGTTTCTTTTTTAAACAGGTTTGGGTAGGGATGACAATGAATTAATTTGATTTATAAATAATTTTGTAATCTTATTTGAATACTATGAGATATTGATTGTATAACACTCATGTTAGATATTTCATTAGTACGTATTAGTTTTGAGATGTATTTTAATAAATTTTTATATTGATATTTTAATTTAACTATAATCTTATATTATTTTTACTATTTAATGTTGATTAAGTAGTATTTGAATTTTAGCTGGTAATTAACGGGTATTACCCAATGAATTTGGGACGGTTCGGGTAGTAAGTTAATTTTAATCGGATTTAAGACAAGTATGGATAAAGAAAATCTAAATAGGTTCAAGCTTAAGAATTGCTTGATGGGTGGGCCCAACCTATTGACATTTCTAATTTGGGACAAGTACAGATATAAAAATTGTGATTCGAGTTTGGGACAAGTACGAATTTGATGATTTTAGATTAAAATAATGGGTACAATCAATCGAGTAACTTGAAAATTTCGATATAGTCGTGTATAGGGATGTCAATTGAGCCCGAACCTGACGGGTCGACCCGAATAAACCGAACAAAATAAAGGGTTAGAGTTGATTTTTTACAATCCGAATACATAACCGGGCTATTTGGGCTGGCCCGCTAGGGTTGAAGGGTTATCCGGGCTAACCCGATCAGGGTTAGGGTCAACCCGAATAACCCTGATGTATTTTTTAAAAAATAAAATAAATAATACATAATACTAATTACTTGTAGTAGTTGTATGTCGCGCCCTCTTTTGCTCTACACATAAATCATAGAAGATGAATGGCATTCAAGTGTTTAGTTTCATTTGTGAGATAACGAATAATGTTGAATGTTATTGTTATTTTTCATGTCGTGTAGTGCTACTAGACTTGTTTTGTTGGATGCTATTTTTTGGATTTAATCAAGTTTCTATTTTTGGGCCACTCGTATTCTTATTTTGTTACTTTTTAATTTTTTTGTGTGTAGTTTTTTTGCGACAAATATTGAATAGTCAAGAAAATGTATACATTTTAATTTTTATTTACAAACTTTGTGACCCGACGGGCCAGCCCGAAAACCGAAGGGTTAGGGTTAAGGTTGAGTTTTTTCAACCCGAAAAAAAAAATCAACCCGATTTAACCCAGACCGAATAGCCGGATAACCCAATAGGGTTGACTCGAAACCGAAAGGGTTGGCCCGATTGACATCCCTAGTCGTGTAACACTCTTCTAATGAATTGTTGCAATAATGTCACTTTGATATAAAATTTAAAATTTATACTCATAAATTACAAAGTAAAGTGATTCCCCGTCGATGCTCGACGAGCTACACACTAGTTCTATTTAAAAAGAAAACAAGAAAAAACAAGTCCAGTTTCAGCTTGTCAATACCCGACTTATTAACTTGTGAGCAAGCGAAGTTAGTTGGAAAATAATTAACTCGATACGATTTATATTTTTATACTACAATTAGTTGTAAATATATCTATTAGTTATTAAAATAATGAATTTAGTGAATGTATTATATTTTTTAATAAATACTTTATTTCTAACAAAAAATGATGAGTATAAATTTAATTTTAAATTCAGAAAACTTGCTGAGAATAAATTAAGCTCGTGAGCCTCGAAAATTTTGTAAATAAAGCTAGAGTCCACTCAAAATTAAATAAATTAAGTTTTGAACATGACAATATTCTGCCCGATTACACCTGTATTATTTCAATGAACTCCTCAGATTTCACCTTTAAAAAAAAAAATAGAAAAAAAAAAACAGGGAGTTCAATCTTGCCATTCTACAAGTTACAAGAAATTTAACTTACAAGTTACAACTACAACAAGAAATACCAACAGTTCCTACTGCAGATTTGACTGAAATCTCCTCATATTCGGAACAATCGTTGCATTTGCTCCCGCTATGAGGGTTCAAACTCAGAAGACCAAACTGCCAACCAAAACCGCAGTGAGTGGTACGGTCAAGTTGTCGTCGAGTTCACTGCTTAAAGGGTGGGATTCGACTAATGCAGAAGCAACAGACACTATCAAAAACCCAAGAACCATTTTCATGCTTTCTTCCATGAACCCAAACGACGAAAAGTAGAGCATGTATCTGTTGAGGTATATACCCTATCAGCAATGAACTTTTCCCAAGTTCAAGATGGAAGAGGAGGGAAAGAAATTATGTTACCCCAGTGAAGCCAAGAAACCAGCACTCGCCATTGCAATACTGCCAATAACTGATTTGTCTGAATTGTATGGAAGTTTCTGGCCACCAAAACGGCGACCCACAACATCAGCCATACCTGAGAAGGAAGTTTGGGGAGAATACAGTTATCGGTATGCTATAGTTATAGGGATATTCTTGATAAGCATCTATTTTTTGGCATTTGTGCTGGGATATATAAAATCTAACAAATCCTATTAATGACATTGGAGAAAATGTGCAGCACCAATAGCATTCGAAAAACAATACCATCGCCAGCACACATGTTACAAATTGCTGCAATTGCTATAGGAGATGTTCTCCAGTAAATGGCACTGGCTAAAGTGATTGTGGAAGCATAGTACAACGGCCCCTTAAGGAGTTCCCTGAACAGAGAATGAACATTGAAATTTAAAAAGCATTTCACATTGCAGAGGACGAAAATGGATAAAAACTGTGAATAGTCTCATGCATTTGATTCTGGATTCAACTTATTTGGAGTCTTAGAAGCTTCTTTAGTTCATTTCTTGAATCACCATTTCTTGCAGCATGAACTCATCCTGCTTTTTAATTTAAGAATCTATGTTGCATCAAAGTTTCAGGTTAAGTTGCAACTATGTTTCTACATTCCTCAATGACATGCACTAAACTGATGTGGCGTGATAGTAGGAGAATTCAAAGAGTAGAATATAGTGTATAGTACCAAGAAAACTGGTATGCTATTATTCCATCATTACGCCTTTTCTTGTTCAAGCATTTTGCAACAAATTGATTTCCATGGCATTTAACACGTACCTATGGTCTCCAAATCTGGTCATCGACTTGACAGTTGCATCATCCTTCCATTTTCCAAGTCCCAAAAGAAGCATTTTAATTATATTAACAGCAGGAATAAGAGCTGCAAAAATTGCTCCCTGGCGACCAGAACTGCAATATATTATCACGAGCTCAATTAAATAGACTGTATCACCTAGAATGAAAGCCTCTATCACAGTGGACAGATAGTGTTACCTGAACATAGGCCAGCAAAGCATGAATGCTAATCCGACAGTAATGTGTACAAGCTTCCTATTTAGTTTCTAGATAAGAAAAGAATATTGAAAAATAAGATAAGATTTGTTCAGAAAGAGGACAAACAGACTAAACAAATTACAAATGTTTTGATTACGGGTTTTCAAGATTTGACAAATACGCATAGTATATACATTGAGTTTTACATGATGAGGCGGCGGGTGCTGGGGATTATTTGAACTCTGATCATCCTTATGGAATGATCAAGTAAACAACATTCAACAAGGATTGTGTTAGGAACGAGGCAACTCCGGGTCAAGTAAACAACATTCAACAAGGATTGTGTTAGGAACGAGGCAACTCCGGGTCCAGGGAAATAGGTTTAGGTCAGGTAATGATTCTATACCTTAGAACTTAGAACATAAGCAGCCACCATTTGCAGAGATAGCTTTGTACTGTAAACATTATTGGACCTTAAATTTTAACAAAAACACCATCATTTGCAGAGCTCTGTTATGTCTGGACTTTGTATCTACAACAAAGAAATTTTATTTACTTCTAAGAAAAAAAATAATTTTGCATCCATCAATTGATTGAAAAAAATCAGTTTCTTAACAGCCTCACAAATTCAACCATAATATGCAGAAAATATATTCAAAACAGAACATATAGAAAACATTCACTTACCAATTATAGCACAGGTTTATTACTTCTTCTGGAAATGTTCAACTAAAGCTAATAGTCTAAATCAGAGCTAGAAAAAAATACGCAATGCTAATAAATTCGTAAGCTTCCCAAAGAATTACTTTCAAAACCAATGCCGCACCAGTGGATTCCACCAAACACAGTAATGGAAGTTAAATTTTCACACAATACGCAAAATCCAAATCTCCTTATCCACATTTACAAAATCCAAATTCCGCAATCAAAAACCATAATAAGATTACGAGCACAAAATCAAACAAACCGAAGCTGGGAATACCAACAAACCTACCTGGTCAAATACGCCTCTCTTAGCCGTCTCAGCCCACAGCTTAAGCAGCGACAGCGCAATCCCACCCGATAAACCTTCGGCGATGATGTCGCTGACAACGACGTTGTCGGAAAACATCGCCTTCGCTGACGTCAGCTCCCGGCGGAACCTCCTCCGCGGCTTCGGCTTCAGCAGCTGGAGAAAATCGAAACAATCTTTCCTCAAAGAGGAACGCAAATTAGGAGTATAATTTGGGGGGATTGTGAAAAAAGCGATTGCTAATGCCATAACGCTGTCGTTTTGGGTTTTGAAGGGGTAACTGGCTGCGATGACCGGATAATATGCTATGCTGTACTGGTCCGCTCACGACGTTAGGTAGGCCAGCGGGCTACAGACGCCATTGCCGTAAATTGAGAAAATTTATTAAATGCTTGAAACTTTGAATTTATGGCGGTCAGATAAATTTTCGCAACTACTGAAAAATATTATGATTATGATGGGTATTGATGACTGAATGTTTTGCTACCTGAAAAATATGCACGTGGACATATATATATACAATGAGTTACTCTGTCTCCCTGTATCCCCAAATAAGTGTCTCAACCATTAAAATATCAAGACAGTGGATACAATAATTTATTTTATCTCTAATTATTATATGAAAAACTAAAAAATTCAATATTTTATCATGAGTCAAAGAGTAAATATGATAATTTGACACACTTTTTGCATAGAAATATGAAATAGAACATTTATTTGGGAACAAAAATTTTGACCGTTTGACAGATTTTGAGAGTAATTATTTTGTTTTAGAGTTGGCTCATTAATGAGTTAAATTGAGTGCATTTTTTTTTTTGGTTTTTTTTTTAAATTGCATTCAGGTTTTTTTTTTTTTATAATTAAAAGGGGATCAAAGGATTTCACTCCTACCCCAAGATAAATTGCGTTCAGGTTAGGTGACTATAGTTGATTTTTCCAGCCAACACATCAGTAAATGTAGTCATATTATTGCCTACGTAGATTACATCCCCTAATAACGACAAAAATAATACTAATAAATTATCTATTCTCTTACATGAAAAGAAAATACTTTGGTGTTCGAACTTCAAAGTCCGTGCTAATTTTGGACATTAGAAATAATGAGAGGGTGTAGTAAATTGATCGAACATTAGTCGCCTATTTCGGTTCTTCAAATTCTAATTCTAACAAATTTATTCATCCACATGCGTCATTTGATAAATTAGTAATGATGAAATTTAAAAACCGTGTCGTGATGGATTCGAATCCAAAAAATTTGACATTGGACATTAATCACTCTACCGCTAGGCCAACATACACTATAAGAGTTATTTATTGTTAGATAAACATATTTTTTGAACATCGCGTATTAAATTTTATTTAAAAATAACATGGTAGCGCACGCATGAAATCTGGCAACAAACATGTTAGTCTAAAGAACACAATCATATAAATCGAAGCTAATAAGCAAATTGTACAGGCCAAATGGGGAATAATACTTTTTGCATTCTCGAGCAAGTCTCTTAATTGTGTTATTTTCGAAATAAAATTTCTCCCAGAATAAGTGTATATCCTATTTTAAAATTCTATAGAAAATAATACTATAAAATCTCTCATTTTACCATTTTCATACTAGTATAAGTACGACTTGTCACACTCTTCATGTTTTCTCACACTAATTTAAAATAAAAGGTGGATTCACCCGCTACTAACGTATACCATATGTTTTACGAGATTCTTATTCGGAGCTGTGTAGTTACATTCAAACAATGAACGTACAATTGTAATCTTTTGTTGATGTGACAATGCAGTCCGTGCACTATTGTAGTATTGTTTCTACTCAACATTACTGGGCTTATTTACCATCTAGTATCTACTCCTCCAAGTGGCTAATAATAATAATTGTAAACACAAAATATTGTATATAATTCAATAAATACAAAATTGCATACAAATATAAGAATTTCTAACATATGCAGCTTCAATTTCTATTTAATCCGTTGATTATTCTCTTCAAGTTGACCCTCGAACGATCTTCAAGTTAACCTTTGAGATTTCGGAGATTTAGTGTCTCGTTGATCTCTTTAGACATGATCTTCAAGCTTTAGAACGTTAACGCGGAGGACTTTTGCCTTGTTTCCGAAGTAAACATCTAGCTTTGAGCTTTATAATGTTAATGCGGAGGACTTTCGCCGTATTTTTCGAAGTAAACGTTGAGCTTTGAGTTTTATAACGTTGACGTAGAGAACTTTTGCCTTGTTTCCGGATCAAACGTTGGACTTTGTTTGGACGCTTATGGTGAAGAACGCCTTGAATATCACTAGGACACCTTGAATATTGAGGGAGAAATCTTAGAGAATTTTTCCATAATTTTTGAGCTCTTGAAGATGATTTTTTGGTGTGATTTTAAAGTGGTGTGGAGACCCCTATTTATAGTTCTAGTGAGAGAGGCTTGAGTGGGCTTTAGGGGTGAGGTTGAAGATGATTTTTGGGTGTGATTTTAGAGTGGTGTGGAGACCCCTATTTATAGTTCTAGTGAGAGAGGCTTGAGTGGGCTTTAGGAGTGAGGTGGCGCGATCTCACTGGCTCTAAGAAATTGATATATATCCTTAACTTGTTGTCAAAGAAATAGATATTTAACACCAAATAAGATATCTTTATTAATTAAATAACTTATTTAATATGAATTTCATAAGATTCAATAATAAAATAAATATATAAAATTAATAAAAATTATATGAAAATCTCGTTATCTACAATAATAATAATAATAAGGTAATTCTAAATTCTAAACATAGCTCCCATTTTTTTTCATAACCTCTTACTTTAAAAAATAATATTATTAATAATAAATGTACTATTTTGTCCCTATAGCCTCCAAATTAATTTCTTGATAAATACTAGTTTCATTAAAAATAAAGAAAAAAAACTCTTATGCAACGTACTTAACTCCTTCGTCCAACCATTCCGCCTTTGCAATGAATCAAAATTTTAACAAAATTCACAAAAGATAGATCAACTCATACAGAATTGGCAATTGGGTAAGGCTTTATATATGTAGCGAAAAAATCAATTGAGTTATCGTAGATGAATTGATTTTTTGCCAAATACAAGGAAAAAACTTTGGCCGTAGTTTCGTAGTTTTTTCAGAGAAATATTCATTGTTAATTTCCCAAATAATTGTCGTTCACTCCCATAACAAGGTATAAAACAACTCTCTTAATTCAGTCAAATAATCAATTTCTTCAATCAATACATCGACTTGAACCACTTTTTTTAATTTTTGAAACAATTCACCGACTTTCTTCAATAAAGGCATAGTAGATCAGTTGATAATCAATTAAACCCTCTCAATCTAGTCAAATATGGCATCCACGCATGCGGTGCAGGAATGAGGCCTCTGGGCTGCCTTCAATCCAATCTTCTACAGCGCCGTCGCCTTCAGAATTTTTACTTCAATCACATTATTAAATTTTCAGGGCTATATTATTTTTTAGGAATTAATTTGATGGCTATAGGGATAGAATAATACATTTATTAATATTTTTAATTTTTTTATATGTCTACGAAGAGTAAATCGGAGACTATGTTTAGAATTGCCCAAATAATAATAATAATAATAATAATAATAATAATAATAAGTTAGTATATTTTATCGTGAAGAAATAATAAAAGCCCAACATAGGAACCTTTATGGTCTACGATAGCAATTTGGCCCAAGATATAAATTTAATGGCCCAATAATGATTCTCTCTCTCTCTCTCTCTCTCTCTCTCTCTCTCTCTCTCTCTCTCTCTCTCTCTCTCTCTTACACACACACACACACCATTCATCTGAAAACCCTCCAAACAAAGACATTCGTTTCTATTTTACACTCTCAAAGTGAAGACCTGTCAATACTCTTCTCATCTACACATATGTTCATATTTTGTTACCTGATGTCATCTTAACATTCTCGTGTATGTCATATATCCAGTTCTAACACTAGTTATGCTCAAAACAGATAAGAGGAGAAAACCAGAGCACGACGAGATTATACGCACAATTAGAAAGAAAATCAAGGTGAATGAAAAAAATTAGTCGAACTCTACCAAAACGTGACAAATACAACTATTATAACTCTGGCAATCATAACGACAAATGCAAAGAAATAATGAAGGTAAAACAAAAGCAGAGATTATCTTGCTTGAGAAGTTACATAAAAATAAAAAACTTTCCAAAATTTTAACGGAAAGGTGGAAAGCTTGTATTCTCTAGAATATCCCATCTACTAGAGCTAAGTACCTCTTGGCAGCCAAGATGAAGCCGACAGCTTATCTCGGAGGAGGAGGTGGGGGCATATTGGACTTTGCCAATCCAACCCATGCAACGATACCAACTACAAGGATTACCCATCCAAAAATGTCATACTTGAGATCACTACTTTTGCCCTTCTTTGTACTCTGCTGCTATAGATGAAAAAAAGCAGTCAGTAGTTACACGAGGATGTGTTTGAGAACTACCACACCAACATATCCACAAACAAGAAATTCACAGATGATCAAAGCTAGTTAATCATATTGTATGAACTGGCTAAGATGTCAAATTAACACCATAGGGATGACAAAGGTCAACAAAGACAATCAATTATGGAGGTGAATACCTTCAAAATGGAAAGGCACAATCATAATATAATTAAAACTTTATTCAGGCTGATGGCTTAGCAAGTGCTGATTGTGGTAAAAGGAGAGACAGTTATGGAGGTTTAATGGTGGCCAATTTCAAGATCAGGAGACTTAAAGGTGGAATATTACTGATTGGATAAATGAGGCTCGACAAATAGGATTACGTATGTAGACATTAGAGAATGGGAAGAAAGGGGGAAAAAATGATATTCTAATGGTCGGCTCTCTCCTAGAAAACCTTCCAAGAATGAGGAGTTGAGGACAAAGGATTTTGTTTGAAGGAAATCTCCACAAATCAAACAAAATTTCATTTGTAGCCGAACCAGACAGAATAAGCAAATTTTACCCCCAAAAAAACAAAGAATATACAATATACCTTAGTGCTAGTAGATGATGCTGAGGGTCCTCCTGCCATAGCCTGCTGAGCTAAACCACCTTGCTTGTGGATTTCAACATGTAATTCAGGCGCCTTAGTACAACACAAAGGATATGTATAAGTCATTAGTTCGCAACACAAATGAAACATACAACCTTTTTGCAGGGGCACTTCATAAATTGAGCATAAAGAGTTAAATTATGAATCTTATCAAAAAAGATAAAAGAGGCACAGAAATACCCCATTTATAACATATACATTAGAAAGTAGCAAAGCCCATGATGACAATCAAATACTATAGTGGGCTGTAAAACAGGTGGTGAGTAAATTAAAGACAAAACCATTAATTTATATCTTCAGCATATCATAAAACTTAGATAAATATGAAAAATCTAACGAAATTTTAAATCTATCCATGCGGTACTATAAAGACCAACATGAAGGGTGAACTTGAATAGACACCGTGTCAGAATAAGCCACCACAAGACTATGCATTGGAGGAAAAGTTATGCAAAGGTACCAATGTATTGCCACATAGAAGCACATAACTTATCATCATGCTTGAGAATACTTTCATAGAAAATAGTTCACATATATTCTGATACTAATCTATATTATCTATGATGGAATCAATGCAACTAACTCTTTCATCGTACTACCATAGATAGCAGCAAACTGCATGGCTTATCAACAATTAAGTGCAATATGATCTTCCTCCGAGGATAATATAAACTAGAGGCATACGATCATTAAAAAGCATCCGGGATAGGAAAACCAAATGTACCTTTCCGGCTACTTCCAAGGATTTCCTATAAAGTTCATTTGTAGGTTCCTGCACAAAGATAACGAGAGTACAAGACCATTAGCAGTTTAGCAATTAGCAAGGGATCTGAGAGCATAAACATTGAACAGAAAGTTCCTTGTTGACGTATATACCAGTTCAAATGCTTGCTCAAAGTACATAGTTGCTTTATCGAAGTAACCCCTAGCATCATCAAGATCAGGAATCAGAAATGCACTAGAGGTATATGCATTGCCAAGGCACCAGAGCGCGTCATGCTTTCTAGGGTCAACGGCCAGTGCTTTTTCCAGCTTGTCAATAGAATCTACAAAACAAAATAAGCAGCTCAGAGTTTGGCTCTCAATGCAGACTTCCAAAACATCTCAAAAACACTCATCCTTTGAAATACAATTCAAAATAGTACCTTTTACAACTATTATAAATCGGATTTTTGAAAAATTAATATAAACACTGCTCTTTTAGTTTGAGAAATACGAAACACTTGCAAGAACTTCCTAGTCAAAGCTCCTACAAAGTGCATAAACTAATGCAGCACAAACAAGTAACAACAAAGAGCTGTAGCTCTTCTATGACTGTTTTGAACTCCTCACACTCAAACCGTTTTCTTTTCACGATTCTTATAATATAAGCAGATACGACTAAATCATACTCCTGATCAAAACTAATACAAAATGAAAGAGCAAAAAATCAATAAATTCAGAGAACAACAAAGTAATTTCTACCTTGAACCATCTCCTTTGACTCCGGACCATTTTGAAACTGCGAGAGCTCCAACAATACGCCTCCCCATCTAGTCAGATTCTGCAACAGAAACAAAACCACCCTAAAAATATCAAACGGCCGAATAACTAATTACACGATCACAATGCTAGTAAACCATAGCTACTGATATCGGCTTCGAACAATAATTTGAAAATCCAAAATCAACAAGCCTCGAACAATATTTAACATATCCAAAAAATCCTAAATTAAAAAAAAATAAAATAAAAAAACCGCACACAAGAGTTCCTCAAAAGAGTGTGTACTGACATCAGCGTCGTGAGGGTTTTTGGCGTAGGTTGCTTCGGCGGTTCTGCGAGCGTGCTCGAAGAAAAGAAGGCGATCGAAATCGTTCGCCGTGCCCATGTCCATATTTTTCTTCGATTGATGAAAATTCTTCTCACTTTTCCTAGGTTTTTCAATTTAATTCAGGGGGAAATCTCAATATGCAGTTTAGGGCTTTTCCTGACTTTATAAGAAAATGAGCCGATTATTCGGGCTTTCAAACACTTCGGGTCTCGGGCCGAGTATTTGGGCTTTCAAAGTGTAAGCTGCTTCAATTTTGGGCTTATGAGTTTTATGGAAATGTCTTTGGTACGGATAAGTGATTTCACAAATTAAAATATTTGAGTATACTTAGTACTCATCAGTCCCTCTGAACTTATCTCCATTCTTTTTTGGTTGTCCTATTGAATTTATCTTGTTTTCATATAAAAAAATAATTAACTCTTCAAAAAATGGTGGGAACCTACCCACTTTCTAATTTTTTACTTTTTTCTTTAATACCCGTGTCGAACAGTAACAAGACATATTTAGTGGAACGGAGGGAGTACCTGATAACAAAAAATATTTACTAATTTGATTAGTGTTTTTTTCATCAAATAATATATATTGTACAAAATCAACTAGTATAAATTAATACATAACCCACACTTTGATATGACTTGAATAAAAGACTTCTCGTTAAATAGAAATTTTGGTGCCTCGCCTTTACCACTTGACTAGGCCTCATTGGCTACTAGTTTGATTGGTGTTGGTTGCAATTTATATATTACTTTTTGTCCTCCAATCTCCAAGCTAATTCCACTTTAATCAATTCCGTTATATCATCTGCATCCGCCATCATTTTATATTGGAAAAATGTGCAAATAACTCCCTGATGTTGACAGCGATTTGCAAAAGCCCCCTGAAGTTTGTTTAGGTGCAAAATCATCCTCTCCTAATGTTTTTTGGCGCAACTAACCCCTTTGATTGATGAGAAGCCGTCTTCCGTTAACGAAAATTCGAATTTAGCTTTTATTTTAATTTTTTGTGGGTCCCACCAATGTAATTGGAAATCTTGTGTAAAAATTAACGATCCCCACTGTCAAAACTCAAAAATCCAATTCTTTTCCTTCTCTTAAACCCTTTCTACTCAACTGGTGTAGTTCGCATTCCCTCGCATCATGCCGGAGAATGAAAACCGCCGGTGTATTTTCAAGATCCACAACATAATGTCTTGTCCCTCTTAGCCAATCATTCCTTATTCTCGAAATCCATCCGCATCTCCAAAACCCCTCTTCTGGTTCCTTCATCTCTCTTACAATCAACCATCAGTAATAAATTTCGGCCGACGTCGGGCTTCGAACAGACCTACCGCGACGGTAGGCTGAGAGGCTCGTTGTGGAGAGGCAACAATGCTCTTGCTTCGCTGGTTGTCCATTGTGCTGTCGTTGTTGTACCATGAATGCTTGTGGTTTCCTTGTGCTCATGCGTGGAGTTATCCTAAATTGATTGTTGGCACTGGCGCTGGTGCCGCCTCCGGGAAGTCGACATTGAGGTTGAAGAAGTAGCTCCGCATGAAGGCCTTGATGGAGAAGATCATTCGCAGCAGATGTCGTAGCTCTTCTCCGTCCGGCTCGCCGCAGTGGAAGTAACCGGATTCATCAACCGTCGCACCATCGTTGTAGACCTTCTTTTTCGACTGACCCACCCTTATTCTTTTTTCTTGCGCAAAAAATTACATAAGTCCGCGACGGCAACCGGAGGTAGGCATGTCAATGGGGGGGTAATGCTTGGACCGATCCGGAACCGTTCATAATCCATTGACTTACTAAGTTATGGTTTCGGTTCCGGTTCCAAACCCGCTCAAACCCGGAACCACACCAGTCTAGACCCGGACCGACCCACTCATCCCGGTTCAGGTCCGACCCGACCTTTTTTTTTCTTTTGATTTGTTGGTTTTCAATGCGTAAACAAATTGATGTTTTTTTTTACCAGAATTAAGAATCGATTAATGGAATCAAGGAAGGAATTGAATAAGAAAACTAACAGCTCTTTCATTTCGGTAAAATTACTGCCTTTACTCTTTGATTCTTAATCTTCATCAGTTACAACTTACAACAGAGACCCTCTCTCTTCTCGATTTTCTCGTTTATCACATTTTCTTCCGTAAATTCCTCATTTTTCACCCCATTTCTGCTCGATTCATTTTTCAAATCTTCAAGTTTTATCACCATTTTCACTCTCCCACTACTCTCTCTCTACACTGAAAGAATTATTTCAAAATATTTACAGCGCATCAAATACTCTGTTCAGAAAATTGTCACCACGAAGCTCCTCCCTCAGCCACCATGCAGTGCCGCCGCGCCCTACCATCCGCCGCGTGTGGTTAGGATCCTCGTCACCGACAGCGATGCCACCGATTCCTCCGGCGACGAGCGCGAGGAGTACTACGCGCTCCAGGTCCGGCGGCACGTCAATGAGATCAAGCTAGAGAGAGAAAATCCCTCCGCCGTGAAAAAAGCCATCGACGAGAGCAACGGCGCCGCCACAAGAAAAAAGAAGAAGCGACCGACATTTTTTCTTGCGGCGGCGCCGACAAGACCCGGGGTGGAGCTCGAGGAAGGGAAGGCCAAGAAATTCCGCGGCGCAAGGCAGAGGCCGTGGGGGAAATGGTCGGCGGAGATTCGCGATCCGGCGCGACGGATGAGGATTTGTGATAAACATGAATTTTTCACGTTGCTTAGAGTGCATTTGATGCCACTTATTCAAAGAAAGCCATGCTTAATTTGAGTTTTATTGTAAAAAGTGTTGTTTTGTGAAGATTTCACACTTGTTTGGTAGTTTTGATCAAATCTCCGGAAAATGAAGACCAAATTAAAGTGAAAGGAGCTTAGAATGTTGAATAGGAGTTCGATACGAGAATGTGGAAAAAAACGGACGTCAATTCAGAGTCCAGACAAGGGAGAACGGGCCGAAACAAAAAAAGGTGCGCAGCCCAGAGCGGGTTTGGCGCGCGGCCGCGCGGATCATGCACAAAAGCCGGCTTCAGGCGCGACTTGCGCGCGCGGGACACTCCGTCGGGGGCACAAACCGCTCGCGGAAGAAGAAAAATTGTGCTTCCGAGAGCAGGTTGCCGAGTGACCGCGCGAGGCGTGTCTCCTTACGCCCAAAACACGTTTTTGACTAATTTTTTCTCCTATTTTCGTATTTTTGACTCCCAAATCATTTCTCCCATTTGTAAAAGATATAAATACCCCTCCAAAACTCAAATCCTACCAATCAAGACATACCCCAATTCTTATCCTCCATTTTCTCTAACTACCCACCATTCCATACATCTCCACCATCTTCATCTTCCACCCAATAACCTAGAGAGAGAAAGTGTGCTTGGGGGAGATTTGGGAAGAAGACAACAAGGATCTCAAGATTGGAGCACAAGGTCACCAAGGATTTGTCTATGAATATCTTGTTTTTCTTTCTTGTTTATCTTTGTTGGTGGATATTTACTTTTCATTATGATTAACTAAATTTCCCTATTCTAGGGATTGGATTAGATGGGTTTGTGATGGATTGATCTTTATTTAAATTAATTGTTGATGGGTTCTATTATTTCCTTGTGTTTGTTTGATTTGGTTGAATATTTAAATGCTTAGCTACCATTTGAATGTTTTTGTTGTGTCGATTTGAGGCTCGAGAGAGGAGGAATCGATACTAGAACCAAACACGAGACACAATATTGCAATAACCCGAGAGGGTGAGTGATTTTATAAGGGCATTTGATCCAATGAGCCATTAGGAGTTATAGGCTAGCTTAGTGACCGGAGACGGCATAACTAGCTTGTAATCTACAACTCGAGTCGCCCGAGAGGGGGCTAGAGTGGAAAAGAGATCGCACTAGATAATTAGGATTCTATCAATAATTGATTAGTAAAGTGATTTCTAATTGCTTATCCATCGAAATCTAGTCCCTAGAATAGCTTCGTTTCCATATTCTCCTCTCGTTCATAGTTTAATTATTGTTAATTAGAGCTAATCTGCTTTAATTTAATTTAATCTCTTCAATTAATTTGTGAGTCTAAATAGATTAAAATAGCTTATTAGTAGTACTCACAAGACTTTCAAACTAGTCCTCGAGGAATACGACCTTGCTTGCCGAATATTACAATAGCCCCGTACACTTGCGGGCTTTATTTGCTTGAAAAGAAAAAAAGGCGAACAAGTTTTTGGTGCCGTTGCCGGGGACTAGTAGAGTTAGTACTTGTGATATTATGAAAAGCTATTTTAGCCTAATTTAGACATTATATTTATTTTATTTTATATCTTTTTGTTGTTATTTTTCTTGATAGGAGGAGACGTGAATTTGGAGAAGATGAATGAAGATGACATAATTTTTTATCTCCAAATTCATATAGCGGTGGTGAGAACGGAATTGCAAACTCATGAAGCAATCAACATTGATGAAGAGTGGCCACCGCCGAAGTCTCCACCTTGTTTGTAAGTTCGAGCTTACTAAAGCACTTCTTCTTTGTCCAAACTTATTCTCTCTTTGTATCGAATAAGTTTGAGGGGAGAGAGAAGTGTGTTTAGTTTGCTCGATTTTTCTTTTGTTGCTTTCTTTTGTTGTCTTTATTTGTTTTATCGTTTTTGGTTGTTTTTAGTATTTTTGTTTCGTTGAATAATGAATCCTTGTGTTGTTTTGTCCTTGAAGAACTTTTTTTTGTGAGCTTAATTGTTGAAATGAACATGTGTTGGGGAAATTGATTGACATGGCTAATGATGACATGGAAAATTGTTTTGCTTTGATTGAAAAAATCACATGTTGGTTCTTATGATTTGTTGCACTTGGATTAATAAGCTAGACACTTGGTCTCCAAAACTTGAATCGAAAATAAGCTTGTGAGGATTTTGAGCCTTGATTGTAATATGATTGTAATCTTATTTCCTTTCTTGTGTGTGAATGGTTGAGCATGTTTGTTAGTCTCTAGAACTTGCCATGATTTCTACTTCGGAGTTGTAATAAATGTGCTCTAGATTTAGAAATGATTAAAGACCATCTTTGTAGCCACTTCATCCAAAATTGTGTCCAAAATTCTATAAAATCTTAGTTCACCCCTCTTGTGCCTTTAACCTTTTCTTTGACTAACCAACGTTGAAGGGTAGAACTTGTGATAGATGTTGTTTGGTTGATTTGGTGATTGAAAATTTGTAATTGCACCTTGCTAGAGTATGGTTTGTATTGAAAAATGCTAGTATCCTTATAAGCTCTTGATATTCGAAACGAAAGAAAAATGATAAAAAATGTTGATTCATGAATAAATTGAGCATAAAGGGCTACATCTAGCAAATACCTTTAGAGCATTTAGCAAGGAAGGGTTGAGCACAAGGGTTGGAAGTGTTTCAAGAAGAAGAAAGGTGTTGGGGTTGGTCTTAGATTGAATTTGAAATT
Organism: Agastache rugosa; assembly: GCA_031470985.1. NCBI lineage: Eukaryota > Viridiplantae > Streptophyta > Magnoliopsida > Lamiales > Lamiaceae > Agastache > Agastache rugosa. The sequence goes on from CM062609.1 coordinate 17,598,211, forward strand.
GGTGAAATTGACTTGGTGGTTATGATTTTGCTAGATTATTTGGGAAATAAGTCACTTTGCACAAAAATTCCACACCTTACCAAAAAGCCCTCATTGCAACCAAATGAAAACCCTTTTTGATCTATATTTTAGAGCACATTTTGATCATTTGGAAGGTTAGATGAGTGACAAGCTTATGGTGGACTACATGCATTGTTTCAATTTGTGAGAAAACACGTCCCATCTATACACACTTGAGAGTTCAGTGCTTCTTTGCTAAAATTATTTTGTGAGGATTTAATGTTTGAAGAGGCCTAAGTGTTGAAACTTATTGAAACTTGTGAGATATTGAATACCTACTAGTATGTGATTTAAAATGTTTGAAATGTTAAAGTCATTAAATGTCATCAATTAACCCTTCCATGTTTATTCTTCTTTTCTTTTCTTTTTGTTGTTTGGGGACAAACAACGGTTTAAGTTTGGGGGTTGATAAAAATGAATTTTTCACGTTGCTTAGAGTGCATTTGATGCCACTTATTCAAAGAAAGCCATGCTTGATTTGAGCTTTACTGTAAAAAGTGTTGTTTTGTGAAGATTTCACACTTGTTTGGTAGTTTTGATTAAATCTCAGGAAAATGAAGACCAAATTAAAGTGAAAAGAGCTTAGAATGTTGAAAAGGATTTCGATACGAGAACGTGGAAAAAAATAGAGGTCAATTCGGAGTCCGGACGAGGAAGAACGGACCGAAACAAAAAAAGGTGCGCAGCCGGGAGCAGGTTTGGCGCGCGGTAGCGCGGATCATGCACAAAAGCCGGCTCCGGGCGCGACTTGGGCGCGCGGGACACTCCGTCGGGGCACAAACCGCGCGCAGAAGAAGAAAAATTGTGCTTCCGGGAGCGGGTTGCCGAGTGACCGCGCGAGGCGTGTCTCCTTACGCCCAAAACACGTTTTTAACTAATTTTTTCTCCTATTTTCGTATTTTTTACTCCCAAATCATTTCTCCCATTTGTAAAACATATAAATATCTCTCCAAAACTCAAACCCTACCAATCAAGACATACCCCCAATTCTTAGCCTCAATTTTCTCTAACTACCCACCATTCCACACATCTCCACCATCTTCATCTTCCACCCAATAACCTAGAGAGAGAAAGTGTGCTTGGGGAGAATTGGGAAGAAGACAACAAGGATCTCAAGATTGGAGCTCAAGATCGCCAAGGATTTGTCTATGAATCTCTTGTTTTCTTATTTTTCTTTCTTGTTTATCTTTGTTGGTGGATATTTACTTTTCATTATGATTAGCTAAATTTTCCTATTCTAGGGATTAGATTAGATGGGTTTATGATGGATTGATCTTTATTTAAATTAATTGTTGATGGGTTCTATTATTTCCTTGTGTTTGTTGATTTGGTTGAATATTTAAATGATTAGCTACCATTTGAATATTTTTGTTGTGTCGATTTGAGGCTCGAGAGAGGAGGAATCGATACTAGAACCAAACACGAGACACAATATTGCAATAACCCTAGAGGGTGAGTGGTTTTGTAAGAGCATTTGATCCAAGGAGCCGTTAGGAGTTATAGGCTAGCTTAGTGACCGAAGACGGCATAACTAGCTTGTAATCTACAACTCGAGTCGCCCGAGAGGGGGCTAGAGTGGAAAAGAGATAGCCCTAGATAATTAGGATTTTATCAATAATTGATTAGTAAAGTGATTTCTAATTGCTTATCCATCGAAATCTAGTCCCTAGGATAGCTTCGTTTCCATATTCTACTCCCGTTCATAGTTTAATTATTGTTAATTAGAGCTAATCTGCTTTAATTTAATTTAATCTCTTCAATTAATTTGTGAGTCTAAATAGATTAAAATAACTTATTAGTAGTACTCACAAGACTTTCGAACTAGTCCTCGTGGAATACGACCTTGCTTGCCGAATATTACAATAGCCCCGTACACTTACGGGTTTTATTTGCTTGAAAAGAAAAGGGCGAACAGTTTGGCTGGGGACCTTCGACACGGTGGAGGCGACGGCAGCGAGCGGAGACGGCGAGCAGCGGTGGTTCAAATTTGGGTTTGGTGAAGAAGTGGTTCTTGCGGTTCTCGTTCATCATGTCATTCTTATTTTGTGAAATTACTTTTGGTTTTTATTGAAATACAATCAAATATTCATTACCCGGTAATACCCATGGGTAAAGAACCGATCCCACCCATTTCCTTTTATAAATTAACGGTTCTTGTCCGGTCCGGATCCGATTACTAATGGTCCGGTTATAGAACCGGATCCAAAACAAATTTAAAGGTTCTGGATCGGGTAAAACCCGCCCATTGACATGCCTATCCGGAGAAACGATGATCCTTTGTTTTAGAAGCAATGAATTCTAGTGGGTGAGCGTGAGAGAGAGTGTGGACGAGAATAAACAATAGAAACTTATTTTGTTTTGGTTGCGAGAAATTTATTAGATTTAGTGTATTAGAGGTGATGTAGGAAATCAATTGAATGGGTGGGACCCACCAACATTAAAATAAAAGCATACTTCTGATTTTCACTTACGGCAGTTAGCTTTTCATTAGTAAAAGGGGTCAATTGCACCGAAATGGTGATTTTGTACCTAAACAAACTTCATGGGATTTTTGCAAATTGTTGCCGACTTCAGGGGTGTATTTGCACCTTTTCATTTTTATATTCTATGTAACGGTATCTTATTTAATTTGTAATTAGTATCTAAAATTACTTTATGAGTTCACCATGCCAACGATTAAACATCTTAAAGTGGTTATATTTTATTAATTTAATTATCTTATGGCTAAATTCACACAGTTGGGATAGTGGACCAAATAGGCAAAAAAAAAAGTATACAAAACGTGTTAGCTCTAGGGCTGTAAATGAGTCAAGCCGTTCGTGAGCTACTCGGCGATCGACTTGAAAAAAGCTCGTTCGGCACTCGACTCGATAACTAATCGAGTCGAGTTCGAGCATGAAATCGAGCTCGATAAGTTTATCGAACCGAGTTCGAGCATCGTATTGCTCGACTCGACAGGCTCGCGAACATGCTCGATTCGAGCATGTTCGCGAGCCTACAATCGAGTATGTTTGCGAGCCTACAAATCGAGTTTTAGTCGAGCTTGTTCGCGAGTCTAATAATCGAGTTTTGTACATAAAATTAAAAAATTAGCTTTAAGCGAACTCGAGCTCAAGCTCGATTAACATGTATCGAGCTGAATTTAAATATAATCGAGTTCTTGATGAGTCTGGCTCGAGCACGAATATCTCTTTATCGAGTATTTGACGAGTCGAACTCGAGCTCGCTAATTTTGGATCGAGTCGAGCTCGATCACGATGGCAGAAACTCGACTCGAGAAGCGAATATTTAATCGAGTCGAGTTTGAACAGACCAATACTCGGTTCGACTCGACTCGTTTACAGCCCTAGCTCTAATATATTATTGTCACAAACTTTGGTGATAATTTAATACTAATAAACAACCCAACTGCACTCGAGATAGAAATTATTTTTTCAGTTTTCAAATACTAGAAGAAGAAGATAGAAACCACACATTAGTAAATGTTACTCCTTCCGTCCCCTAAAAGTGTGGTCCAATTAATATTTTATACATCACATATAATCAAATTTGGACTATCGTCCCTAAAAATGTGGTCCAATTAATATTTTATAACTCGCATATAATCAAATTTGGAGGACGTGGGGAGTATATCTTAAAATTGAGTTTAAATGCGTATTTAGTTACGAAATCAGGGTGGTTGTGACTGTGACTATATCAAATATTTTTTTATTTTGAGGGAAATATTTATAATATATCAAATATTGAACAACCATTATCATTACCAATTCATCATACCATGTCATTGTGCATGGTAGATATGTATGATTAAAACCTTTTCTCGCTCCTCTCCATATCTCTTTATTTATTCCTTTTCTTTATTTTATTTTTATTTTTATTTTGAGGGAGTACCTAAATTACTTCTTGTTATAAACTAGAGAGAATATAGTAGAGAATAAGAATTCTGTATATTCAGATGTATTCAAAGTGTGTCGAAAGTGTATACAATATGAGGACCAAAGGCCTCTATTTATAATGGTACAGAGCTAGGATTTTAAGGGTAATTACTTGGTCAACACTCATATGATGTATATCTATAAGATATTTACAACACTCCCTCTTGAGTGGCCATCCCTAAAATACATGTTGCCTCATTAAAACCTTGCCAAGAAAACCCAGTGGGACAAAACCTGGTCGAAGGAAAAAGAGTACAACTGCTCTGCTTGAACTTGATCATTGTAGTCTTTGAGCCGTTGCATGCCGATCTTGCGTACCAACTTCTTAATGTATACGTCGGCAATGCCTTTGTGAATAATCCCGCCAAATTATCACTTGAGCGAGTCTTCGTTGAAACAATGATACAAGTATAACACTTCACATTTGACATTATTGCTTTGATGTGCATGCCTCGTTAAAAACCTCTTCAGAAAACCCTGTGGGAAAAAAAACTCGATAGAGGAGAAAATATATGACATACACTTACTCATGTATTGCATTAATTGTCTCGTTAAAAACCTTGACTAAGAAAACCCATCGGGAGAAAAACTTAGTATGGAAAAAACACAAGTACAACCATTTTGCCTTTAGAGTATAATCTTTATGATTACTCAAAATTAACCTCCACGGCCAAATCTTCATAAATATGTAGTAGTTTCTCACCCCCCCTGGAGATAATAATCTTCAAAATTAACATATTTCACGACTATAAACGTATCTTTCGTTTATAGATTAGGAGGAGATTTAGTGAATAAATCTACTAGTTTATCACTAAACAAACTTTTGTGGACATAGTTCTTATAGAACTCATTTGTGCAACACAAGCTGAATTATTCTCATAGAGAATAGTGGAGGATATATCTCATATCATTACACCAATTTGAGAAATTGCATTATTAGGATGAGATAAATAACCAACATCCTAGTAGCAATCGATGTGAATCTCGATCTCTTTCATAAAATAGATTAGAGGTCGTTTTAACCTTGAAGATAACGAATGATATTCTCAATATCATTTCAATGTCTCTTTGTGAGATCATTAAATCTGGCTAGCAAGGTTACTTTAAATGTTATATCAGATCTGGTAGAATATATAGTGCTATCGGCACTCAAAGTAGGGAACTTTTGGCCTCATAATATAATCGTTATCTTCTATATTCACTTCAAGTCAAGTGAAGAGAGAATCATTGGGGTCTCACTATATGTGATTTATAATAAAAATAAATCTCTCTACAACCTTTCAAGTAGGTTGACTAGTGTAAAAATAATATGCTCATTTAGGAGATGCTCGATCGTCATATCAAGTCAATACTTAGATTTAGTTAAGTCTTCCATTCCAAACTCTACCTTTATGTACGAGTTGGCTTTTTGATCAATATAAAAGTTATTCAAAGACTTTTTGATATTTACACAAGTACATATATCATTATGCACATATCCTTACTTTAAAAGGATTAATTCACCATTGTTGTGAATTTATATTTCTCTTTCTTAGAAATATTGAGTCCATCAGAGACTTTCATATATATTCACGTCCAATGACCCAACAAATATCCGGATCAATGATATTCATTGCTGCGATAGATATTAAATAACGGAACGTGATGCTATATTAGGAGAATATATATAAGAAAAATCAATTTAGGATCTATGCCTAAATCTTTGAGCTATTAACATCGCTGTATTTCTCATCATCTTATCAATTTCTTTTCTCTTAGTACAAATACTCATTTGTGTCAACATTTTTTGACATATGTACTTCAGAGCAAAAGATAATTTATTTAGCGAGTCAAGCTCTGCCTCAATTGATTCTTTCAAATTTACTCAGTGCCTCTGACACTTCTATTTTCTTTGATCTGGATCCAGAATATCATTTCAAAATGATATAAGCAATTTTTTCAAGGCAAAAGTATTGTCGACAATTATAATATTTTATTATTTCTCATTTCTCTTGAATTCACATAATTCATGGCATTTTCAATCAACCGGATTTTCATCATTTCTCAATGATATTTTTCTTTACTGGTTATTCCGTAATCCTAGTCTTTTAATATTTGGTGCACGTGCATATGCACTGGGATTTTCGTCCTTATGACGATCCTCTTTAAGAGATTGATGAAGTGATATAATTTCTCTATTCAATTTTATATTCCGCGGATCTTTATATTTAACACCAATAGATCTCTCACGCTTTTGGCGTTAAAGAGCATCATCTAATTTATTTAGTTCACGAGGAACTTCAAGATTTTTTTGGTGCATATACAATATGTATATGAGATTTGATCACTCGTTTGGCAATAATAGAACTTCAAGTTCATTGCGTGAATATTTAATCCAACATATATTCCAACCTTTTGTTGGAGACCCATCTTTTATATGTTGTGGGTTTGCATTATGTTCTCGACCAACAATATATGAACTAATATTGTCTCAATGTGGTATCCTTTCTATTGGATATCATTAAGTAAGTTTTCTTTTGAACTTACTAGAGTGAGCATTCTCTAGCATTTAATTTAGTTTCATTATGATACAAGCTCTTCCGGAGCCATTTATCATTTGTGCAATATATACGCACAAAAAATCAGGGATAATCATATATTACCCAAATATTTAATTTCTTTATTCTTCAAAGCATGTAATATTCTTTATGAATATTAATTGTGCTACTTCAATAGCATAAATATATAATCTTTCAAGATTATTCGAAGTTCTTGTTTATTTAGAAACAACGATTATTATATCATAAGAATTATAGATATAATATATCACAATATATTTTGCAGTATAACATAGATTTAAAATATAACATATAATATGAGACATATATAACTCACGTAGCATGTACAACATGCTTATATTACAAAATAAAAATTGTATGATGCAAGTAATAATCAAATTCTTGTAATATGAGAATCAAAACTATTATGAGAATCAAAGCATGTGAATCCATATTATCAATAGATAAATAAAAATATTCACAATAAGTAATTCATATAAATCAAAACCATAAACTTAATGTCTGTATCAGGTTTCTCAAATAATAAACATCTATTTATAATTCAATCAATTGTTCCCGTTATGAGAAATCGAACCTTTCCACGACCAATGTATTGATGGGAACACATTAAATATATTATATTATAACATTCCAATGTATATGATTAAAGACAGAAACATGATTTAATTTTTATGAAAAAATCGTGAAAACCCGATTTTTAACAATCGAAGATGATATAAACCAATCAAAATTGTACCTCGTTGGAAAGACACGATTCTTTCCTAGGGCATACCTCCAATCTAATTCATCAATTGGTTTGAGACTCTGGGCTAGAGACTCGTGCTGATAACGTGTTATAAACTAGAGAGAAAAAAGAGAATATAGTAGAGAATAAGAATTCTGTATATTCAGATGTATTCAAAGCGTGTCGAAAGTATATACAATATGAGGACCAAAGGCCTCTATTTATAATGGTACAGAGTTAGGATTTTAGGGTTAATTACTTGGTCAACACTCCTATGATATATATCTATAAGATATTTACAACACTTCTTTATTTTTTACAGAAAAATGTTTCTTTATCTATTCATAAATTTTGACACACAACTCATAATAAATGATAAATCGAGGTTGGATTTGAATCGGTCAAGGAAGTCCTTTATTGGCACGGAAATCATGTTTTCTTTCCACCTGTCCGGATTTAATTTTTGTTTTATTTTCATATATAACCCAAGGCTCATCTTCTGTCACTTGTCTAGTTGTCGCCCACTTATAATTTTAATTATAGTATTCAAAATTTTATTTTCGCTCGTTTAGAAGTAAATGATGATCCAACGGCTCAGATTTGATCACCCGTGGCCTAGTTTACTGCATAAACACTTGCCCACTCGCAGCCACAGCGGGTTTGCTAGCAATAACCAATTCATAATATTTGATTAGAATATACTAGTAGGGATAATATTTTGCGAGTATTTAATTCTTTCGGTTTTCGTAAATAGAAGGACTTAAAGATATTTAATTCTTTAAGTTTTCGTAGATACTGAACGAAATCTATAACATAAATCAAACCAATCAAAATTTTATTGATTCGATTTCTTAATAAATTCTTAATAAATCAAAGTTGTCGTAGATTCTGAACAGAATCTATGAGTGAATGGTATAAATTCTTAGAATTAAAAATAAGCAGAAGTTGAAAGAATTATGAACCCAAGAAAAATGATTTTTTACTCAACTCACACCAACCCAAACAGAAACCTCTATATTTATGCTATAAAAAAAGAATGCATGTTAAAATTGAGTAAATATTGTTATATCTACAAATTAAGACAGTTAAACCAATTTTTTTTTGAAAAGGACAGTTAAACCAAATTTTAATTGAACAAGGTTCAAACATCAAGAGTAAAGAGCGTGCAAGCACGCGATCAATAGGTAAGGGGGAAACACAAAATCGCAATCCGCTGAAAATTTTCAAAACTCAGTGATACTCGCGTAAATAAATAAAGAAGGAATTTTCAATAAATAAATAAATATAGAAGGAAAGGTATTTCCGACATAATCGATACTCCCTCCGTTCTTTTATAAGTGTCCTCCACCGTCAAATTACACATACCAAGAAAATAAAGAAATTTACCTATATAATCTTATTAATTACTATCATTAATGTATACATACAACTAATTAACAAATTACTAGAAGCATTAAATAAGGATAAAATTGGAAAAATGTCATTAATTTACTCTCAAATTTTGAAATAGGACACTTATAAGGAAACAAAAAATTGAGCTAAATAGGACATTTATAAAAGAACTGAGGGAGTAATCGATAATATATATAGAACCGAAAAATCTTTCATTGTTTCCCCTCTGTCGCATATTCCGGTTTTTCATTGCCGAGGGATTAACTAATTAAAGGTGCGTGATTTCTCGCTCTAGATTTTGGCTTTCAATCTCTAGATCCCCGAATATAGGGCTCTTCCTAACTGATTTCATCCATTAATTTTATCCATCCGAATCTAAAGTATGTTAAAAGATTTTCGTTTATTTTTTAGCTTGGTTTACTAGAATTGTTTAACAGATACTCGGTGCGTGAAGAAATTGTGGAATTTTCACTTGTTTGATTATGCATTAGCATTTTTGTGGCTTAGTATGATGTCAATTGCACCAGCATTCTCTGAATTTGCTTAAATTCCCGTCTGATTATAGTTTGAGTTGATTCATTTTTGGTCAACTCTGAACGAACATGTATTTTTTGAGGAATTTAAAAAAGTATTCAGTTTTCCCCTTTGGACGATAGTACACTCGATCTTGAGCTTTTTTCAATTTTATATATTTTTCAAGTGAATTTTGCTCCTCAAAATTTGTTTATTGGAAGAGAGTGCGATAATCGAGTGGAAATTTTGGAATCTTGTAAATTTGTAATTTTTGTTCCGTGTGTGATTTAGCTAATTAACGAGAATTTTACTATGTGGACGCTCTACGAAAAGAGGTGAACTTTTTCCATTTTCGGGTTTAGGTTTCGATTTGATTAAGGCCAAACTGGTTAAAACATGTTATTACTGTTATGTTTACTTGTCCCCCGTTTGAATTCCATATTTAACCTGGAATTCCATACTTTCTAATCATACTCCATTGTAATGGGGAAAGTGTAATCTCACTTGACACTTTTTGGGCGGTGAAATTTCAAAGGAATTGAATGAGGTTCTTGTGTTTTAAATGTGATCAGTCGTCGGTCATAGCTGTACAGTTAAAACATACAATTTCATTATTAGCAACTTTTGTATGTAAATTGTTCAATGTAGTATCTTGTGCACTTTCATCACTGGTAGAGCTTCTTCAGTTTGAGCATCAATCTACATTTAGCAACTGTGTTGTCTTTTGGAGCAAATATCTGACTATATTCTACATAAAAACTTCATAGGTTTTCCAGCATGGAGCACAGCTTTTGGCAGCTGGGTGACGAGCTGCGAGGACAGTCTAAAGTCTCCGAGGATCAAAAATGGTTGGTGGCGGCTTCAAGATTGGCTGATCAAACAAGGTCAAAGCCCGAGCGAAGGATCAATCTAGATCTCTCAAAGGGCTCTACTGACTTCAGGCCGAGGGATGCTTTTGGTTTTCAGGAAGATAACAAGTTTGAAAATTTCAACTTCAACTTCAACATGTTAAACATGGAGCCGAGGTTGAATGAGAATGTTACCAAAACTTCCCTTAGCAATGGAATCTACAATATGAATGCTTATCAGAATCCCAACATCAGCTCTATGGGGAACATCTCTGGAAGCAAATATAACAATATCAACCCCATGAAGGAGCCTAACAACAGCTACATCAACAACCATAATAACAAGGACGACGTCATGAATTCCAACGGTGCAGCTGACAAAAGGTTCAAAACATTGCCTGCTGCGGAGATGCTCCCTAGGAATGAAGTCCTTGGTGGATATATCTTCGTCTGCAATAACGATACAATGCAGGAGGATCTGAAGCGACAACTGTTTGGTAATTACTTGATATTTCTAGCAATTGGCTTTCTGTTTGCATGCAACTATTTTTGTTTGGCTTGCTTATTTAAAGAAAAATGACGTTTCTTGACTTGCACCAACTCTGGTTGCTTTATATGTCTGTGTGTGTGTATGTATATATTCAGCTTATTGTCCATATAGACCCTAATATTTGTGCCTATTTCATAGGTTTGCCTCCCCGATATAGGGATTCTGTGAGGGCAATAACACCCGGTTTACCTTTATTCCTCTACAACTACACCACTCACCAGTTGCATGGTATCTTTGAGGTATGTAATATGTTCGCTTTCTGCCAATCTCACATGGAATTACTTTCATAGCACTTTAGTTGACACAAATTATGCAGCATAGTTGCTGCAGGTGGGCCTAATTTCCTTTTCCCAGCAACGAGTCTTTAGACTCTTTACATGCTTTTTCTGATCCCCCGCTATTTGTTATAATAATGAAAGCATATCTTACCTTTCTCAATAATTAAGGACAGAGACACTCTCATGCTCTACAAACAAATAAGACTCGACATACTTTTTAGCAAAGAGTATATGGTTTTTATTGCATCATATGATCGTCATTTAGTTAATTAAGTTACTATTTTTCCGGTACAGGCAACAACATTCGGGGGTTCCAACATTGATCCTACTGCTTGGGAAGATAAAAAGTGCAGAGGCGAATCAAGGTTCCCAGCTCAGGTACAACGACGTCTCCATTAACTTCAAATAGCTTGTTTATACTATCTCACTGACTGGGTACGACCTCATCTGTTATTTTCGACTAGGTGAGAACTCGTGTTAGGAAACTCTGCCAGCCTCTGGACGAAGATGCTTTCAGGCCCGTCTTGCATCACTATGACGGCCCTAAGTTTCGCCTTGAGCTCTCTGTAACTGAGGTTAGTTTTAATCTCTATCACTCTTAGCTGCAATTTTGCTGTATTAACTGATGCCTTGAACTTTATCCGGTATTTCAGACCTTGGACTTGCTCGATCTCTGCGAACAAGCTGGCGTGTAAGACGCGGTTGCTAACATTATTGAGACCAGCATAAACAAATTGTAGTAATCTATGTTGATGCCGTGGTTTGTGTTATTCGTTGCGTGTTATGTGCAAGGTTAACAAGCGAAGAATCGGCTTTGTTATGTGGCCAAATAAATTGTAGCGTTTCTTTGTGAAGATGCAAGTAGATATAGTATTTACTTGCTCTCGTAATATTTACAGACTCTCTACATGTAAGAAGAAAGGAGGCTGCGCTAATGGCCGCCTATGTATATTCATATGATAAATATATATATGTTCCTATGTTGTGCAAAATGGCTTCTTATTAAGGTTTTGATAAATAGTTTTGGCGTGTATTGATATATATTAGTGAAATATGAGATAGTAACATAAAAATCCAACCCGTGTGTATTGAGAAACGTGTACGTCTTGATTTGTTTAAGCCTAAGTTAAAATTACTTGTTTTTCCAAAACTCATTTCGAAATGTCAAAGTACAAGAATGAAGTATGATAAGAAAATGATATTAAGTACATATTTGATAAGAGTATGTTTTAATGTTTGTGTTCCTAAATATTCCTACTTAGCAATACATACAAACTACAATCGAGAAATATATGATTAATTTATGCAATTTACGTAGATAGCTTAATTATAAATAGAAGTGTCAAAATTGACCAGGTCCGACCTTCTATCGGGTGGGAAAAATCCAAAAGATTTTTGAGAACTCCTCCGTTTATATTTCGAATCGAACCGAATCCGATAATTTGACCACTCTTTAGATAAGCACTGAATGAACCAAATAACAATGAAATAATCAATAACCAGTTTAATAAATTACGATTAATTTGATATTATTCTAAAAAATATCCCGGATTTTATTTAACTTTATATATTAAGTCAACAGAAAACGAAATGGCGGCAAATAATTACCAGGATTACGGTTGTGGACGGCAGCGTACGGCGAAATCAAACAAACGAAACTGCCCTCGTGTGTGCGCATTACACCAATGGAACGACTGCATCAGACGCCTCACTGTATAAGCTAACGTGCGCCTCCGTCTCTCTCTTCTCTATCTCTCCACTCCGATGGCTGCAGTTTCCCTCTCTTCCCTCAACTTCTCGGTGAAACTTTCCCCGATTAGCTTCTTTTCTAACGCCACAAATAAGCCGCTAATCAGCTTTTCCGCCGGAGTTAAGCTGATTCCGCCGAGGAGTGGACGGAGGAGTAGTAATTTCTTCTGTAGAGCTTCTTCGTCAGTTGCTACTCGCGATCTTGATGCAGATGATATCAGGCATCCTCTTGATCGACAAGTAATTTGGTTTTTAATTAGTTTTGTGTAATTGTTCTTGAATTTTTTGAATTTTGTGTAACTTTTTGTTGTTTCTTTATGTGGTTTCAGAATACGTTGATTTTGAGCGCGATTCCGGGGTTAAACGAAATCGGAAAAGCTTTATTAGGTAATGCAATTTAGCTATCAGTAATCAAATTTTGATTCATAAATTAGCAGCTAATGTGAATGTTCTTTCCTAATTGGGGGTATACTTGTGATTATGAGGTAGAAAGATCTAAGCTAGTAAGCTACTTCACTGATTCAGAATGAAAATTGGAAGTGTGTTTTGAAATTCACTATGTTGAAGATTTTAGATATGATTCTCCATCTTCTTCACAGCTTAAAAAATGTTATGAATGAGAGAGAAACAAAAGTTCCTATTGTTGAATCTCATCATCACCATCCTGTATAATCATTGACTCATTTATAAAAAATAAAAAAATTCCACATGCAAGGCTTCAATCTTAAGCACTTCCCCTTAAAGTGAAAGGGCGTATTGTGGAAGAAGGGGACGTGTACTTTTGGTGATAGCTTGGATAGCTAAAAATAATGTAGGCTAATCTTTCATATACTTTGATGAATTGAACAATTTGAACTTTTTGTATGTGTTCTCTTTCAAGTACTCAAACTGATGTATTGTTAATCCTATTTGTCACCCAAAGTAAATGCTACCGAAGACTTATGTTAGATGGTTTTCTTTCCGATAACTTGAGCTTTTAGAAGAGGTGGTATCAAATTAAATGAATTCATTTATGGGAATGGTTGGATTTTGATTTCGGTTTATGGTTCCAGGATCTGTCACTGAGCAAGTCATGCTTCTGGAGAATATAGGGACATCTGTTCTTGTTTCCAAGAATCAGGTGAATATTCACTGTTTCATGTTAAGGTTTAATAAAAGTTTGAATGTATTTAACTCACAAACACAGAAAGCTCATTTACACATCATATAATTTTATCTAATAACGGAGCATGTAACTTACTACTACTAAAATGTGCAAATTTGTGATAATTTTTGAAAAGGTCTAGATTCCTTTAAGTTGTCTCTGATGAGTGATGGAGTAAAGTTTCTGCTTCCAACTTTCATAACTGCTAAACTCAAATAAAAAGATTTTTTACCTTCGTGCACTCACATAACTGCATTTTGCTTCGTTTCTAAAGCTTCCTGAACTTCACGAGTTGATGATAGAAGCTGCCAGTATGCTGAACATTGAGGCACCTGACTTTTATTTACGCCAAAGCCCTGTACCTAATGCATACACTTTGGCTATCAGTGGGAAGAAACCTTTTGTTGTTGTTCATACAAGCTTAGTGGAACTTTTGTCGAGAAAGGAGTTGCAGGTCCGCATTCAATCAAACAAGTGATGCTAGTATATTACTTCTTGCAGTGCTTGAAACATTATTTTATCAGAAACAAATTTGGAGCATCTTGGTCGGAAATTTTCATTGTATTCATGTTTCCTTGTCGTCTCACATGCAGGCTGTTCTGGCTCACGAGTTGGGTCATCTGAAGTGTGACCATGGTGTATGGCTTACATTTGCTAATATTGTTACTCTTGGAGCATATTCAGTCCCTGGTAAGTTCTTACTTTTTAAATGTCAGATGAATTCAAATTTACAAGTTTTATGGAGATTGTTATCCCATCGTCTCTCTTTCTTTGAAAGCTGGATGCTGTCACTACTTAGCAATGTGTCTATTGCGGAAGCATTTTCTGAGACAGCGTAATTTTTTTGAATATTTTTTTTTTTCCATTTTGATGATTAGTCACTCTAATTTGTGATTGCTTTATTCACAGGTCTTGGTGGTTTTATTGCTCAGCAATTAGAAGAGCAGCTTTTTCGTTGGCTTCGTGCAGCAGAACTTACTTGTGATAGGGCAGCTCTTCTGGTTGCTCGGGACCCAAAGGTAGATCGATAATAAATCAAATTAGTTTTTCACTATACAATCATATATAGTTATTAATTTATTATTTTCTAATCATCCTTCCATACCCCCACAAGAGGTGGTCATCTCTGTCCTGATGAAACTAGCCGGTGGCTGCCCCTCAATGGCGGATAAGTTAAACGTGGATGCCTTCTTGGAGCAAGCGCGATCTTATGAAAAGGCATCTTCCAGCCCAGTCGGGTGGTATATAAGGTAAGCTTATGGCATGTTACGTATGTTGCATCTGTAATCTGTGCTAATTTTGTTCAATACTGTTCAGAAATGCTCAAACGAGGCAACTTTCTCATCCTCTTCCTGTTCTGCGTGCACGGGAGATTGATGAATGGTCTAGAAGTCGAGAGTACCAATCTCTTGTCAAGCGCGTGAAGTTGGTTAGTTCTGTGCAAAACGTGTAGCATTACATTGGGATTTACAAAGGACGCTCGAGTCTGTGTACAGGTACAGGCATGAGTCAGAATGCTGTTTGCTGCTTTATTTGGAAATTCCACTTATGCACCACCCCATTTATGTATCATTTTTTTTATAGAAAAATCCCCCTTTATATATCATTACATGTCATTTCTCTGATTACTGCAGATGATTGAAGCAAGGTTTGATAAGCATGAAGCCGTAGTGTAAGTTGTTGAAATTTCACAGAGGGCTTACTCCATAGTACAGGATTTGGGTTCGCCCCATTAGGTCGTATTATACGTATTATACATATACGATACACCTGCCATACCTTGAGTTATGTTGAACAATGTTGCAGTAGATAAATGATCATAACTTGTATATGATATTGGAATGTACTTAATATATTCTGAGTACCATCTTTTTGAAAAGTTTCTATTTTGATTCTTTGTATTCAACCAAAAAGATTCGGAAAGCTCTCTTTCAACCAAAAGTACAAGACGTCGTCGGTAAGCAATACAAAATGATGAAAAAAAAAATTCTGGGAACTGATACCTGACTATACTAGCTTGCTTAATTTCATTACTGTTGCAAGGAGCACTGTTATTAGGAAGGGAAAATGCATATATGATTTATGCCCTTTAGAAACTTTTAGAACTACACCATCAATGACAGGACCACAGAATACACCATCTTCTCTCTGTTTAGTTGTATAGCTCTGAAAGCTTATGGAGGTTGGACTTGGCCCAGCAGCCGGGAATGTGATCGAGTATTTCTTGGCTGAACCTGTTCCGTTGCTCTGGATAGTGAAATTCTGTGCTGATGATCCTGCTGCAACCCCTACTATCAAATCTCCAGAGCAGGAGTCATTTGCATCTCCCAACATGAATTCCAAGTTGTAATTGGTTCCTTGATCGAGTTGTTTAGCTGTTTGCACACCTGCAGAGACCCCTGACACAATCTCAACAGCAGCCTTGCCTTCTGGGACAAAGAAGTTTTTCGCATTTATGTACTTGACAGTCCCCATTACTGTCCATTGCTGTAGAGCAGATTTAGTCAGACTTGGTTCTGAATCCAGTAGAACTCCTTCATTGGAGAAATCTGGGAAAGCTGGTCCGAGCTCAAATCCACCATTTGGCAGCAGATTATCTGTACGACCGAATGCAAGTAAGTATTGGCTGAGTAGAAACATAGAATCAAAATGTGCCCCTCTGTTAGTATCATAGCTGTTCATGAAATCTTGACTTGTTTCAGTAGAAAATGTTTAGTTAATCCAAAAATACCATATTCTCGGATGGCCACATATATATATTTGATTAGATAGGTTAAATTTGTGTTATATTGGTTAAGTATAAAACTCTCCCAAAAAAAATAAAAAAAAAGAGAGGAAAAAGCAAAGATGGTAAGGTACAACATGTGATTGCATTAATATTGCTCAACTAAACTTGCAATTGTTTTAAATTCTTGATTTTATTATTCACTTCAGAAATGCAATAAATATGTAAAGAAAGATAAAAAAATGTATAAGAAAACATATACTATTATGCTTCATAAAAAGAAATAAGAAAATAAAATATATATGATTGTGCCCCATTTGGATTAGAAATGTTTATTTTCCACTTCTACATTTATTTATAATTCTAGCTTTTGAAGCAGTAATATTTGGATTAATTAAGGAAAAAACTTCTTCATTTATTTAAGTAATACCTAAGTAGTTGACTTGATTTTCAAGACCAATCAACCAGACCTCAGTGCAACTTCTTTTGCTGTGTGTGTGTGTGTGTGTGATTTTGGTTGAGTGCTAATTTGAATGATAATGTGCCCCTTTGTTAGTATTATGTCTAATCATGGCGTAAAATTACACAAAACAGTCATTTTTATGTTAATCCAAAATACCAGATTCTTTGATGGTGCAACTGCCAATCAACCAGACATGATTGCAGGCTTGCAGCTTCTTTTGCTCTGTGTGTGTGATTTTGGTGAATGCTAACATAGAATGAAAATGTGCTTCTATTTTAGTATAATGCCTGTTCATGACATCTAGATTACTTGTAGTAGTCATTGTTATGTTAATCTAAAATATTAGATCCTTGGTGCAACCTGACCCCTGACCTGATTGCAGTTTCTGTGTGTGTGTGTGTGAGAGAGAGAGAGAGAGAGAGAGAGAGAGAGAGATTTTGTGTTGATAGAGTAAATAAAGAATGCTGATCACAGTGAAGGAAATCAAGAAAACAGGACAGAGGGCAGCATACCATCTCCTTGTTTGAGTGATCCAACGGTGCTCAACATAACGGCGTCGACGACGGGCCAACATGTGGGATTGTCATCTGCATCAATATCTTGACTTTCTATAACTAAGTTAACAGATTCTCCACCTCCCCAGCTTCCCAGCTGATGCCCATAAACCTCCCATGGCTCTTTCCCATACTTCATCATCAAAGAAAACTGAGCAGAGCTATCTGGCGCTGAAACCACAAGGCTTGCATTAGCAGTGCAGCTTTGATTCCTCCTGCCCAAAGTGAAGGTCAAAAGGTACTGCATTTCTTCACCATCAGCCACAAAAGTCTGGTTGATTTTGCCATCTTCTTGCAACATTATAGCATGCCCGTTTTGGGGCAGCGACAGCCCGGCTCCTGCCGTAACATACTGCACTGTGCCTTCGAAAGTCCATCCAGGAATGCTGCTGTTTTCTTTGAAAAGAGAGAATGCAGGGGAGCTTTCGTTCCAGTTGGATGGTGGGAGCTCGAAATCTGGATTCTGCAGAATATCTGAAGGAGAAAAAGTTATGGGTAGTTAAATGACTGAATTTGTACGGTACTATGGTTGATGAGAATTTGCTTATTTTCTTTACCTGCTGTGGCAATAGCTACTAGCCAGATGCTTGTGATGAAAAACGTCCTTAGCTTCATCTGATTGACACAGGATGGCAAACTCTCTCTCTTTCTCTCTCTCTCTCTAAGTGTGAGATAAAATAAATAACAAGAGAAACTAGTAGTTGCTCGTTTTCAAGAGGGTGCAAGGCTCTTTCCCTGTGTTTTTACTAAGTCAACCGTTGACAGTTTCAGGAGAATGCCCAAATTCCATAATAATCCATCAACAGCCTGTTTTGGGCCCATCTGCATGTGATGTGTATGTGGAACAGCTCTATCATTGTCGCCTCCCGGCTGATGAACGTGTTCAAATCAATTAAATATAATCATATCTTCTCCACTTAAATTTCTCTATATTTCAAAATACTACAATTTTCATAAAAAATATTTACATATAACGCTCCACCCCGCCGTTTTCTTCAAACTCTCCTCCTTCATCTCCTTCCTCCGCCTCGCTACATCTTCCCATCGTCCCACCTCCGCATACATGTTCGACAAAACCACATGCACCCCATGATTCCTCGCATCCAAGCGACGAATCTCCTCCACCGCTCTCTCCGCCACCTCAATATTTCCCCATCTCTCACAAGCACTCAACAACGCCCCCCAAATCACTACATCCGCCTCCCAAACCATCTCTCCGATCACTCTCTCAGCTTCCAAAATCCGGCCGCCGCGCCCCAGCAGATCCACCATGCAGCCGTAATGCTTCAAGTTAGGCTCAACGCCGTACACCCTTTTCATCGAGTA
Organism: Agastache rugosa; assembly: GCA_031470985.1. Lineage (NCBI taxonomy): Eukaryota > Viridiplantae > Streptophyta > Magnoliopsida > Lamiales > Lamiaceae > Agastache > Agastache rugosa. The sequence continues at coordinate 17,617,030 of CM062609.1, forward strand.
GAATACTTCACTGCCAAAATCCAACATTCCGGCATGGCAGCATGCAGACATTACTCCAAGAATAGTAATGTCGTTCGGCTTTACTCTCTCTCTCCCCATCGTTCTGAAAAAATGGATGGCTTCATCCGCTTGGCCGTGGAGGGCCAGCGCACAAATCATGGCATTCCAAGTCGCCACGTTTCTCTCTCTTAATCCATCAAAACATTGCCTTGCTTCAACCAATGCTCCATTCTTTGCATACATGTTAACCAATGCAGTTCCAAGAATCACGTTCAATTCCACCCCTTTCTCTTCCATGTAGACGTGAATTTGCTCTCCCATCGACAAGCACGCCGACTGCGCGCACGCCGACAAAACTGACGCCAGAACTACTCCACTCGGTTCCAATCCTTCCGAAATCATCGCGTGGAACAACGTGATCGCTTCCTCCGCGGAATCGTTCTGGGCGTAGCCGCATATGATCGTCGTCCAAACGCTCAAACTTCTCTCACTCATTTCGTCGAACACCTTCCGCGCGTCGCCGATCCGTCCCGACACAGAGTACGCCCTTATCAAACCATTCGCAGCGTGCAGATCACAATCCAACCCGAATTTCACCACGTGACAGTGAATCTGTTCGCTGCATTTGATCAATTTTGAATTCGAACACGCTTTCAGAACGAAAGGAAACGTGTGTTTCCCCGGCGCAACGCCGCGCTTCCGCATCTCGGAGTAAAGCAGCAGACCGTCAACGGGATTCGAGCTGCTAGCTTGAGCTCTAATCAACGTGTTCCACATGAACAGATTCGGCGCGGGAATATCTTCGAACAGTTTGAGTGCGTAGCTGAGGTCGCCGGAATCGGAGAGAGCGCAGAAGTTGATCAAGCGGCTGGCGGCGAAAGCGTCGTCAATTCTGGCGGTGGTGATCATTTGGGCGTGGATTTGCTTCAGCTGCTTCATTGATTTGCATCTGTCAGCCACTAGAGAGAGCGGCATAGGCTCCTTCATTGATGGTGTTTGCTGCAAAGGCGATGAAGCTAAGGCGCGGCGGTGGGCGACGGAGAGTCTCGCCAGAAAAGCTGGTTTAGGAGGGAGCATTGTATCATTCTGTGGGCCTCCGAATCGTAGTAAGTATATATTGGGCTTTAATGGCCATATTGGCCTATGTAGTTTGGATTATTTTATTTATATACTTTACTTCAATTATTGGCCCCATAATATGTGTTTTTTTTTTTTTAATGTTGACGGAAACGGCTAGTAAGCACCGAGTAGAGGTGTTCACGGGCCGGTTCTGGTTCGCAATCGGGCCCAAAACCGCCGATTCCGGTTCGGAGAAATTGGAACCGGAATCGGCCCGTATTGGACGGTTCCGGTTCCGGGTCGGAACCGCCGATTTAGGGCCCGAACCATATAAATTTTTTTTTAATATTGAATTAAAATTTAAACATATAAATCACCGACCCGCTCTCGTAAGATTCGACCGTTGCAAATTCAAAATAAATTTGAAAGCAGACCTTTGGATAGAAAAACGCTCCCTCTCGGCTCTCATCACTGTTGAAATGGTGTGAAGAAATGGTTGTGGGTAGGGGGGTATTTATAGTTGAAAGTGGGAGGAAATAGGGGGAAAAACTTTGAATCATAACCATTGGATCACAAGATGAAATTATAGCCATCCATTTTGAATTTCAAATGGGTGCCAAATCCTAGGCGGTTGAACCGGCGGTTCACACGGTTCGGCGGTTTCAAATCGTGACCGCCGGTTCAACTTCGAACCTTATTTTTTTTATTTTTATTTTTTTGACATTTTTTCGTTCCATTTAGCATTCTAATTGTCATTATTGCTTGTTTTAGGATATGATTAACATGGATAACACAAAACATATTTAAAATAAAAAAAAGCGTGGAACCGCCGGTTCACGGTTCCTAGCCCTTGGAACTGGAACCGGCCCGTCCCAAACACGGTTTTGGGTCGGAACCGGCCCGTTGACAGCGGTTCCGGTCCGAAAACCGTTGACCAAGGTTCAGGTTCCGGGCCGGAACCGGTGATTCCGGGTTGGGTGAACACCTCTAGCACTGAGTAAATTTTCGCTCATATTTCGAGAGAGTTGTGTATGTTTTTCATATATGCTTATTTTAATTCAATTATATGATATAATTTGAGTTCAACTGACACCAATCCAAGTGAAACTATTGGTGGAGTGTATACTTTTAAAATCAAATATTTTAAGTTCGTTGAATTTATCGCATTATATTTTCTTAATGCAATTTACCTAACTTGCGTAGTTTGCGAGCTATTGTACATAAAGGAGATTTACCTGATGTGCACATCGAATGGCGGCAACTATAGATTACCATCGTCATGAAAAAAACTAAGACATTCTTTTACGTGCAATTTACTCACTCCGTCCAATAGTTTCCACATGCCATCGAGAAGTGTATACAAGAAAGTATGTAAATTTGCTCTCTTTACCCTTAATCATTACATATATAGTGAGAACAAGGAACGATGAAATGAGAAGTTTAATATTCCCTCCGTCCCATTTCAGTTATCTTGGTTACCTTATTAATTTGTTTGTCACATTTCATTGGTCCTATACCTAAAATAGAAATTTTAATACCATCAACACATAATAAACACTATGCCAATGAAAAACTACTGTCTCCCTTATCCCTCATACTTAGTTTTATTTTATATTCCCTACTTTATTACAAACAAATTTTTTTTTTAACATCCATGTCTGAATCTATAGGACTATTGAAACGGGACGGAAAAAATATTATTTTTATAAAAAAATTTAAAAATAACATTTATTCCATAACAAACTTCAATTTGAAATGTGACACTTATTTAACAACGGATCGGATATTTTAAGGTCTAACATAGATGGACCCGCTCACTAATGTGATGAAGAAATTATACTAGTAAGTAGGAGTAATGTTTATTTTTGGAATTATACTAAATTACAGATAATGGGCTGCTTTGCCACGTAGACGTAGATGGCCGCATTGGAAAAGATTAGTGTGAGTGAGGGAAACAATGGCAATCCCTGCAAAACCCACCCATAGAAATATAGAATTGGAAGATAAGCTACAGTCACACGTTGGTGACAAACACTAATTTCACAGCTGCCTTTATCATCAACAATCCAACGGAAAACCTCTAAGCGGGACCCGTTTGTGACCCCTGTCCAATTAACCCCTCCTCCATTTTCACACACCACACACACTGAATTGAAAAGATTTCTTTTTTTAGGTTTTGAGGGGAAAATCAAAATGCCTGGATTGAGAGGACCTTCTGATTACTCGCAGGAACCTCCACGCCACCCTTCTCTCGCAATTAATTCCAAGGTTTAACTCCTTATATCCATCGATTTATTTATGGACTTTATTTGCTTGAATTTCATTTCATGTCTTTCTATTTTGTATGTTTGCGATGCATCTTTGAGGTACTGATGGATTAATAAGAGATGCCGAAATCCAATATTTTTTGTCTGACTATAAGTATGATATTAACAATAGATAAAAAAATAAAAATAATATGATATGATCAAGTAATTTGAATTGTGCAGTGATGAAGTGAATTACGAGATTAAAGCGAGATATGATATGAAATGCTTATTAGTATTAAAAAAAATATGTTATGATCAAGTAAAAAAATATGATATGATCAAGCAATTTGATTTGTGGATGGATGCACTAATATCTTGGGTGATAACGTAGCTTGTGAATTTTAATGGATGTCTCCTTTTACGAAAAAGAATTTTATTGCTTTTTCCGCTATAAATTTGGTGGAGAAGTTAGTACATTATAAGCTGAAGCAATTATGAAGAATAAGACACAAAATGATAAGTCATAATTTTTATTGTCAGTGATTTTATTTAGATGATTTTGTTTTTCTCATACTTGAATGTATTAGTTAGCTTGTACTATGTTACATTGGTATGTAGTTAGCTTGTACTATGTTACAAGTTCATACCAAAAGAGGAGAACAAGTAAGTGTTTCACAATCCTTGTTCTTGTTTCAGGAACCTTTTAATGCTGAGCCACGACGAAAAGATTTAGTTTCATCTTATATTACGCCTGTGGAATTCTTCTATAAGAGGAACCATGGTCCAATCCCAGTTGTGGATGACTTAGACAAGTAAACTTGCTGTTTCATTACTACATATGCTCTACATCTTACCGTGAAGTTTAGCTTACTTATTGGTTTTGGTCAATCAGATATAGCGTTTCTATCACGGGTCTAAGAGGAAGTCCCATAGAACTGTTCATGAAAGATATATGGTGGGTGATCTTCTATTGGCCTTAATGTCAAGCTGACCCTTTTGTGTGATGCTAATTTTTTCTAATGGATAACAGGAAGCTTCCAAAATATGCCGTTACTGCCACTTTACAGGTTTGTTTATTACTGCCACTATTTTCTGCTTGGTATATCCCAGGATCGAAAGGAGTTGATTTGAAATACCTAGTTAGATTCATTGTGTCATGTTTTTATACTAACATCTGATTTACGTATTTATGCAAAACAAACTTATTATTCTGTTAGCTTTAGCATGAAGTCGGTGAAACTAGTTCATGGTATTTTGTGTGTTTCATTATAGCTGTGGAATTATTCGGTTATGATGTATTGAAGAGAGTAAGCTGGCTTCCTTATTCCAACCTGCATCCACCTGTGAAGAGTTATTCTTTTCACATAATAAGTTTAATTCAGCTATGTAATTCACAGTGTGCTGGCAATAGGAGGACTGCCATGAGCAAAACTCGGCCTGTCAAAGGAGTTGGATGGGATGTTGCTGCAATAGGAAATGGTAAGTGTTGGAGTCGATTCCATAACATTTTTGTCCATGCAAAGATGATCGTCATAATGGTATCCTTCCTTGGATGCCACCACAATATCAGTCTGTTGGAATGATATTTAGATGAACAGTTAATCTGAAATGGGATATTACTCGTGTCTTATAATTCTAGAACTGAGAGTGCTGTGTCTTTTTGGCATTCCGTGTTCTATTTATTGTATGGCTTCCATTACTGAAAGCTTGCTTACGGGGTATTGGGATTTTTCGACGGATGAGTTGATAGTTGATACTGCAGATGTTATATAATTGTTTGTGCCACTTCTATATGTGCTTTGTCATGAATATCTAGTGTTTGTATAAGAAGGCAATGCGGGTCACTTGGATCTTACATCTTGATAATTCTATTTCTAAATTAAATTTCTTGCAAGATGATCTAGGATTTTTTTAACATTTTCTGTAAATGGATTCACTTGAGAGCAATTAGAGAAGTTTTGCTTGGTTTTTCACTTCTAAATTGTTAGCGACTCTTCCCTGTTTTTCGGTGAATATATTTGTTAGTTTACCTGTTATGCATGCTTTAGGAAATGCTTCTATCTGAACTTTCTAAGATGGTAGATAAGAATGCCTATAGATGCGCATGTATTTTTGGTGATCTAGCTTGAACATATAGATCTATAGTCCCAGACAAGTGTACTAGATTTATGAGCTTTATGTGCTAGTTTTATTTCTCAAGTTTTAATTTGACCAGTCACAGATAATGATTTATTTATTCCTAGAACCTTTCCTTATTGTTCCTGCTTTATAGCTGAGATGATTGCAAGAAAGTTGTTAGTTTAAATTGATCTGAAGTTAATGCATTATTCTGTCCAGCAATTTTGTTCATGAGTTCATTATATACTCTGTGACAAATACTCTAGCATATAAAGCTTATATCTTGATTCGTGACTTCATGCATGTCACTACAGCTGTTTGGGGTGGGGCCAAATTAGCAGATGTTCTTGAACTAGTTGGAATTCCTAAGTGCTCACGTGTAACACCTTCTGGACAAAAACATGTCGAATTTGTAAGCATTGATAAGTGTAAGGTAATTCCCTTTTGCTCCATTTCATTTTATTCGTCTCTACTAAAAGCATGAATGTCAACTGACACCATTTGTTATGATTATAGGAAGAAAATGGAGGCCCGTACACAGCATCAATTCCATTGATTCAAGCGACAAACCCCGAGTCTGATGTTTTACTAGCTTATGAGATGAATGGAGAGGTTCTCTATCTCTCTCATTTTCTGATCATAATGGCATTGTGAATTGTTGTCATATAATAGATGCATACAGATCTTAGCTCTATTTACACTGTCGTATTGCCTGTGCAAAGACTCTTAACAGGGATCATGGATATCCGTTGCGTGTGATTGTCCCTGGTGTTATTGGTGCACGTTCTGTCAAATGGCTTGATTCCATCAACATTGTAGTAGAAGAATGTCAGGTATAAAACTACCTCACTAGTGCAGTAGTGCTCGTAAGCAGTCATTTCGTGGCTTCATGAAGTTTATATTTGTCATTTGCAGGGATTCTTTACGCAAAGGGATTATAAAATGTTTCCACCATCAGTTGATTGGAATAATATCAGTTGGCCTACAAGGCGTCCACAAATGGATTTTCCTATTCAGGTACTATTACTCAATGTGATTTCTATGACGGGTCTGTACCTCGTCATATGAGGAATGATCAGGATAAGGTGCATTCCTAGTATTTATCTTCTGCAAATTTATTTATGCTTACTGTGTTCTGTGTTTTGATAAAAAAAGAAAAAAACAAGATTAAAAAATCCCTTTTCTATTTCTTTGATAGGACATAAAAATTTTATACGTCAGCTTTAAATGACCTGAAATATCTTAGTTGAACGACGTTGATGAACAGTCATAGGACTAATGTAATGACTGAATCCTAAGAAGCTGCCAATGCCATTAGCATATGTGCGTATAATATTTTCTTCATGGGTTCGCTCAAAGATTAATGATTCTTGACTGATTTTCTTGACTGATTGGTTCAATGTGCTTGCAGAGTGCAATATGTTCTCTAGAAGAAGTAAACATGGTAAAACCAGGAAAGGTAGTTTTTCTTTACATCTATTATGCATTTCCCACTTTTACCATGTGAGATTTGTCGTTAGGTACTTGATTCTGTACTAACTTTAACTTTTGATGGCAAAACCAACCACTTAACTATACTGAAAGACGACTATCCAGCTGCTTTAGACTAGTTGGTTCCGTTCTCTATTTATAGCTTATTTATTTGATCTAAATGCAACCCCCTAAGCATTAAATCCTCGTAAACTTTTTGTCCAATTCAGATAACTATAAAGGGTTATGCAGCATCAGGAGGTGGACGAGGCATAGAAAGAGTCGATGTATCTATAGATGGAGGCAAGACATGGGTGGAAGCCTCCAAATCACAGAAACCCGGTGTTCCATACATTTCTGACGACGAAAGTAGTGATAAATGGGCATGGGTTCTTTTTGAGGCTGAAGCTAACATACCTCAGAGCACAGAAATCGTTGCCAAAGCAGTACGTTGCACATTCTTTTTCCTCACTATTATCACAATGTTTGAGCTAGTACACAAGTCTGAATATCCTATCATGATTCAAGAATAGAACAAAACTAAGTTTCTTGTTCGATTTTCTTTCAGGTGGATGTGGCTGGAAACGTCCAACCTGAAAACGTAGATGTCATCTGGAATTTGAGGGGGATACTAAACACTTCATGGCATCGGGTCCAACTCCGGATTGGTCACTCAAACCTATAGGTGAACTTCCTAGTTCTTATGCACCACTACCGTTACAAATGCTTGAATTCTCTTTGAGTGATTGAGATGGGTGGTTTGAGTTTACATGAGTTCGACATGCACACATTTTCTGACCATGAGCACGCTGCTAAATTGAGATGGTTTGTTCGCGCTTGTCCTGCTAACTGTATGAAGAGCAAGAGCCTAATAAAATGGGCCGGGCTGTTCCCGTTGGATCTTTTCTTGTGTTTGTTTTTGCTGTTTTGTGACGATGTCTTGAACCTTAAATCTTTCGTTGAACTTTGAGTGGAATCTATATATATTGGTAGTAGGTTTTTTATTTTTATTATTAGTAGTTGCTTAATGTCTTTACATGGATTATAATAGGGTAGTTGTATGCACATTGTATGCGCGGTCTCAAATAAAAATATAACAGATTCTATGGTTCGTGGGGAATATTTTTGCATTTATCAATTGTATTCTCAGGGGCGGATTTACTACTAGCTTGCACTGGGCTAGAGCCCAGTGCAAGCCCAAAACTACCCTTTATATCCATAGATAATTTTAGGCCCAATATCAAGCTTAGCCCAGCCTCTGCCCCCAAAAAAGAAAAGCTCATCCCATGATTTAATTAAATGCAAAAGAATCAAAGATAACAAATATGCCGAGACCATTTCATTAAAAAATAAAAAATAAAAATCAAAGAATCAGCTGCTAATCAATCAATTGTAAATAGAAAATAGAAATCCATCGAGATATAAGAAAGAGAAAATATAACAAAATAGAACAGATGCGGTTGAGAAAGTTAAATAGAAAAAGACCGACGCATTTCTCCAATTTCTCCTTCCCGACTCCTTCGATCATCACCGTAGCACCGGCGCACCGGCAATCTTTGGTTTCAGATCCCAGTGCAGAACAGATGTGGCTGTGGCGGTGCGCCACCCCCTTGCAGAGATGGTGGAGGAAGCTCTGAATCAACTACGGCGGCACCGGCCTAGGGTTCGGCCCTTTGCGGAATCGAATGATTTTTTGAGATCGGTGTTCATATACTTGAAAATGAAGTAGATGTAGAATTGAAGTTGGCGTCTTCTTTTCATTCTCTTGCAGCGAAGATGACAAAGAAGGCAAGCTATGTTGAAGGACAGTGGATTGGCTGACGATCGATGTAGGATTGAAGGGGGACATGAGAGAGAGAGAGAGTGGGGAGGAGAAGAAGAGAGGAGATAGGAGAGATGATGTGTCTTTTAATTTTTATTTCATTTAAAAGTATATATATATATAGTTAATTATGTACGAGTAAAAATGCCACAAAGTTAAAAATTCGATTGCCAGCATGACTTTCTGATGTAAAAAATTAGTAATTGATTAAAATTCTCACAAAATTAAATTATCGCGATTTAAATTGGCAGTATGCTAAGAACGGGTTAAAATTGTCACATTAGAAATTTATCAGGCTTAAATTTATGCATTTTGCCAAAATTTAATGCACCGAAGTATTTTATATTTCAGCCCACCCCTCGATCAAATCCTGGATCCGTGCTATCTATAAGAACATAAAAAACATGTGTTACACCATCTTGACAAGACACGTCAGATGGTACCGATATTCGGATCCACTTTGCATTTCACACACACTCATGTGATTGTGTGACATGAATATGAGAACCGTCTGATGGACTAATTTTGAACTTGAATCTGAATATGAGAACCGTCTGATATGGTCATAAGTTCATAACACGGGTCATATCTCCCGTTGTTTTCTCTTTTTCTTTTTTGAGAAGTCTGATGGGAGATTCTCATATAAGAAACGGTACAATTATTGTTGCAGATGAGCCTAATAGAGAAATTGATGTCCACCTTTTTCTTTATCTTTAAATAATTTTGGATTTGATTTAAAAAAAATACAATTTAGGATTTTATTCGTATATTTCCCTTTGCATCCAATGATTTTTTTCCCTTAGAATTAATTAGAGTATTTCTGTTTAGTATATTCAACTTAATTGTGTAAAGTAAACATTTTACTATATCACCAAGTGGTGAGACAATTTATCTGTTATAGTCTTATAGAGTGCCACTGATGATTTGATTTGTATCTCCTTTTTTTTTCCCTTTCCTTTTTAGGGAAATTTGCATTTACCTCTTCTTGTTTCCAAACGAAAAAGGAAATAATTAAAACCGACAAAACAATATAAAAATAAAATAAAATATAAACTAAAGTACAAAAAAAAAATCAGATTGTCCGATATGATTTGATTAGGAGCACTGCACTGCTTGGAAGATATTTGGCCCCCAGGCAAAATTGAGAGCTGAAAGCAACAAATTACCTGAAAATGACTATTCTGATCTTCATTATATTATTTTTAATGCCTGTCCTTTTCCTATCTTGTCGATTTGCGATGCACTTAAAATATGGTGATATATTTTAGATGGATAAAACATGACAATATATTTAAATTCGTTGTGATAGAACATCACTTATCCATTCCGGGCCATTTTTTTTTTTGGAGTTACACAAATAGAATCTGGACGAATCTAAAAATTATTTTCTGCATTTATTTGTCTGTTACAAGTTTTGGATTGCTTTTTTCGTAAATAATTTTAAATACGAATAAGCCCTCAATATGACAAAAAGTGGTATATTTAAACATCACTTGAATCCGTGTTCCACTATTAACCTTTTCTTTTTCTCATTTCAATTTCTTGTGTTTTGATTGAATTTTATTATAATTATTAGTTAGGGTTCATTATATTCAATTAAGGTTTGTAATTTATTTTTTAATACTTGATTTTTAAATTGTAGTTAATAGTTGATTATAACTGTCAATTATTTAGAGTGAATATATTTTTAAGGTTTAATTTTTTTTAATAAATATTTTAATTGGGGTCCATATCTTTATAATATATAAAAGCAAGCCCGGCTTCCTATTAATAGTAACTTTCATTTAAGTTATTTTTATTCCATTTTTAGAAATAATATATTTAATTATTATTACCTTAATTATTTATTAATATTTATCAATCAACTAATTAATGTTGAACGTTACAAAGGCATAATGTGTGAAAAAAAATTAATTATAATAATAAATTTTTTATTTTTATACTATTTTCTACCTATAAATTCTACAATTCTGCAATCAATTTCATTCATAATTCATATTCTTTATACTCATTCATTCCGACTTTTTCGATTAGAGAAAAAACATGATTGATGAGATAGAGGTTACCGCACAAAGAGCATTTGATGTAAAGTTTTTTTTAAAATAAACAACGCGCACATCAGCTCCTAGCAGAAACGACATCTTGGGGAAAGATCAAATCTCCTAAGCATCAATGGCCAGATTTGGGAGCAATAACTTCATCAAATTCTTTGTCAATGAATACAGTGACATCCATAGAAATATATTCTTAGTATATATGTCACTTTAGAGAACAATATGATGTTACTATCAATATAATTGGATCAACTCACACTTTAGTGTTTGTATGATTTTAAATTATTAGTATTAATCACAAATTTGTTATACAATATTGAAATTTATTGAATGTTGTTTCATAATTTTCTATTTACAAAAGTAATAATGTAATCACTCCAAATACATATATTTAAGTCTTATTAGATTGTCCAACCATTTATTTCACTGAGTTGCACAACTTTATTTTTTATTTTTTATTTGCAATGTATATATATATATATGTGTATATATATGTTGATTTGATTTTTTTAATGTTTGTGGGAATATATGGCTGTTTATTTTCTTATATTTCATAATAGTTTTTATATTTCTGAAGTTAATTTACCTAAATATTAAATTATGGGAATTATTGAAAGAAAGAATATATGTTGATAAATATCGTAATTTTTTGTTTAAAGGGAAATAAATATCATAATTTTAAGGACGGACTCTATGGGTGGATTTTAAAAGAATAACGTAAAATATAAGCACTCCCTCCGCGTCGTCTCTTTTTCTTTAAAGTCAATGTTAGTTTTTATTTATTTTTATATCAAATCAATTACTCTCTCGCTCTAGACAGGGAAACCGATCTTTGTAATTATGACATTGTTTGTAACCGTGATCAGTATTACCATGGTCTGAAAAGAAGCTAGCATAACATTACCAGTGGATTTGGAAGGAGCGGCCATGCTGAAAATGTTTCCAACTAGAAACCAAAATTTAGAGCAATTTGTAGGTTTCAAGAACTCAATGAAAATGTAAGAATTAAGATTTGGATAGGTCTGTAAAATATGGTGGCATGGAGATCCAATTATTACTAAATGGTCTGAAGTATTTAGAATTGCCTAATCACAAGCTGAATTTAAAGATCGGAACACTAGCTATGTTGTTAGTGAACATTGATCATTCTCTTGAACTGATATCACGCGTTTGACAGTCACGAGACTTGAAATTCATGTCTTCCAGGCTAAAATATTAACAAGAAATAATTTCAGTCATATGGTATATGTTGATTCCGAGTATGTTACTAACACCAACAGATCCACGTCTTCCATTCAAGTTTGAACGAATAAAATTTTCCCTAATTGTTTCATATGCCATGACAATTAACTCAATGACTCTACATGATACGATCCTCACGGGAGTTGAATGATGCAATCTAAGGTGGAATGAAGATTTTTATTAGTTTTTATTATTTATTTTCGTTTCTTATTAGTGTAGGCAAAAAATAAGGCTTTATTTTAGTTATTAATTTTGGAAGTTTTATATTTTATTAGAATAAGGATTTGTTTTCTTATCAGACTAGGATTAAGTTTCTTATTGTTCTAGGAATTATTTTCCTTATTAGATTAGAATTCTATTGTATTCCACCCATATATATATAGGTTTAGAAGGGCATGAATTAAAATTACGAATTGAAGAATAATATTTTGTGAGTTTATCTCTCTTTCAATTCGTCACTGAGCTTAGCGGAATAGTGGAATGCCACCGTGATGTTCTTATCGACTTATCAAACGATTCTCCATTCCCATTTTTGGCGTCTTCCACCATAGGCTATCGTTGTTGAACGACTCGCTCTTTGGGTTGTAGGGGTTAATTCTTGCCTACGGTTCTCTGGGGGTCCTTATCAGGGGTGTTAGCAATACCATATTTATCAGGTTCAATTCAGATTCGATCTTAAGATGAATACTATTCACGTCTGCGTCTGCAACTCCGGCGAGGATCATATCACTACATGTGACTTTTTCTTAAGAAATCAGCGTTCTTTCATGGACAATAATACATCGTTGTATTGAGAGTACAAAGTTGAAGTGGTTTGAAAATCCTGATATGCGAGACAAAGATAATAACAATAGTGCATATACAACAAACGTTGTTTACAAGAAAAATTTTCAGAATTTATAGACATGAATTTTGAATAAAATTCTAATTTATATTTATTGATACTTTCGTTTTTTTATATTTTCTTACTCATACATATATTATTTTATATAAAATAACAAAATTTAACTTATCCCATGCATAGCACGGGTACAATACTAGTATTTTATAATACTCCTATATATATATTTTTTTTCTATCCGACTTTGAGATTGATTAAACCTAATTGGAGAATAGTAAACCCTTATTTGGAGATTGATCAACCTTAATTCTAGATTAACAAACCCTAATTAATTTGGATGAAAAAAAAAATCCTAATGTACTACGAATAAATCCTAAAAAATCGGAAATTAAAATAATAATATTTTGTTGAGCCCCTATGTCGGTGATGATACTCGTAGGAATTATATTAAATAAAGAGTAAAAATGTCAAATAGCCACTATGAATAGTCAAAATTAATAGTTGTCCAAAACTTAATTTATACGTAATAAATTTTGTTAGATTTTGAGATTTTGGACAAATTTGCCCTTAACCCTCATTTCACTCTATTTCTCTCTCCTCTCTCCCCTCTTCCCGTCTGTCCTCTCTCACTCGAAACACTTCTACTATCCACCGCGCGCGCCACCGATGTCCAATCACCGCTTCGTCGATTCACAAACAGAAATTCAAAATCATATTCATAAATCCCGGCGACGGTGCCGCCTCACAAACCGGGGACAAACACCGAATTCCAGTCACAAAATCCTCGATTCAGCCCGATTCAAAAGATGATGATTCACAACCAGATAACCGAGATCTAGGTGAGATTGGTACGAAAATGGATTTATTCGTACCACTCGTACCAAGTTATGGTGCACCACTAGTTGGTACGAACAATACGAATGAGCTCATTCGTACCAAATTATGGTGCGCCACTAGGTGGTACGAAGGGGACGAATGATTTCATTCGTACCACTCGTACCAAGTTATGGTGCGCCATTAGTTGACACGAATGGGACGAATGAGTTCATTCGTACCAGTCGTACAAAGTTATTGACCCTAACTAGTTGGTGCGAACTGGACGAATGGATTCATTCGTACCATTCGTACCACAGTTGCTGTAGAGATGAAACAAAAGTCACGCCGGAAAAGATGATCGGAGACAACCAGAAAACAGATTTGGATAAAAATTTGAACGGAAACACATCTAAACGACTCTCTTTGTGAAGCATCATCGTTGGATTCTTTAGATCTGAAGTAACAGAGCAGATTGAGGGCGAAATAGATCTGAAAATAGATCTGAAAAAACACATCTGAACGACTGAGAAAATGACGATGACGGCGGCGATGGCGGTGGTGGTGGCAGAAAGCATCGAAGAAGATCGATGGTGGCACTGGAAAATAGAGAGAGAGAGAGAGAGAGAGTGACGATGGCGAAGGCGGTAGAGGCGACGGCGATGGAGGTGCACCGGCGACGACGATGGCGATGGTGGTGGCAGCAGAAAGCAGCGAAGAAGATCTGTATTGCAATGGAAGAGAGAGAGAGAGAGTACATAAATCTGAAAATCACGGTGGAGAGGAGTATATGAGAGGGAAAAGTGAGGGTAGAGTTTATTTCTTTAGTTAAGGGTATTGTTGTCTCATCACTTTAAAATATGCTAAAATTTATAACAAATTAAGTTTTTGACAACTTTTATTTTTCACTATCCATAAACCATAGTGGCTATTTCATAAGATAAACTCTTAAATAAATTAGCTAAACAATTAAAAAATTGTGTACTTTTAATTATAAAATAAATTGATTGTGTCAGGACACTGCAACTAGCTCGTTTAATTTATATTGATATGACGAGGCTGCTTGCTCACCTTAACTTCTAGCATTATAAATAGAGCTGCATTTCTTTTTAAATGGTTACGGTTTAGACATATAAACTTTTGGTAATTTGTGTAATGAATTCCCGAACTTCACTATGATTATTATAAACAATAATAAGGATGATTCAGAGCTGGATTCATCATAAAGAACTGCAAATATATTCTTGTGGCTCATAAAATTGCAAAATCGACTAAAAATTTCATTATTCCTCATGCATGGAATGATCCTCCGGATATTGTGGAAGACCTTCTAAATTTTCTTTGTCATTGTGCTTAATCTTATTTCTATTAAAAAAAAAGGAAAAAAAAAAGAAATTTGTCTCAACACAGATGCCAAAAATGTCAAGCTTTCGGGTTTATAATATTATGATCACCTCGTGCGAAGATGTCGGCACGACTTGTATTTTGCATTTTGCATTTTGCATTTTGTTTAATTTTATTATGATCATTTTTATAGAAAGACATTATTCAAATTTGAACATAGAGAGTTGACCGACAACGCTTGGAATGTAAGTTGGGTGCATTGAGTCTTTCAATACTAACATAATAACATTAGATCGAATATTGCAATAGACAAAATACAAAAAAGTATCATCAAGATTATATACTGTATCCATAGTGGTGAAATAGATCCTCAAATTATTTAGTAAGTTCTTGGCTCGATAGATGGAATGTTGGAACACTTGATCTAATACGAGATCGATGGTTGAATTCCAGACTAGAGGGAACAAAACTTAGAAATCTTCTAATAGAGAATATACAACATTGTAAAGTAAGAACTCGTGATTCAACACGTAATATTGGTACTGTTTGACATGTGAATGAGATTTTATATCATAAAAATTATACTTCATCTTCAATAGTACTAGGTAGATTATGTGTAAGCTTGGAAAGAGTTGGAAAAAAATGTGAAAGAATTCCATTTCATCTAAAAGTTCGAATTATTATATAAGGTATGGAATCAATCCGTTTATATTATATTCCTAACAAAATGAGAGAGGAAAATGACAGTTACTTAATTGAGAGAATTTCCATTGGCGATAAAGACAAAATAGAAAGTTTAATGTTATTATTATTTTTTAATAAAATTCTGAAATACAACATTAATTTAATCGTGACTGGAATAATAAAATAGCATTGAGTTAATGGATCTCAATAATGGGAAAATGCTTTGGAGTTTCCGTGACCACGTGCTTCATTTTGCTATTCTCATATAACTATTTAACGAAAATCTCTTAACTTTAGCTAGTCATGTTCCATTATTAAAATGCATAATCTCTGTAATGCGGACATATATGTCACAACTCACTAGTCATATATATTTTATGTGATTGAGACCAAATATTCTATACCGTCTAGTATCTTCTTATAGTATTTTGTGTACATAAAATAAAATATTAGTAAGATGCCATAAGACATTAAAATTTATAACATATAAACTTTTGACTCATCAAACATATGCACGAACCATCCTCCAATACGTTCTATCGGTAAATTTTCTAAAAGTTTAATATCATTACATATTCATATATTATAGCATCATCAATATACACCTAACATATAAACAATTCCAATAGTAATCACATATCTCTTTATAATCTCACCTTGTAAAAACTAACCAACCACCCCCCCCCCCCCACCCTACCGCCACGTCTAATTTATATGCTACGCCAACCAAACTAATCAAAGCAAGAGCAAGAAAACGATGGGCACATTGTTAATGCCTATCCTTTTTTTACTCTCCCTTCTTTTCCTACTCCTACTTCAAATCTCCACATTCATTCAATGGAGATTCGGGCCGGGCCGCCATATCCAAAAGCCGGGCCCTAATTCCTATCCCGTGATCGGATGTTTAGTTTCTTTCTACAAGAACCGCCGCCGCCTCCTCGACTGGTACACCGACATGCTAGCAGCGTCGCCGTCGCAGACGATCGTCGTCTCTCGACTGGGTGCGCGGCGGACCATCGTAACAGCCAATCGACGGAACGTAGAGTACATCCTAAAAAAAAACTTCACCAACTTTCCAAAAGGGAAGCCATTCACAGAAATACTCGGAGATTTTCTCGGCAATGGGATATTCAACGTCGACGGCGATCTGTGGTACAACCAGCGCAAGCTGGTCGTACATCAGTTCACTGCGACGTCGTTGCGAGCCTACATGGAGGAAGTGCTAAAGAATGAAGTGGAGAAGAAGCTGATGCCGGCGGTGGAATCGGCGGCGGCGGAGGGTAGGCCTGTGGACTTGCAGGAGCTGTTGAGGAGGTTTGCCTTCGATTTGGTGTGTAGAGTTTCGTTAGGGTACAACCCGTGTTGCTTGGAGTACGACTCTTTGGATGCGTCGCACCCGATTTTGGACGCGTTCGATACGGCGTCGGATATTTGCGCGAGGAGAGGCGCAGCGCCGCTGACGGCGGCGTGGAAGGTTAAGAGGTTTTTGGATTTGGGGGCGGAGAAAAGGTTGAGGGAAGCCATTGAGAAAATCCATTGTTTCGTAGATGGAATAGTTAGTGAGAAGAAAAGGAAAATGACGAGTTCTTTCAGGAAAGGTGCAGAAGAATCATGGGATGAAAGCGATCTCGTGTCGAAGATGGTGTCGGATGGGATTGATGACGTGGCTGTGAGGGATACGATGATAAGCCTCATCATGGCCGGCCGAGACACCACGTCGGCAGCCATGACGTGGCTTTTCTATCTGCTCTCGCGCCATCCCCACGTGGAAAATGAGGTGGAGCGGGAGCTTACTAATCTTGAACGTGGCGACGCTGCGTGGAAACTCGAGTCGTTAGAGGAGCTGAGGTGGCTGAAAGCTTGCATCTGTGAGTCCATGAGGCTGTTCCCACCGGTTGCATGGGACTCTAAGCATGCCGTAGCCAATGACAAGTTGCCAGATGGCACCCGGGTCCGCGCCGGAGACCGGGTCACGTATTTCCCCTATGGTATGGGGAGAATGAAGAGTTTGTGGGGAGAGGACCGGTTCGAGTTTAAACCGGAGAGATGGATTTTGGAGGTAGAAAGAGGGAGAATTAAAGCCTTGAAGAATTACGGGCCGTACAAGTTTCCGGTTTTCCAGGCCGGTCCGAGAGCTTGCCCAGGGAAAGAAATGGCGTTCGTCCAAATGAAATACGTAGTGGCTTCAATCATCAAGCGGTTTGTAATCAGACCGGTTGTCCCGGACCGGCCAGTTTTCGTGCCACTCCTCACTGCTCACATGGCCAGAGGATTTAAGGTGTCAGTTCGTCGAAGATAAAGACATGAGGCACACACATGATCAAAATAATTTTTTGCTGAAATCAAAATTTCAGTTTTATAATATCATGCATGTTTCTTTTATTAGTCATTTGTTTTTGGACACCTCCGTTCGCTAGTCACGAATGCATTATAGATAGCCTGATATAAAATGTGTTGGAAGTAAAATACAAACACGTGATCCTTAAATTGTAAAATCATTCATTTTATCAACTAAATTATGGGGTTTGATTGAGTTGAACCAAGACAAGTATTATTGTGCTCAAGTTCACCTTGATAATAGCTCACAACCTTAATCAAGCTCCAACGACTATAATTACTAATTAAAATATAAAAATATAAGTTGTATCCAATTAGTAATTTTATATTTTTAAACTAAATCACGTAAGCGAGCTTGCTTACATATCAAATACTATCATACTCAAACTTGGTTCATGTAAGTAACAAATTTCACTAAACAAGTTCAAACAATTTTTTATCAAAGTAAACTTTGGATAACTTACGATTTACTTGACATATTTACAACTATCAACTATGTGGAGTAAGAGGTGGGTGTAGAGGTGTTCATCGGAACTGGTGCCTCCAGTTCGGTTTGGAACCGGAACCGGTGCTTCCGACGGTTCGGTTCCGGTTTCAAATTTTCGGAACTGGAACCGGAACCGGAACCGAACCGGAGCCGGAACTAAACTTTGAACCATTTTTTTTTTACACTACTATTTTTAAATGTATTTTTTTTGTGTATAGAAATGGAATATTAGGTGACAATAACAACAAAATATAGTATCAAATAATAATTCTCAATATAGTCAAGTATCAATTATTAAAGCTCAACATTGGGTTTTCGCCAAAGAGGTTTTAACGAGGCTCGGCCCTTGAGTGATCAAATCATGTTATCTTCAAGGGTTTGAGGTTGTTTACGAAGTCATCAATAATATCTACTTCGTTTTAGTTTTTCATTGCAAATAACTCTTGCCCACAACTTATCGAATATACACAAAAATATTAAAAAAAAAAACAAATTCCGGTTCGGAACCGGAACCGTCCGATTCCAGAACCGAACCAGAACCTAAGTGACCAACAGTTCGGTTCCGGTTTCACCCACTTGGAATCGGGAACCGGCGGTTCGGAACCAAACCGAACCGTTGGCCACCTCTAGGTGGGTGGTGCTTTTAATCCAGCTTCTATCACTTGAGTCCGAGTCAAAGTAGTAGTAGGATCTGTGCTGTCGTCACATTATTTGAACAGGTGGTTTATATATATGATACTAAATTCCACAATATTTATCAACATTATATGTTATGTGACTCATGTCCGTATAGAACACGCATATTAAAATCTCTAATCTTGTTCTTATTAAAACAAAATAAGTCCCTAAACATATAATTGGAAAAAATGCATTTTAAATTACGAACTTTGCCCCATTTTACAATTTTAAAACTCTGGATATTAAATCACAAATTTTCAGTTTTTTGCAATTTGAAGTTTTGAACTCATGCTATGTTTTATTCACCAGAAAATTTGGAAAAATTATGCCAAACGACGTTGTTTCATCTTCCTAAACAATATGATGACATCGTTTTTATTTCATGGTCACACTGTTACTTTTCCGGTGAGTAAAACAAAGTATCAATTAAAATTGCAAAAACATGAAAGTTCGTGATTTAATATGCAAAGTTCCAAAATTTGAATTAAAATTGTAAAGTAAGATAAAGTTCATGATTTAAAATACAGGTTTTCCTATATAATTTTTAATGCATGTGCGAAGTGCAGTTTAAGTAAACTAGGGGTAGTTTGTTAGATGCTACAGTAGTACAGTTGACGTGTTTTCTTGTTAATTCCAACGTGCCTAAACGTGATCATACTTAATATTTACACGACAAATCACATGCTAAGATTGTACGATTTAAAGAATATGTTTTGGGCATCAACCAGAATGCCTACTTAAATATTCAGCATAAATGTCAGCCTATCAAGTGGAAGCATAGGAGTAACTAAAAGTCTAACTAATAGGCTTGTCTATGTGTGTGTTTATTAGTAATTCACGCCAAATAGAATAAGTATTAGATTAGCTCGACCTATAAAATATTGATGGGATTAACAAATAATTTATTGACTTAATCAGATAAACAAAAGAGGCACTTCGACCTTTATAAGACAATCTATTTGTAAATTAATTTGAAAAATACTCTTCACTAATATTACTTTCAACTAGAGGTGGCAAATTTGATCCAACCCGACTCAACAGCGTGGTCCGATTTCGGGCCAACTATGCTACTAAAGTTTAGACATGATTGATTTTCAGGCCGAGTCGGCCCCTAGCCTGAATTACACATTTGGCACATGTGCTCAACCCGTCCCGGAATATACACACTAACATTTCCTTTTCAAGCAAGATCGAGCTATTAAAAATTAGGCCAGATATTCGGGCCGGGCAGGTGTGATTGATACTTCTACTTTCAACATCTATATCTATACTATACTAAAAAAGAGAGTTATGGCTGAAATTATCAATTGTGCCACTTTCCCGCTAAAACCAGCTAAGTGAATATTAAGTCTTTAACTTTTAGTTATTTTTTGGTCAATCACTGTTAATTTTTGCATTGCAGTTTTCAAGGTAAATTCAACCACTTTTTCTGTTATTAACTAATTTGGTTTATCTTTTGGTCAATGTTAGAAATGGGCTGATTGTTCTTTGTTCTGACAGATAACTATCCGGTCTTGATACCATTATCCAGGTATTTGCTAATAATATTTCGGTTAATACATATACTAGATATCTAGAACTGTCCTAAATAACAGTTTTGGCTCCAAAATAAGGAGCCTAAATTTGAAATTCAAATCCATCTACTGAGGTAGTTTCTATAAATACTAGATTACTTTTCTCAAATTTTCAAGTTCTCTCAAAAGAATGACTAGATTTTATCTTTTTTTTTTAGTTTACGTTTTTTTTAGCAGTTATTATGTTTTCTTCATTCTTCTTTTAGACTAGACTATTATTGTTCTATTACATTGAAGTACATTGAAGCTATTTGTGAGGTTCGAAACTGCAATTTCTGTGTAAAAAATTGTTAAAATAGAATATTAGAAATTTTAGAGGTTGTGCTCTTTGTTTTCATCTTCTTTGCAGCTGCAAAATGGCATCACAAATTACTGCAGTCCACGATATTACACCTGCAAATATGACAACAGTTATTAATGTTCAATGTCATATAAATAGTTTTTTCATTACACTGAGAAAAGGAAGCTGGAAGAGAAGAAGATAGAAGATGTTAAGACAATGTTAGACAAAAAAGATTGAGTTGGTGTTGTAAGCAACGTATGTAACTATGTATTACTCTTTAGTGTTATCTTCAATGTACTCTTACTATATTCATTTTTATGTGCGACTTTAGCATATGCAAATTAGAGCTGTAATTTTTTTCTACGTACTTAGAGTTGTTATTTGATTTAATAACAATTATGGAAGAGAAAAGCTACAAAACATAAATCAGGTGAGCATGAACATAGTTTCTTCCAAGTTATCTAACATTTATTTTATTTTATTTTATTTTGCTTATAGATTTTTCAAATGAGAAAACTAACAAAATATACATCTTTGTGTAGGAAAAAAAGGTTTAATGAGCAAAATGAATTCGGAGGTATGTTTTACTAAGCAATATTTTTCATATAGTAAACATTTATCACTAACATAACAATTAAGTCATGCATATCAACACACTGTTCTTGAGAAAAAAAAAAAAAGAAATCAGGCTACTAATTTTAGATTCATAGTTTATTTTAGGTTTTTGAAGATATCATCAGTTGGAATTTTCTACTATCACATATTTATAAAATAAAAAAACTAATCAAAAATCATGTCATCAAAAAGCATATAGAGAGTAGCTAAAAGGTAAACTTTATTACAAAAAATAATTTGTTCAAAAGAATACACACATCAATCTGAATTATACATTTTAGTGTTTTACTTTAAACTTTAAGAGAGAATAAAATTCTATACTTCCCACAAAATCTTAACCATTCTATCTTTTTTTTTCTCTTTGTTCTTGCTGCACTTAAATGCTGAACCTATTCATATAATTAATTCGAACAACTGAGATCTAATTTTCTCTATATGTGATTTAACACATTATTAAGGCACCACTTCAATACAGGCTACTATTCAGAAACGATACCAAAAAAGAGAGTTTGACTTACATTTTCTCTTCATTCGACTGCTCCAGTTTGTTGAAATGTAGTTATTGTTGTGCCCAATCGTCAAAAATCTGTAGAACAAATAAATAATAAGAAAAAAAAATCCAGTTTGATATCTGTAAACTCAATAAAAAATTATTTCAAGTTTTTACCAGTTTCAGAAATAAAATATATAGGTGCTATCTTACGAATAAAAACAGATATCGTGATGAATGCTATTTTATTACAGTTATTTTCATATAGCTGAATGAAAGAGGACTTTGCCCAAGTTCTTGCAGCAAGAAAATCTAATTTTCAGTTATAAGGATTTCAACAATTAAAAAGTTAACAAAACAAATACAATTTGTATATGTTAACAGAGTAATATATCTTCCAAGAAAATTAATCTGAAATCGAGATTAATATAAGTAGATCTATAAATATATAATATAAAATTTATTAAATAGGCAAAGTCTATTAATTCTACTTTCGTTGTCATTGCCAATACAAAAAAAGAACATAAAAAAAGAACATAGAACAGTGTAGAATGGTTTGAAACATTGTAGATTGGAATATAAAAAAAGAACATAGAACAGTGAAAATGAAAAGGTCTAGGTTATACAAAATTAAGTTTTTAATACCTTGATTTTACCCTTTCTGTAAGCCATGCACTTTTTAGGGAGAAATAAATTGTGGTTTTTGGTTTAACTGAGATTGGCGAGGTTAATTAACATTTGTTGGGGTTGCCTCAATTTTTTCTATTTTTTTTTCAAGGGTTTTGGCATCATCAAAAAGGGGGAAATTGTTGGAAAAATTAATAGAGTTTTGAAGTGATACCAAAACCCAGCTGACCCCAACCGAGTAGATGTTTGCACAAGCCCAAGTGTTTTTCCAGCTCACCTGTTTGAGCTTATAGAGTTTCTAAGTTTACAGGTGGTCGCTGAAGACAGCAGAAGACCCAGCTGAGTACACAGCAGGGTAAGCCAAGTCGAGTGATCAGCAACGTTATCCAGATTCAAGACGATCAAGTTCTTCCAGACACAGCTGTAGGAAAGACCCAGCTCGTGTGACAACTCAGCTCTACGTCAAGACCCAGCAGAGTTCAAGACTCAGCTCAGCGTCAAAGATCCAGCAGAGTTCAAGACAGCTCAGAGTCACCAGCACAGCAGAGTCGAAGTCAACTTGAGATAAAGTCAGATCTGATCTGGACCATCAGGAACTCGACACCTCAGCACCTAGAAGTCAGACCTAGGATTGCTATACGAGGAAATCAAGGAAGAAGACAAGTCAATCCTGTCAGAAGTTAGGTAGAGATTCAGAACGGCTCTTTCCAACGGCTAGTTCTAATCTCTCCCTATAAATAGAAGTCTTCTTCATCTTCACAAAAAAGTGATGAGAGAATATACTCAAGAGAGATCAACATACTTCATCGAAAGAAGTCTAACCAAAGATCAAGAG
Source organism: Agastache rugosa (assembly GCA_031470985.1). Taxonomy (NCBI): domain Eukaryota; kingdom Viridiplantae; phylum Streptophyta; class Magnoliopsida; order Lamiales; family Lamiaceae; genus Agastache; species Agastache rugosa. Next base: position 17,640,652 of record CM062609.1, read on the forward strand.
ATCTCTCAGAAAAGCTTCAAGATCCAGCAGCCGTCATTCTTATGAGTTATTATTCATTCTCAGGCTGCTGAAGCTCTCTCCCACTAGTATCTAGACATATAATCCTTCCCATCTTAAGCCTAGTTTGAACGAGTTCATCATACTCAAAGTTCTTCATTGTAAGAACTCGTTCATAGTTGGAAACCCCAAACTCAAACCCAGAAAAAGGTTAGGTTAAGGTTATGGTTCTTTAGTACCCGTAAACTACAGGTTAGGTTCTTCAGTACCCGTAAACTGAATGTAGGCTTCAGCTGTGCCCGTAAACAGACTGGTTACGTTTCGATACAGTACGCGTAAACTTGTATCCAGCTTGAGGAACTAAGCTGCAACGCTTGCTGACTGCGCGAAAAGTCAGTGGTATCCTTAGTGGATTACCAGAGGTTTCTGGTTGTGGACGTAGGAGTAGTTTCTCCGAACCACGTTAAGTTGCTTTGTTCTTTCATGTTTATTTATGCATCCAGCTAACTATTCATAAGCATTATTTCAAGCTGCATAAACTGATTAACTGAAAAGAGAAACTAAGCTTTGCAATATATTTGAAGCAACAGACGGACTTTCCAAAATCCCACCACATTCCGCACACAGCCAGCTGTGTTGATCAAGCTGTCTTCCAGCTGGATCGAACACAGCCAGCTCACTCAAAAGAGTTTTAATTTGGAAAAGTTTTTAACCTTAGTGTATTCACCCCTCCCCCCTCTACACCAAGGTATCCGTCTTGGGACCATCAATTGGTATTAGAGCAGTGGTTGAAAAGATCAATTTTTCTGTGTCAAGTCAGCCTCTTTGCTGATAGTGGTCACCTGAACAGATCCTTCAAAGTTTCAATTTTTTTTTAAATCATTATATTGCATACTGTCATGGAATCTTCCTTGTGCAGGAATCTTCCGACATTCTCTGTGGATGATTATCAGATCTGGAAGTTCCGACTCAAAAGCTTTCTGAGTGCGCATCACGATATGATGTGGGATGTTATCACTGACGGACCCATCATCATCATGAAATCAGAAAGACAAGCAGAAACCTTACCTGGAGCTGAACCAGTACTCCGGCAAGTTGTGAAGCCCAAAAGAGAGTTCTCTCCAGAAGAAAGAAGACAAGCTGGTTTGGACAGCTACGCTCGCAACGTCATCTCCTCAACAGTGACGAACGCTTATCTCAGCAAGATCATCAACTGCGAGACAACTAAGGGGATGTGGGACACTCTAGCCAAGCTGTGTGAAGGCTCAGAGGAAATTCAAGAGAACAAATTCTCAGTTGCATGCCAGAAATTTGACAACTTCAAGCAACTCCCCTATGAGTCCATTGATCAAATGGAGCTCAGATTCTCCAACCTCGTCATCGTGATCGAGACGATCCGAACTGGAAAATATACAGTTCGAGATAAGAACTTGAAAGTTCTTGCAGCTCTCTCCTCAGAATGGTGTACATACAAAGTGGTTCACCAAAGCAGAACTGATCTTGGCAGCATGGAGACGGAAAAATTGTTCTCCATCTTGAAGGCCAACGAATTTGATCTGGGGATCTCAAGCAGAGATTCATCCAGCCGAATGAATGAAGCAGAGCTGAGGATCAAGCCATGGAAAGAAGCTCAATCAGCTCAGCTTGGAAGGACCAACAAGGAGCACAGAAATATGAGCAAAGAAGAATTGAACGAAGAAGTTGCCATGCTTGTACGGAGCATTAATCAGCTGGAACAAAGCAAGGAAAGGTACAAGAATATCGTGAAGGTTCATCACGACAAGCAACTCTATCCAAAGAGAAACCCAGCTGAGTCATCCTCCTGGAGAAAGGATAAAAGGTTTGAATCGAGCGAAACGGATGATGATCAAATCTCCTTCTCCGACTCAGATGAGGATGACTGGGACCAACTGTGAAATAAAGACAGCTGGATACAAAACTGAAGATTCAGCCAGTCATACAGCTGAGTACATTGGTCTCAAGAGAAGAATTCAGAAGCAGCGGATGAATCAGCTGGATTTGTGACAGCTAACCTTATCAAATGAATGAGCCAATAATGAGAAAATCCGCTCAAGGAAGTAGGATGCAGCTGAAGAAAAAGCCACCTACTATCATATCAAGGGGGAATTCTACATAGCTGGAAAGATTCAGAAAAATCAAGTAGAATACCCAACAGAATGCACTCACCGAGATAAAACTCAGCTGGTATCACCAGCTAAAGGGAAACCTGATCCAGCGGAGTAATCAAAATGATGTGTGGATTATTTGGACTGCTCAAACCGGACAAAGAAAAGCTCATCCAGCTGAGGGGGAACAAACTCAGCTAGATCCCAAAGCTCAGTGCAGAAGGATTTCCCAGCCAAAAAGGGAATCAAGCTCAGCTGGACATCAGTCGAAGAGCTAAAGGGAACTCAGCTGAAGGAAATTCAAGCCAATCTCCAAATACTCAGCTGAGGAGAACTGTCAATCAAACAAAGGGGAAGACCGCTGTGATATCAGCTGGATACTGTGTCCAAGCTGACCGGTTTGCGTCTCATGCATTTATTGCTCTGAGGAATATAATATTCAATAAATTTGAATTCTTATGTTAAGCGGACATATATTCCTTAGTTGAATTGTTTGATAAGTTTCCTTTCCCGTCGCATTAATTATAAAGTCTGCATAGTACTGTAGCACGGCAGAATCGAGGCAGAACATCAAACGTTTGAACTGCCTCACGCGCGTTTGAAATACACTCGCCGAAAGCACGTCAGCAAAACGTGATGAGTGAATCTCTCCCAGTCGTTGATCAGAATATCAACTGATTCAATCTCAACCGTTGATCCTATATGGCAGTTGATATATATGGAAAAGATACGCGAATTCTTTCCTCCTCCATCTTTATCTCTGCAAATTTCAAAGATTCAAAATCTTCATCTATTCTCTGCAAGTTCTTCGCACGATCAAATTCAACAAGTTGCAGAAATGGCGCCCAAGAAATCAACCGCAGGGATGAACCAGTTTGAATCTCTAATGACAAAGCTATCATTTGAGAGTATTCTGTCCACCTCCAACCTCCATGTTTCAGAGTTAAAAGATATGGTGGATCTAGTTGCAGACTCCGGTCTCTTGCTGTGGGCAACCTCCATGCCCAAGCTGTTGCTAAAGAGAGATGCAACACTTTTCTACCTCAACATCATTGATGAAGACGGCTTCTACTCATCTTCATTTGACATGATCGTCAAGGGCGAAGATGGAAAGTTTGATACAGCAACCGTCAATATCAAACTCAACAAGATGCTACGAAAGGTGTTCAACCTACCCAGAGAAGGAGGATTCATCCCAGATGATTACAGTCGTGAAGAAGTGGATGAATTTCTCAGCAGAGAGATGCTTATCTCCCCAGAGCCTTACAGAGCGAGTATGTCAAAGCTCCTGCTCAAGCCAAAGTACAGGCTGCTGCTGGATATCACGCAGAAATGCATCTTAGGGATAGCTGGATCTCAAGGAGAGATCAGCATTCCAAAGCTCAAGCCGATGATTGCCATGATCAAAGGCGCAAACGTCAACTGGTTTGACTTCTTACTCAACCGTCTGGTCAAGGAGTCTGAGAAGATCAAGTTCAACTCCACCAGGACGACGTTTTCAACATCAGAGCCACTGTATCTCTGCTCCAAAATTTCTTTCTTGATAGAGCAAGCTGTGAAAGGGCACACAGTAAAGTGGGCTGATTCAGAACCGTTTCCAGAAACGAAGATTCTTTTCCAAAGAATAAGTCAAGTCAATGATCTTCTGAAGAAGCAGCCTGCTGTGAGTAAAAGCAAGAAGCAGCTGGAAGGATCAGAGGCAGAAGTTCCAGCTGAGAAGAAACAAAGAAAGAGGAAGGCAGCTGACCCCAAACCAGCTGGAGGTCCAGCTGAGAAGAAAAAGAAAATAGTTGTCATTCCAAGTCAAGCAATGGTGATTCTCTCCCCACAGCCAGTGTCGGCCTTCGATCAATACGGATCAAACATCCTGGCCGAGATGGGATTGAATGATGGATTGTCATCCAGCTCAGAGGACGAGCTGAATAATCCAAGGAGCTCTCCCCAGCCTTCACCACCTCACAGCTCTCCGCCGAAACAGCCTTCCCCTCCACCCAGCTCTCCAACCAAAGAGCCATCTCCTGTAAGAGAGCAGGAAGATATTCAACTGGCTGAAGCTCCTTCACAACCAGCTGACACCCAAGCTGAACCCTCTTCCACTAATCCCAGCTCACTCCCAAAACAACTTTCACCCGAAATTCAATCGCCCTCGCAGTTGGCTGATACTTTTTCACAGCCTACTGTGAACCCATTTGAACCTATTCCTCAAAACACCACAGAATCAGAAGAGAGTGATTCTACTGCCTTTCCTTCTCTCAACTCCACTGGCTCAGCCTTTATGGAAGCCATGTACGAGGACTTGCGCATTGCAGGGATCAAGAGTGTTCTAACTCAGTATCCGATTCTGGCGCACCTGCCCATCGCCCTCGTCAAAGTTGGAGAACTCAAGTTTTATCTGGCTACCAAGATGGCAACTTGGTACCGTAATGAGCAATGATAGAGACTTTCTCTTATGAGAAATTGAAGACGGATGAAGCACGCCTCCAGCACACATTTGGCTTTGGAAGCCTGGAGGATGCATACTTATACCAGAATGATCTCATCAGAGGAATTATAGAAGTGTCTCAGCAATACCCCAAGCCGCACCCAGCTGAAATCTGGAAATCTGCCAACAAGCTCCTTACAGCAGCAGGATGGGAGACATCTTCTGGAGCTGTCAAATCCAAAGAAGTTGCAGCTGAACTTGCCAAGGAAGCTGTCCCTGCCGACACAGCTGAGGCAATAATGATTGAAGAAGGGCCAACTAATGCAACAGTTGAGCCAACCGAAGCTGCCCCACAGAGTCCAATTGCCGATGACACTCGCTCACTGGTCGAGATCGAGGCAGACAAACCCAGTCATGTTGAATGCGGAACTCAAACCGACTCACCGTCAAGCTCTCAACCGCAATGAAAGAAGCAATGTCCAAAGAGGTTGAAGAAATTCTCTTTCGGGACGGGCGAAGTCTCAAGTCGACGTCGTCATGCGATTCTCGGCTCTCGGCGTCAAGTTCGAGAACAACAGCGGACAATCGATGAAGTCCATAATTTTGCACAAAATCTTCAAGAAAGCACCAGTCAAGATCTCAGGCAATCTCTCGTTTCTCAACAAATTGATCAGTCAATTCATCTAGAGAAGAGAGTCCCTGAGATCATCTCAAACCTTCAAGCTCCACTGGTTGACGACATTGCAAATCTTTCAAGCCAGCTGAAAGCTTTCAAAAAGACCACTCTTTCCAACAGTGCTGACATCCGCCAACTCTTCAACCTATATAAAGATCTGGATGCTCGCCCGTAGCCGGAAGAAGAAGAATGCCCAGCTGAATCTCGTCACAGCTGACAACTCAGTCAAGATCGCTGATGTTGAAGGTATTCTTTCCAAGCTCAGCGCAACAGTTGCCAACCTCTCTGCCTCTCTTGTTGATAATGCCAAAAAGGGGGAAGATCAGAATGAAGCTGGAAAAACAAGTGAGAGGGAAGCTGCAGCTAAGGGGGAACCTGTGCAGCAAATTCAGAGGAAAATCGACGATTTTACCAAAGAGCTTGATGAAGAAGAGACAGAGCCATCTGCACCAGCCAAAGCAGTCAAAGAGACATGGAGAGAAAAGATGGTTGCTCTTGCCAAAGCCTGTGGACACAAGCCTGAAGAATACAAAGACTATCACTGGTTGTGTAACTTCCACAACGAGCAAAGAAAAGAAATGCAAGAGCTGGATAAGATTATTAAGAAGAAAGCTAAATCGCTCAAGCTTGCTGAGAAAAAACAGAAGAAGAAAAGGCAGAGCTACAGGCAAGCTAAGAAGAAACAAATCCAATCAGCCTCAGCCGACAAGAAGAACCCAGACGATTTCAATGAAAACTGGGAAAGTTGCAAATCAGAATTCATCAAAGAATTCTACTACTTGAATCAATTCAAAGGCATGGATCCAGAAACTGCTTTCTAGGATTACTTCCTCGAACTTCATGAGACAGATCCAATGATGGCAAGATCAATTGCCCTATATGCCAAGAGTAACAACATCCAGCTGAAGGCTCCAAAAGTCAAACAGTTAAAGCCTCCATCTCTAGCTGGAACGAACCTTCCTGACAAGGCCCAAATCATCAAAGAAATTAATCACTGGGCTGGAGAAAGAGGAATTTCAAAATAGAAGAATCAAGCTGAATGGAAGGAGCTGGAAGAGTTCATCTTCAATATATATGGTCTCAAGACTGACCATCAGATTGATGAACAAAGGAAGCAGCAAAGCTGAGGACCAGCCAACTGGGAATTTTTCTTTGAACTTTTTGTAATTAGAAAGCTGTAAAATTTCTTCGTATTAATGAAAAAGTTCGTTTTATCAAAATCAACCTGAAGACAATCTCTCTTTGTCCAGGCACTGAATATGTTTACCTGCTGTGATTGTTTAATCCTTTGAAACCTCGTTTCCTGTTAAGGGGGAAGCAATTTTGTTTTTTCCACTTGGGGTTTTGGCATCATCAAAAAGGGGGAAATTGTTGGGAAAATTAATAGAGTTTTGAAGTGATACCAAAACCTAGCTGACCCCAACCGAGTAGATGTTTGCACAAGCCCAAGTGTTTTTCCAGCTCACCTGTTTGAGCTTATAGAGTTTCTAAGTTTACAGGTGGTCGTTGAAGACAGCAGAAGACCCAGCTGAGTACACAGCAGGGTAAGCCAAGTCGAGTGATCAGCAACGTTATCCAGATTCAAGACGATCAAGTTCTTCCAGACACAGCTGTAGGAAAGACCCAGCTCGTGTGACAACTCAGCTCTACGTCAAGACCCAGCAGAGTTCAAGACTCAGCTCAGCGTCAAAGATCCAGCAGAGTTCAAAACAGCTCAGAGTCACCAAAGATAGCGAGTCGAAGTCAACTTGAGATAAAGTCGGATACGTGCGGACCATCAGGAACTCGACACCTCAGCACCTAGAAGTCAGACCTAGGATTGCTATACGAGGAAATCAAGGAAGAAGACAAGTCAATCCTGTCAGAAGTTAGGTAGAGATTCAGAACGGCTCTTTCCAACGGCTAGTTCTAATCTCTCCCTATAAATAGAAGTCTTCTTCATCTTCACAAAAAAGTGACGAGAGAATATACTCAAGAGAGATCAACATACTTCATCGAAAGAAGTCTAACCAAAGATCAAGAGGTCTCTCAGAAAAGCTTCAAGATCCAGCAGCCGTCATTCTTATGAGTTATTATTCATTCTCAGGCTGCTGAAGCTCTCTCCCACTAGTATCTAGGCATATAATCCTTCCCATCTTAAGCCTAGTTTGAACGAGTTCATCATACTCAAAGTTCTTCATTGTAAGAACTCGTTCATAGTTGGAAACCCCAAACTCAAACCCAGAAAAAGGTTAGGTTAAGGTTATGGTTCTGTAGTACCCGTAAACTACAGGTTAGGTTCTTCGCACCGTAAACCGAATGTAGGCTTCACCGTGCCCGTAAACGGATCGGTTACGTTTCGATACAGTACGCGTAAACTTGTATCCAGCTTGAGGAACTAAGCTGCAACGCTTGCTGACTGCGCGAAAAGTCAGTGGTATCCTTAGTGGATTACCAGAGGTTTCTGGTCGTGGACGTAGGAGTAGTTTCTCCGAACCACGTTAAGTTGCTTTGTTCTTTCATGTTTATTTATGCATCCAGCTAACTATTCATAAGCATTATTTCAAGCTGCATAAACTGATTAACTGAAAAGAGAAACTAAGCTTTGCAATATATTTGAAGCAACAGACGGACTTTCCAAAATCCCACCACATTCCGCACACAGCCAGCTGTGTTGATCAAGCTGTCTTCCAGCTGGATCGAACACAGCCAGCTCACTCAAAAGAGTTTTAATTTGGAAAAGTTTTTAACCTTGGTGTATTCACCCCTCCCCCCTCTACACCAAGGTATCCGTCTTGGGACCATCAGGGATAATAGATGTTGTGTAGAAGATTGAGAAAAGGTGTGCTGGCGCAACTCGGTTCGGCTGTAGTAATGTGTGTGGCGGACATTGCAGATGGAGGCGATTTGTGTGTGGGTTTCAGCGATGTGGGCTTGTGGTGTGTTTTGCCGCTGTGGAAATGTCGAGTTTCAAATGAAACCCTAAAAGCAGATATTTCGGTATTTATATCAGGGTTTTTATTTTTTAATTAACTAGTAAGTAGCCCGTCGGAATTCGACGGAAAATAACTTTATGTTTTAATATGTATACATTTTAAAAATAATTTTATATCTTATTTAGAAGTTGTGATATTGTTCGCGTTATTTATTAGTCAAACTTAACAAATTAACTTTGTTTCACTTATCTAAATTTGTAATTAGGAATGACAATAAATCGAGTATACTCATTTATTATGTATTTTCTAAATCTAAATTTGTTTAGAATTTTTCTACATGTTCGTCCTAATCTCGGTTACAATAGTGATTTTACTGTACATACTCGTCTCATATCCGTAGGGTAATACTCGATAAAAATATGAACACTACAAGTAATATTAATTAAAATTAGTAAAAATCCTTCTTTCTATGTTATTTGAACCGTCTCGTTGGTTTATTCTAAATTATTTTAATTAAAATTAGTAAAAATCCTTCCTTTTTATGTATATTTGAACCGTCTCGTTGGTTCATGTTAAATCGATATCTCTAATCTTTGCCAAAATCCGGAAAAAAAATATGTTTACATCTTCAAAGTAATATTAATTAAAATTAGTAAAAATCCTTTTTTTCTATGTTATTTGAATCGTCTCGTTGGTTTATGCTAAATTATTCAATAAAAATCTAAGCAAAGTTAATATTAATTAAAATTAGTAGAAATTCTTCTTTTTAAGTATATTCAAACCGTCTCGTTGGTTCATGCTAATTAAATCGATATCTCTAATATTTGCCAAAATGCGGAAAAAAATATATTTACATCTAGTTTTTTTGTTCTTTTTTTTAGCTATCTATCCCATATTTAATTCAATGTATATAGTTTCTAGCAAGCACTAATCGAAGTTTTTAGAAAAATATGAATGAAAAATGAATAGGATTCCATATAGACATGTTGATTAAATATATTTATTTAGTCTTCATAGGGATTTTCATTTACAAATTTTCTATTGGCTTCTTAAAATACTAATTTGTTTTTTCAAAATTTGTCTATTACTTTAAATTTAATTATTAACGCTACTTATATACTAACTTAAATAATTTTATTTCTAATATCTAAACATAATTGAGTGACAATTCTTCTTATACATAATTTATTGTTATAATATGACACATAAAAGTCTATTATAATTCAATAATAACATGGATAGATCAATACTACAATATTTAATAGTTTATTAACGTCATTACACACAGAAAGATAAATATAAATAAATTACAAATATTAATTAAATACATATATAATGAATATAATAATAATAATCATAATGATATATTTAGAATATATAAATATATATACATATATAATTAATTAAATTGATTGACTAATACTTTTCGAGCACTTACAATTTTATACATAATCCAATTGACAATATAATTTTATAATTGTATATAATATAATAAAGGAAACTTTAATGAATATACTGCCACATAATAGGAACGTAAAAAAAATTATAATATTATATATATATATATATTATTATATATGAATTAAGAATGTATAAGATTAGGATTTATAAGAATGTATTCCGAAATAATTATTATTTTAATATGTGTAATAGAAGAAATTAAATAAATAGAGGGAAAGATAAATATGAGATGTGATTAATAGATAAACATGTGATATTTCAAGAATATGAAATTAATAAAATTTTAATTAATAAAATTAGAATATATATGAATTAAAATTAGACAAATTACCAGAATAAAGGAAAATCTGAACGGAACACCGTGGAGGGGGCATCTTTATTTTCGTATTAGTAATATACTAGTAAGTAGCCCGTCGAGACTCGAAGGAAAATAACTTTATGTTTTAATTTACGTGTATATATTTTAAAAATAATTTTATATCTTATTTAAAAGTTATGATATTGTTCGCGATAATTATTAATCAAACTTAGAAAATTAATTTTATTTCACGTATCTAAATTTATTATTAGGAATGACAATGGATCGGGTATACTCATTCATTATGTATTTTCTAAATCTAAATTTATTTATAATTTTTCTACATGTTCGTCCTAATCTCGGTTAAAATAGTGACTTTATTGTACATACGCGTCTCAAATCCGTTGAGTAATACTCGATAAAAATATGAACACTCCAAATAAAATTAATTAAAATTAGTAAAAATCCTTCTTTCTATGTTATTTGAACCGTCTCGTTGGTTTATGCTAAATTACTCGATAAAAATCTAAACAAAGTTAATATTAATTAAAATTTGTAAAAATTCTTCTTTTTAAGTATATTTGAACCGTCTCGTTGGTTCATGGTAAATAGATATCTTTAATCTTTGCCAAAATGCAGAAAAAAAAAATGTTTACATCTTCAAAGTAATATTAATTAAAATTAGTAAAAATCATTCTTTCTACGTTATTTGAATCGTCTCGTTGGTTTATGCTAAATTACTCGATAAAAATCTAAAAAAATTAATATTAATTAAAATTAGTAAAAATCCTTCTTTTTAAGTATATTTGAACCGTCTCGTTAGTTCATGTTAAATCGATATCTCTAATCTTTGTCAAAATGCGGAAAAAAATATGTTTACATCTTCAAGTTTTTTTGTTCTTTTCTTTAGTTACCTATCCCACATTTGATTCAATGTATATATTTTATAGAAAGCACTAATCGAATTTTTAGAAAAACATGAATGAAAAATAAAAAGGATTCCATATAGACATGTTGATTAAATATATTTATTTAGTCTTCATAGAGAGATTTTTTTCATTTACAAATTTTCTATAGATTATTATATATGAATTAAGAATGTATAAAATAAGGATTTATAAGAATGCATTCCGAAATTGTTATTATTTTAATATGCATAATAGAAGAAATTAATTAAATAGAGGTATATATAAATATGAGATGTGATTAATAGATAAACATGTGATATTTCAAGAATATGAAATTAATAACATTTTAATTAATAAAAATAAAAATTAGAATATATATAATTTAAAATTAGACAAATTACCAGAATAAAGAAAAATCTGAACGGAGCACCGTAGAGGGGCATCTTTATTTTCGTATTAGTAATAGATGAAAGCTGTTGGTTATTGTGTGATTAAGTATGATTGGCTCGCTTCTTTCGGACTTTAGTTTATCTTTAATTGTTTTCGTTTGGGCTTTAACTTGGGCCAAATTGCTTTTGAAATGCTGATATATATTAAGACACATTGTATTATTATTTGTTCATATTGTTTAATGCTAATGGCATATATCGTGTTGGCTTGATTATTGTTTTAACTAGTACTACACCCGTGCGATGCACGGCGTAAATTGAATTTTAATTTATTTTTTTATAAAATAACATAAGTATGAGTAAGGAAAATATATATAAAAAAAAGATAAGTATGAAACAATATAAATTAAAATTTCATTCAAAAATATACATTTATAAATTTTGAAAAATTTCCTTGTAAACAACATTCGTGGTACATGCAGTGCTCTTATTATCTTTATCGCATATCAGGATCTTCAAACCACTTCGACTCCATACTCTCGATACAGCGACGTACAATTGACCATGTGAGAACACTGATTTCTTGAGAAAAAGTCCCACATGTGATAGAGATTGTCATTGACTTTTGTTGATTGTCATGGCGTACGAAACAATTAGAGGGAATTGTTTTCGTTGAAACTTTAATGGAAGACGTGGATCTGATGAAGTTAATGACATTCTCGGAATCAATACTTTATGGCCGAAATTATTTCCTGTCAATATTTTGGCCTCCAAAACATGATTACCAACTCTCGTGACAACCAAACGCGTTCCACTGCACAATCTAAGAGAATAATCAATGTTCCTTAACAACATAACCGACGTGCCGACCTTCAGAATGAGCATGTGGTTAGGGATTCCCGAACATTTTAGACCATTTAGAAATTCAGGTGTGTGGACATCGTTCATTACATCAATAATTGCATCAGAGCTGCATGTCTTATCTGAACTCAAATATTCTTTGTTCACAGAAATATTCTTGTCTATCATGTACTCATTAACTGATTCAACTACATCAAGTGTGGGAGCGAGTATGGCTCTGTCCTGAAGGTAACTCAAGTCATTTGGAGCAACCATGATTGAAGGATATGTATCCTTAACAATTGCTTCTATTGGATCTCCCGAGTATTTAAGGTGAATATCATCTGGTATGTCTATTTTTGCATGACCGTCATTCGTATCACCGAAAAGTCCATCACCTACAGTTGCAACCCAATCAGAAAACTTTTTTAATTCTTTTGCCTTCAATTCTGAATCTATGAGTCGCAGCCTCATGTTTTTTGTAAACCTGAGCAATTGAATGTCCTTCCAGATGTAAGAAGAGTTGATACTTGCATTGACTACTTCTTGTCTGCTTCCTCTGGATATGACATGCAATATTTGTCTAAAGTCGTCTCCGAACACGATTATCTTACCTCCGAATGGTGATTCAGAATTCACCGGACTTTTAAACCTCATTATATCCCTCAAGATTCTGTCCAGGGCTTCAAAACAATATTTATGCATCATCGGTGCTTTATCCCATATTATGAGCTTACATCTGATAACGAGTTCAGCCTGTGAACTTCCTTGTTTGATGTTGCACAATGAATCTTCATTTGGATTTATCGGGATAACGAATCGGGAATGTGCAGTCCTTCCACCTGGCAGTAATAGAGATGTTATCCCACTCGATACTATGTTAAGTACTATATCTACTTTTGATCGTAACACAGAAGATAATGTCCTCCAAATAAATATATTTCCAGTCCCCCCGTATCCGTATACAAAAAAGACACCACCTGATTTTGATTGTACTCTCTCAATAATCGTTTGATAGACTTGGCGTTGTTCTTCGGTAATATCACGCATGAACGAAGCATGCTTAACTTTCATATCTGATCGATTATAACACAACTCATCATTTATCAAACTATTATACGGCTGACAAAAATACTCTGGATTGGGATATTGTATATATCTCATTAAAATCTCGCAAGCTGCGTCCACATTTGTGCATAATCTTCTCGATTTCTGCCACACTACAAAAAAAATGCATTTTTACCAACTGAAATTACCGACGGATCTATTTTCATCAGTAATTACCGACGGAAAAAAAACGGGTTATCTCTGGATAACTTACCGACGGATTACCGACAAATACGCCGTCGTTAATATTGCCGACAGACATATCCGTCGGTAAATTTTAATTAATCTAATTAAAAATAATAAAAAAAACTACCGACAGACGGTAATACGTCGGTAATTACCGACGGATATATCCGTTGGTAATTTTAATCAGACAAAAAAATAATATTTAATCAAACATATTAATTAACGACGGATTTATCCGTTGTTAATTACCAACGGATTACCGTCCGTCGGTATTTACCGACGGATATATCCGTCGGTAGTTTTTTATAAAGAAAAAAAATAATAAATCAAACATATTTAATTAACGACGGATTATCCGTCGTTAATTACCGACGGATTGTGTTCCGTCGGTAATTACCGACAGATTAAATCCGTCGGTAAATCTGCAATATACTCAGCAGTGCGATTCTTCTTCCTCATTCACTCAGCCCTAATTTCTCCCCCCAAATCCCACCCACCGTCGTCCTACCCGTCCAACTCCGCCTCGCCGCCGCCTCGCCTTTGCTCTCTCATCGCTTGTATGTCTCTCTCTATCTCTCTCTCGATCTTTCTCTCTCTCTTTCTCACTTCCCCTCTCTCTCTCAGCCCAGTTGCTACCGCCGCTGCCTCCTTGCCGCAGTCCCGCCTCTGCTCTTTCCTCGCCGTTATGTCTCTCTCTCTCTCTCGATCCTTCTCTCTCTCTTTCTCACTTCATCTCTCTCTCAGCAATTGCTACCGCCGCCGCCTCCTCTCTGCCGCCTTCTCACCGCCTTCGTCTGCTCTGCAGTTGTCTTGGTAAGTCTCTCTCTATGTCTCTCTTTCTGTCTCTCTTTGTAAGTAAAAGTCTTACTGTTTCAGTTTTGCATCGGTTTCTGCTCAATACATGTTCGATCATTTCTTTGATTATTGTGGTTGTGTGATTCGTATGATTCATTTTGTTGCTTAATTTTCTGTGAATTTTGAAATCGATTTCTGGTTAAATTTTTTTCTTTTTCGTTTATATAGGTCTTGGTTTGATTTGTTTTATTTTTTCACTACTTATAGAGGTCTAGGTTTTCCTCTCCGATTTAGTTGTTGTTGAGTCTTCCATGACTTGGAATAATCTGTAGATAGTAGATACACAAAGAACAATTTGAATATCCAGATTCAAAGTTAAAAGGGACGTCCAATACTTAATATTAGTGGATAATCTGCATATTCTTTAATGTTGTGTGCTCCAATTTTAAGCTTTCCAACTTTATAAATTCATTATGTATGTACAAATTGATGAATGTGAAACTTGGGCAGAATAAGGGACTATGTTTGAATGTTCTGAGCAATTAGATAACAAAATGACTATGTCTCGAATATTTGTAAGAATATATATATATATATATATATATATATATATATGGAGTGGATCTGGTAAGAACACATCTTATATGAGAACGTAAAAACAATACATTTTTATTATATCGAAGATGCATAAAATGCAGAAACTAAATGCATAAATATTTTAATGCATAAACTACAATAACTTAATGCATTAGCATTTAAATGCATAAATTAGAGTAATTAAATGCACGGTTAAATCTGGACCGTAGATCAACAAGGATCAAAGGTCCAGATTTGTTCTTATTTCTTACCTAAGAAAGTGTTATTATTTGATCCGGCGCTCTATATATATATAGATGATTCATTACAAGCCAATCCTTGATTTTTCTTATTTTTTTGTTCAAGTTTGAGCATTTTCATCTAAACTAATTGATTAAATTTTTTTGCAGGGCCTTTCAACTTATGTGAGAACAATTCTTTCCACTAAAGGTTGATTTGTGGTTGAAAAGGGGCAAAGAAGGAGAAAACTGAAGAGATGAAAAACGATATGGCTTTGATTGTTGCATAGAATAAATCATTTGCTTCATTATGAATACCTAGAGAACTATTGTCATCATGTAAAATATTTGAAGACAAATTTATCAATACATTATGTATTGAATTACCAAATTTATATATTCAGGTTTTGATTATATCTTTTGAGTTTTGTTTACAGTTTCTGATTTATATCTTCCTACATGAAAATGAAATTTAAGCAAAAACAAAAAACATAAAAAAATAAATAAAATAAAAAAAAATATTTTTAAAAATCCGTCGGTATTTACCAACGGAAAATTCCGTCGGTATTCCGTTGGTAAATTTTGGCAACTATTTTTCCGACGAAATCAATGGCGACGGACAATCCGTCGGTAATAGTCACCGACAGACGGAAATCCGTCGGTAAAAATTTAGCGTCGAACGATTTTCCGACAGACATGATCCGTCGGTAATTTTACCGACGGATTTTATGGATTTACCAACGGAAATTTCCGTCGGTAAAACGCGTTTTTTTTGTAGTGAGTGCATAATTCTTCCTATGTTCTTCATTCAAATGTATATCTAACATGAAGAGAAACATTATTATTATTAAATATTTTTTTAATATGAAAATCGCACTATATAAAAATAATAAATAAAAATAAAAAATAACTTGATCACAATACGAACTATAAATTACCCACGTAATATTATTTCAAATAAAACTTATATGTAATCAAACTTTAAAATAAAAGATTTCTCTCGAATTAATTTCGGGAGAGGCACAGGATGTGTGATATTCACACATTATTGTTGCTAAACCTTTTGTAGCCTAGAATTAAACCTTTTGTACCTTAAATTATGCATTAGTAACATTTTATATTAATTAGATGATTGAAAATCATAAATGAAAAATTAATTAGATGATTGGAAATGTAAATGTACAATTATTATATAACATTTAATATATAATTTTAAAAAATGGAATATTGAAAAAAATGAAAAAAAATGAAAAAAGAAGTTTCTAAAAATAGCACGGGCTTGCTATTATATCTTATATTAAATTAACATTTGTAATCAGATTCAGAAGTTCTGGATATAATCTACACATACAATTATATATATATATAGGGTAATTTTCACTTAAATAGCCAAACTATTCAACTTTTCACAATTATATTCCAAACTATTAAAAATATCAATTAAATAGTCAAACTATTGAAATTTTTACAATTGTATTCCAAACTATTAAAAATATCAATTAAATGACCAAACTATTGATGTTTTCATAATAATATTCTAGATCAAACTTTTGACAACGAAAGTCCAAGGTGTCACGCCGAAAACATATTTAGAATTTCAAAATTCTAAATCCTTCAAAACTCAACCAAAATAAGTTTCCAACGTAACACCTTGGATTTCCGTTGCGAAAGTTTGATCTAGAACATTATTGTAAAAATTTTAATAGTTAGTTATTTAATTGATATTTTTAATAGTTTGGAATACAATTGTAAAAATTTCAATAGTTTGGCTATTTAATTGATATTTTCAATAGTTTGGAATATAATTGTGAAAAGTTGAATAGTTTGGCTATTTAAGTGAAAATTACCCTATATATATATAGGTCTAAGAAAATTGGTAAACTGAAAGCATTGACTGATGTCATGTTTTGATTTGGGATAGTTAGTAAATAAGTACTAATTGATTATGAATAATTACTAAAATACACCGGCCTCAGTTTAACTATACAACAATCTTCATTACTTATGAATTCTAATATAAATATTAATTATTTATTGTTTTACAATCTTCATTATTTATTAATTCTAATACAAATGTTAATTATTTATTATTTCTAAAAAATTTATATTATACCTGGATTTTGTAAACGAAATTAACAGAAATTGTGATGTTGAGGCTTGAATTTGTATGACAGTGTGTATGATTAGATCTTCTTTTAATATATTTTACGTTTTTGACAGTACATTAAATGTATTTTGCTGAATAATGATATATACGTCATATATATGTGTTGTTTCTGTACTATTCTAAAAGATATATATTTGAAATATTAGTATTAATTACTGATTTACACACTGTCATACAAACTATAATTACGTGTTATGCAAAAAATACGTAAAATAAAAGATTTCTCTGAAATTAATTTCGGTGGAAGCACAAGATGCGTGATATTATTGTTGCTAAACCTTTTGTAGCCTAAAATTAAACCTTTTGTACCTTGAATTTAGAGGTGGTCATAAGAACCGGAACCGCTGGAACCCAACCGCTGGTTCCGGTTCGGAACTGAGAACCGCATCGACGGCGGTTCGGTTTCGGTTCCAAATTTGCGGAACCGAGAACCGCCGGTTTCGGTTCGGTTTGGTTTCGGTTCCGAACCGCCGGTTCCTCCTATTTTTTTTATTTTTATGTTTTTATCAATATTTATGTTACAATTCATATTTATTTCACCTAAATGTTACATTAGAATGCATAAAATTATAATTAAACAAAAAAACATAGCAAAAAATGAATAAAAAACATAATTTTTGAACTCCAAAACATGCGGTTCCGGTTTGGAACCGCCGGAACCGCGGAACCGAAACTTGCGGTTCCGGTTTGGAACCGAAACCGAAGTGTTCGACGGTTCGATTCCGGTTCCCTTGAGGCGGAACCGAGAAACGCCGGTTCGGTTCCGGTTCCGGAACCGAACCGAACCGAACCGCGGCCACCACTACTTGAATTATGCATTAGTAAATATATCGTGTTGGCTTGATTATTGTTTTAATTATATTTTTTATTATTGATTTAATCTATACTAACTAAATAAGGGAGTTGTAGCTTTATTAATAAGTTTGCAATTTTCCATCCAAAACCAATTTAGTAGTTAATAGTGCTAACTATACATTATTTTGGGTTAATGCATGTTATATTATGGTCAATCAATTTTCTTTACTTCTATCTAATACTAAAAGAGAGAATTGTGGCTATATTAACAAATTTGTCTTTTCCCCCTCAATCCAATTTAGTGGATAATAGGTATTGACTTTAAGTCATTTTATAGATAATGAATAATATATGTTGGTTAATTACTATACATCTTCTTTCTTGATTATCATTTTTTAGATTAAAATTTTTTTTGAATCGTTTAATAAAATAAATGTTCTAATTTAACACAACACTATTTTGACTCAGATATGTAATTTTGAAAAAAAAACAATTATCACATGAATGATTGCTAAAATAATTTTATTATTTTAATTATTTAGATTCTTAAATATTTTTAAAATATAATAGTGAAAAAATATTCAAAAGACAGTTAAAATTATATATTTCGATATGTTTAGAAGTTATCAAAAATAGGGAATTATTAAAAATGCTAAAATTGGTTGAAATTATTATGATGGTTGTTCACCTTTAATTATAATGGCATTTTGAAATGTATTTTAGCCGAAATTGCATTTTCAAATATATAAAAAATGGTTGTTTAGAGATGTTTAGATCGTCCTCTATCAAAACTGTGAGAAAACTAATAGTAAGTTTTTTAAGCTATAATTATATCTATAATTATATATAGTGTCTTTATGTTTACTTATTAAAATATTTTATATACTAAAATTTTAATTTTTTTTTGTCAGACTATAGATGTCGTGTTTCTAATTTCTCGAATGATTCGACAATGAAGAATATTGATTTGTTTCATTCCTTTGTTTTAGGAAAAAATATATATTAATGTAATATATATATATATATACTCTTTTTTAATCTTCTAATTTGATATTATATAAATTTATAAGTGGTAATACGGTCCTTTGACCAAACAAGTTTATCAAAATTAAATGTTGTCCGGAAACTTTATTTTTATAAATTCTGGCCAACTTTGACTTGAAGTGACTTAAATGCCCTTCCTTTCACCTCAACCAATTTTACCTCCCTCTACCTTATCTTTCTCTTTCTCTCTCTATTAGCTATCAGAGCTGGAAGTCTGTTTCTCTCTCTTTCGTGAGCTGCTGAAATTTCTCTCTCTCCATACCTCGTCTTCGCCGGCGTTTCTACAGCAATGACCTGGTTTCCTTCGTTCGATGATACTCTCGTAGCTCGTATTCTCCGGCGGCGGTGAATTTCTTGGTTTTCTCCGTTCGATGATACTCTCACTTCTCACAGCTCGTATTCTCCGTCGGCGGCTGAGAATTTTACCGGCGACGTTCTTCTGTGTTGGCGGCGTGGTTTCTTCAATATTATTGAGGTAATTTTCCAGATCTAGTCTGTCATGTTCTAGATCTAGTGTTCATGTTTTTGTCGTATTTTCCAGATCTGCCCGTCCTTTTCGTCCATTTGTTTCTTCCTGCATTTTCCAGATCTTGCCGTCCTCTTCGTGCATATGTTTTTTCCTGCATTTTCCACGTCATTGCGCGCCACGAATGGTACGAAGGTACGAATGGAGTATATTCGTACCATGTGTGCCAAAGCATACCGCTCCAAGACTTGGCACACCTGGTACGAATATACTCCATTCGTACCAGGTGTGCCAAGTCTATATTCGTACCAGATGCTATATCCGATTGAAATTTGATTATCCGATTGTGTCTGGCACTTGAAATTTGATTATCCGATTGTTTCTTGCAGATGAGGCCAGATGCTATAATTATTGCGCATGGAGGTGTATGGAAGAATAATTTATACCATGGTGGACGAAGATAGTATATTCCTATACCTCCTGGTGGTATAACATATGCAAATTTATTGAGTAAGATTGAATTGCGTTTAATGAAGGCCAAGAGTATATATTTGTATGAGATAGATGCATTAGTTCAGTCCCCCGCGCGTGAAACTCTGCGAATGAAAATAACAGATGATTTTGAGTTGTCATATTTGTTTGATTTGGAGGAGTTGTCTGTTTTATATGTGACTATTTCTCTTAAAAGTAATGAATCTCCACTTGTTGTTTTAAATCATCCTATATGTGAGCATGAGGGCTTCGTGAATTTGTTAAATGCTCAAAATAGTGAGAATGTGATAACTTCAAGGAATGTGAATGTGCAAAATGAGAA
Organism: Agastache rugosa; assembly: GCA_031470985.1. Taxonomy (NCBI): domain Eukaryota; kingdom Viridiplantae; phylum Streptophyta; class Magnoliopsida; order Lamiales; family Lamiaceae; genus Agastache; species Agastache rugosa. The sequence continues at coordinate 17,660,873 of CM062609.1, forward strand.
TCATGATCAGAGGTCTGATGGTAATGGTATTGATGATGAACCAATTGATTTTGGTCGTGATGAGGGTCATAATAATTTTGATGATGAGGCTTTTGATAGTGATGATGCAGACAGTTTTGATGATTGTGATGATTTGGATGATTGTTGTGGTAGAAATCGTTTTAATGTGCCATCATTAGATGGTTCGAATGACATTATAGAGGAAAATCATGAACCTGGTCGACAGTGGAGCATTCCGGGTGCTGCATATCAATCATCTCTTCCTTGCAAAGAACTAGGTATTGTTGATGAACCGATTACTGAAACACTTTGTCGTGGTGCTATGTTCTTTAAGAAGGAGAAAATGATTATGGCATGTGGACTGCATCATCTCTTGAATCATGTGGAATTTATTACCAAGCGTTCATCAAAGTTAAGATATCATGTGGTTTGCAAACATGAAGATAAATGTTCGTTCATCATGCGTGCGAGATCACTGGGAAATGCATGGAGAATTTATAGATGGAGCCCTCACACGTGTGAATCTGATTTGAGATACCATGCTGCTCCAAAAGTGAGTTCGAAGGTACAAGCTTCATACTTTGTTCCTCATTTAATGGCCGAGGGTGTTGTTCTTAGGCCGAAGGATATTCAGGCACAACTACTAAGGCAATTTGGTGTTACTGTCAAATATCAAACTGCTTTGGCTGGAAGAAATCAAGCACTCACCATGACATACGGCGACGCGAGTAAATATTTTCAACTGCTCCCCAAGTATCTTTTCATGTTGGAGCATTCAAATCCTAGTTCCATTGTTGGATTAAAGACAACTTCAGATGGTTCTTTTCAATATTGTTTCATGGCTATTGCCGCATGTGTTAGAGGATTTGGTGCATGTCGTCCCGTTATTGTAGTTGATGGTACACATTTGAAAGGAAAATACAAAGGTATCATGTTTGTTGCTGCTACAAAGGATGCTAATGAACAGATTTTCCCATTAGCTTTTGGGATTGGCGACGTAGAAAGTGATGCATCATGGATTTGGTTCTTTAGGGAGCTGAGACGGACATTTGGTTGCCCTGAGAACTTATTGTTTGTGTCTGATCAGCACCTCAGTATCAAGAAAGCAGTGGATTGTGTTTATCCGGGTACTCCGCATGGACTTTGTACGTATCACTTGCAAGGAAACCTCAAGAAATGGGGCCAACATGCAATATCTGTCTTCAATGAAGCTGCAAAGAGTTATAAGAGACAAGATTTCGAGGAGCATATGAAAAATTTGTTATCGTTTGCACCTCGTGCACACGAGAAAGTGGTAAATATTAATCCAATTAGATGGGCTCGTTGCAAATGTCCTGTGCGCCGTTATTGGTTTTTAACTTCTAACTGTGCCGAGTGCTTGAATGGCCGACTACGATGGGCTAGAAAGTTGCCAGTTTGCACTCTTTTGGAGTGTGTACGTAGTTTGATCGGGCAATGGTTTGTAGAACGGCGTGCTATTGTCGCCGAAAGAACTCACGAGTTAACGGACTTTGCCTCGACCAAATTAGGAAGATCAATGGAGTTGGCCCGGTCCATGAGTGTTGAAACCATTTCTTCAATGAAGTATAAGGTCACGTCTGGTATGAAAAATTACATTGTTGATCTTGACAGTAGGAAATGCACATGTTTTGTGTTTGATCTCGACCTGATACCCTGTTCTCATGCAGCAGCAGCAATAAGGTTATTTTTTAAAGTTATTTTCTATTTTCTATGTTCTAGTACAACAGTTAGTTGGCACGACTTGTACGTGCCAAGGCTTGGCACACCTGGTACGAATACAACTATTCGTACCATGTGTGCCAAGCTTACCGCGCCAAGGCTTGGCACTACTGGTACGAAACACCAATTCGTACCGGTAATAACACATAATACTATACTTTGTTTTTTTACTGCATTCTGTTTCTTTTTATGCAGTAAAAAGAAGCAAAATCCGACGTCATATGTGAGTGCTTATTATACAACTGAGACGTTGCGTGAAATTTATGCTGAAGAGGTGATGCCGATTCCAGATCCAGAAGAGTGGTGTATTCCTCCAGAGATCGCTTCAAGGGTTGTTGGGACGCCTCCCAATCCTAGACAAGCTGGACGACCACGTCAAAATAGGTATGCGTCTGGATCCAATTCAACAAGCAGTCGTGTGTGTTCTTGGTGCCATCAACGAGGTCATTATCAGAATACATGCACTGCGATTCTACAAATTAGTAGTAACGAACCCAGCGTTAGTAAACCTCGTAGACAGAAACGATGCAGTGTTTGTGGTGTGGCTGGGCATACTCGTCTAACATGCAAGGAAAGAGACTTGGTTTCTTGATATTTTCGTTCTGTGTATTTGGACTACGAACTGTTGTGGGTCTATTTATTTTGGATAATCAACTCGTTAAATTCTAAACTATTTACTTGTACTACATAAAATATTAAGGATTAGTACCAAATTCTTCACAAAAATATTAATATTAAGGATTAGTACCAAATTCAATTGTTCACAAAATATTACATGTCAATTGTTCACAAAAACTACTAAGGATTAGTACCAAATTCTTCACAAAAACTACTGAATTGTACCAAATTGTTCACAAAAACTACTGAATTGTATCACAAAAATTACAAATCCAAATTACTAATACTAATCCAGTCCATGCCAATGGCGAGGGTCTTTCGCAGGTTGCCGTAACGGTAGATTGTATCGGACAATGTGATACCGATAATCCTTGATTTGCTTCTTTGTCATGTTCTTTTTTAAGGCAGCACCAGTTAGTAAGAGTTCGGCGTACTTCAATGCACATGGACCACAACTCACACTGTCATGTTGCTTCAACACATTCTCCATTGGATACGAATATGAAAATGGAGCGTAATTGAAGCAGAGATATCCGATTCTCTTCAGGATCTGTGGGAATATGCGGGCAACCGGGGTGAAGATCTTTGCTCTTATTTCTTTGTGATGATCTTCGAACAAGTGTTGGTTGGAGTCGTATATCTCGAAATTCAATAATTCCAGGTCGAAGCAACATGTGGCCCAATGACCATTGAAGGGGCACACCATGATCACCTACAACAATAGTAAATTAATAACAACTACTGAATTCGTAACTGGTATCATAACAAGACTTGGCACACCTGGTACGAATACAACTTATTCGTACCAGGTGTGCCAAGCTTACCGCGCCAGACCTTGGCACACCTGGTACGAATAAGTTGTATTCGTACTAGGTGTGCCAAGTCTTGAACCAACAGTTTAATCCATACTTCAACAATTTGAAGTTTTAGTTAGTTACCTTTTTGACATCAGTCCATTTCTTCAGTTTGGGCCCCCATTCCGGCAGAAGTCCATCGGCAAATAGGCACAGTCTATCCAGATCTTCATCTGGAACAACCTCTTCTATTAAAGGATTATATATGGTATCTTCTGGATCATCTTTGTGCAAATTTTTCCAGACTTCTTCAATTCCCACCTATAATATATAGATTTACTGAGTTTAACATAATACAAAATTAATTTATTGAGTAATTAATATATATAGCAAATGTAATGAATTACCATCAGCGAGGTTCCAGTAACAGCAACTCCCTCTATAACATTCGTCAGTCCTGCGTATTCTGGGGTTGTGGCTAGTACAGCTAGGTAGGAATCTATGTGGCTTATCTCAAGTTGTGTGGTTACATCCTTAATGTAACCAAAGAACTCTCTGTCTACCGCCCATGGTAATCTCACATTACGCCTGTGCATACACAAGTAAGATCAATGTTCACAAAACTAACTCATTAATAAGAATAATAAATCACATTAACTTACTTGACATCATCTTTTGACTTCATGAACCTGTCAAAAGTGGTAACTGCACGAATGTCATTGGGGAGAAATGGACTCCTGCATGCAGCAGATGGAATCTTTCTTCGAACTGGTCTGACTTGTGTTGCTTCTGGTGTTGTCTTTGGTTCCGATACTGCTGCTTCTGGAGCTGTTTTTGGTTCCGCTGCTTCTGGTGTTGTTTCTGGTCCTTGTGCTGGTGTTGCTGATGGGGTTGCTTCCTGAGAGTACGTCGACCATTGAGTACCCCCCCAATCCTTCTCGAACTGTACTATACCGTCCCATTGTTCGTTTAATTGCGTGGCAGTTGGAGGAGTAGTCATAGGCTTCGAAATGAATAAATGAAGTTGAATAACAAGTGTCTGCACTTAAATACTTGGAACACCTGGTACGAATTGGAGAATTCGTACCAGGTGTGCCAAGTGTCTGCGCTAATATACTTGGAACACCTGGTACGAATTGGTGAATTCGTACCAGGTGTGCCAAGTGTCTGCGCTAATATACTTGGAACACCTGGTACGAATTGGTGAATTCGTACCAAGTGTGCCAAGTGTCTGCGCTAATATACTTATACACCCGGTACGAATTGGTAAATTCGTACTGTGCGTGCCAAGTATATTAGCGCAGACACACACCTGGTACGAATTCACCAATTCGTACCAGGTGTTCCAACTTTCAAACTTTTACGCACATACCAGATCAAGCTGTGCATCTCCAGTGGCTGACATATTTGGATTTCCTGTCATCCGCGATGTTATGTAGTCCCCTACATCCTTCACTATCCTCTCACGTTCACGTTTGAGGTATTCTGCTACATCCTGCAACATTTTCACTCGTTCTCGTGATACAAGTTCTTGCATCTCCTTCATCATTTCTACCCGTTCACTGGATATTATCTCCTTCAACTCAATCCTAGCCCGTTTTGCAGACACTTCCCCGATGTCTTCAAGGAATGCTCCTCTTTGTGAATATCTCAGTGGGAATACAGGGTCTTCTGGTCCTAGGACAGGGAGTCTGTGAGCTTGTTGATCACGTCCATGTCCTTGACCTCCTGCATCACCTACTACTTCGCCTTCGCAACTTCGCTCCCGCAACTTCACTCGCATCACGTGCTTCGCCTTCGCCTCCCCGCATCACGTGATTCCGCATCACCTCGCTTCTTTAGGTGTCCGAATATCTGCTCCATGCATGTATACGAATTCAAATGGTTTCCTTCCTCCTCGAGTGTGGTCCAATACCCCCTCTTTCTTTCCTTTTCATCGTGTTCCATTTTGGCCGCAATCTATTATACGAAATCACATTAGATATGAATGCATTCGTACTCGTATTTCACACCGCCTTGGCGGGGTAAGTTTGGAACACCCGGTACGAATGCAACTTATTCGTACTGTGTGTGCCAAGAATATAAGAAACTCGTTATATCATTTTGAAATTTACCTCGGAGTCCCCGGTGTTTCCATATTTTTTTCATACGTAAACCTCAACATACGAGGTCTTCTGTGTTTCTTTATCCTACCGCCAACTGTGTCACCCACTTGTTTCGCAATACAAAATATCCAAGCTAAGAAGGCAACAGTGTTGCCTTTGATATGGTATCCTTCCCCCGATTTGTTTCGACAGTCGTTCGACATGGTTGATGGAATCACGCAGTATACGGTAAGAGATACTGCCCCATGGAAATTTATCCCATTCTTGATTGTCTTCAACCAACACCCACACCCATTCATGAATCCTGTACTTCGCACAATCAAATCCAAAAAGAAGATGAGTAGCAATCAGTACCTTTGCTACTTTTACATAGTCAGCCGCAACTGCTCCCTTAAAGGCCTTAGTTATAAATTTTCTGTACAGTTCATTGGGGGTAATCCTTTCGTTTTGTAGCAATCTCGTATACACAGAATCACTAGGAATTACATGTTCTCCGTATGGCTGGAACGTGCTCCCTCCAAACCTCGATCCAAAGAACTAGCGCAAATTCTATTCGGAAAATCTTGTAATTTGTTCATCCAATTTGAACCATAATACCGTCTCATCTAGTTCTGGCCAGACGGTTACCTGATGCGATAACATGAAGTGAATAGTCTTTCCACTTCTTGTTATGCGATCTGGAAGCTCCATGAAGTGCTTGAACACAGACTTCTTCATTTGCTTCAGTGCATCTTCTCCGAAGCCGCTTAAAATTCTTTTTATATCACCAATTATTTGCTCTTTTCCCATCACTTGTACTTTGTGAGGTACACGTATTAAGTGTGGTCGTTTATAGGTCCATTGCACCTTCACAAAATCAGAAGATCAGTTAAGTTATTATCCGGTACACTTGGAACGAATACACGTTGTCGTACTGTGTGCCAAGCCTTACCCCGCCAAGTCTTGGAACACCCGGAACGAATACGTTGTATTCGTACTGTGTGTGCAAAGACTTACCCCGCCAAGTCTTGGCACACACGGTACGAATATGTTGCATTCGTACCAGGTGTGCCAAGCTATAGTAAGAACGATAACTCCAATATTTGGTACACCGCCAAATATAAACAACATTCACAGCATATATTACCACCAAATATTGCACAAACTGGACGAATGGAACGAATTAGGTATATTCATCCCTTAAATAGTCGTCGGATTAGGAACGAACTGGACGAATGGAACGAATGGATCGAATTTAAAAAAAAACTAAATTACAAAAAAAATTAATTCATACCATCAATTCTGCGTAAGAATTTCGTGCTGAAGCTTGTCCTTCGTCCTCGGATCTACGTCTTTTACTGGTAGAGGCTTCACCTTGTTCCGAATTTTGACTTCTGGAACCGGAGTTCGATGCCATGAAAGCCGGATCTCTTTAGATCTACTCGACGAAGTTTGACGGAGATGAAGTTTGACGGCGAGATCTGGTCGGAACTGTGGAGATCTACTTGGATCTGTGCAGTCGATGGTGGCGGCGCGGCGGTAGAAGGGAAGGGGAGGGTTTTCAGAGAGAGAGACTGTTGAAGAGAGAGAAATTGTTGCGTGAAAATGAAAATGAGGGTGAAAATCTTAGTCAATGCGGTAAATACAAGTTTTGACCGCTGAGGGCAATTATGTCCGGATTTCTCAAAGTTGGCCAGTATTTCTGCAAATAAAGTTGATGGCCAACTTTTATTTTTTCCTATCTATTTTGGCTATCTCCAATTTTGACTCAATTTATAATGTGTTTTGTCCGTGCAACGCAAGGGTGATAATGATGAGCAGTCCTCAACAGTTACCAAATATGTTGTGTACAAAGAAGTTTTCCGAAATGTTTGAAATACAATATGTTGTAGTATTTGTTATTGTTATTACAGAAAATGTCGTTATTTTTGTACTAAAAATCTAATATATAAATATTATTATTTTCCTTTGCTGAAAGAAATTTTATAATTAATATATTTTTCTCCTTATTCCTGTAATTTGATAATTTAAATATTACATATTTTTATAATGCATTCCACCGTACAACGCACGGGTGCGATACTAGCGTAACTAAAAACAATAGAAAACTTCTTGGAAAAAATAAAGAAAAAAAAAACACATTTTTAAATGATCTGTTCGATCTAAACGAGTTGAACCAGCTAGGCAGCTACCTTTTGGAACTAGTGAGAAGGCATATCAGTATGAATTGGTTCAGCATTTAAGGATCAGGAATTGAACATTTTACTAATTACTTAAATATGAGAGAAATGAACTTATATTCAATGAACAGAGAAAATAAAATGCAAGAAATTCTGGCTTATTCAAAATAAACTTCACTGATTGAGTGGCTGCTATAGCGACAGACTGCCAAATTGCTCGTTCCACCTCTCGTAGGTTCCGAGTTCGTTGAGTGAGACTGATGGCCTCACTTCTTGTAACGCCTTCTCAAAGTCCTGGACAGCAAAGGCACACACGAACTTGAGTTTTAACACACTTTACAGCGCGTTTACTTTGAGTGATAGTTTGGATAGATAAAAATAATACTCCCTCCTTCCCATTATTCTTGTCTTGTATTCCTTTTTGGGCTGTCCCGTTATTCTTGTCCTGTTTCCATAAAAGGAAATATGCTTCTCTCACAAAAAGTTATGGGCTCCACCACTTCCTATCTTTTACCCTTTAAACACCATTCTCCTTAATACCCGTGCCCAAAAGAAATGAGACAAAAATAATGGGACGGAGGTAGTATATGCTAGTCTATCACGAAACGCCCCCCTAAGATCCTTCAAATACTCAATCTTGTGTGTCATAAATCATTTCTATCACTCAAAGAAAATGCCCCTAAACGAACAACCAAAGATACTTAAAAAATAGTTCAAAACAAGATATATTGACAACAAATTCATTAGGGGGCGTTTACTTTGGGTGACACGGCCAAACAAGCTGAAGATTGTTCAATCCATGAAAGTAGATTAGTCTATTATTTTTATTTGTCTAAGCTATCAGTGTATCACCCAAAGGTAATGCCCCTATTACAGAATGAACTCATCAAAGCATCAAGATGAGTTATTTGCTGTGAATTTGAATTTTATCACTCCAAACTCTCAAGTTGAAATGCAATCAAATATTTTGCTTTGAAGAATGAGGGGTTGGTTACCTGAAGGTTTACTGGCCTCATATCCTCCTTCTTCAGCTTTGTAATTTCGGTACCCTGTTGTAGAGCCTCTCTAAGTGGGCCCATTGAAGCATCTTTCACTAGGTTCTTCATATCAGATCCTGAGTAGCCTGAAAAACAAGCAGAATTAGTAGCAGATTTCTTAAATTGCTAAAACAAAAAAAAAGACAGTTGTTTGGTGGTGAATTCTTACCTTCAGTTAATTTGCAAATAGTATCAATATCTTCTTTTGAAAGGTTGAACAATCCATCTTTCTCAAGCAGGTTCTTTATGATCCAGGATCTTGCTTCTGTGTATCAGATTTCAGAAATAATTAAGAGCAAAGCAAAGAGAGTTTCCAAATTAACACGTGATTCAATTTTGTGGACCTGAAGTGGGGAGTGGAATATACAGTCTCTTTGTGAGTCGCCGCCTTGCAGCTTCATCAAGTTCTTGAGGTCTATTAGTTGCACCTGTTTTAATGAAACATACATCAAAATCCGCCCCGATGTAAAGAACTTTTGGCTTTTATCAGCCAAATTCAAGCAATAACCACAATGTCTATACAGGAATCCTAAACTTATAGCAAAGATGTATATCCCTGGAAACAAAATTCAAATACCGTTTCTTTTTTCTTCAATGACTCAAATTCTAATTAAGTTGTGTCATAGTTCCACAGTTAAGATTGCTTGTTTTGTAACATATGCAGATAAGCAGTTCAGCAATGACCTATTAATAGAATTTGCTCACTGCCACTGTCAAAGCCTTCCATTTCAATGAGGAACTGTGTCTTCAATCGCCTGCTGGATTCGTGTTCGCCTTCTGACTTGCGCTGCAACAAACATTAGATTGTGTTAGTCTTTCTCATTGCAAGTAGTATTAAGAAACAGAGGAAAACAATGTAGGGAGCAGAGTTATTCTGACACTATCATATGACAAAGAGCATGCTCCCACTAATATACGAGAACCCTGAATGTCGAAATATTTTAGGAAGCTAAAACATGCTCATGTTTCGTTATTTTTGTCTAACATGAAAATATAACATTTGACATTCTTGCGTTCTTTATCAACTCAGCTTTAAAACAGTTCTCATTTTCAGGTTGGCAACAAACAAAGAAAGAAAAGTAAGAAATAAGCTAGCAAAGTGATTGAATCTTTATAGAAAGTTCCAGTTTGTTAATAGAAAGAATTTCCTATTTTACCTGAGATAGAAGAGAGTCTATTTCATCAACAAATATCACAGCAGGCTGGCGGCAGCTAGCAACACCAAAAAGTGCTCTTACAAGTTTTTCGCCCTCGCCTATCTGCAACCATCAATTTGAATGTGATCATCGAGCACATCAAACTTAGGCATTGCCTCTTGTGTCCGTATATTTTGATACAAGAATTTACATTTAACAGTCTAAATTGGCAACAAGCATTGGCTTTAATCCAGATATCATGCCTGGTTTGTTTTAAGATTGCTATGATTGTCAACAAAACAGTATGACCATCGAAAGATTTCATGTATTACGAATAACTTTTAGCCTAAATATTTTATTCAGAGAGTCGCTTATGCTATACAAACGGAACACCGATGATATCTGAAATTCTGATCTGAACAAAATTGTATATAAACTCACAACTACTACTGTACAATTTGTCTGACCAATCACAGAGGTTCACAGCAAAAGAAAGTACCCATTTGCTCGTCAATGAACTGGCTGATATGTAGAAAAAGGTTGCTTTAGCCTCTCCAGCTATTGCTTTTCCTATCATAGTTTTACCAGTTCCCTATAGCAATGAAGAAAGTGAAATAAGCAGCAATCCTATTTTATCCAGCTAACATATTTCACAGTGTACTATTTATACACTTACAGGAGGTCCGAAAAGGAGAAGACCACGACCTGGGGAACGACAACCTTTAAATATATCAGGGCGCAGCAAAGGCCATATCACCATCTCAGTTACACATTTCTTTGCATGATCCAAACCAGCTTAGAGTATTTACACATGCAAACATGGAAAAGTCAGATCAACTAGAGGAATATATGTTCTCAAAAACGGAAATCTTACTATAGTTTGGAATTACCAATATCATCCCAGCGGACATTGGGATCCCTGTCCATGATCTCATTGCTGACATGTTCAATAAGCCTAGGTTCTAGATTTCTTAACTTTTCAGGAAGCTCGCCATCAGGGCCACAAAGCAACTCCATACTACATTAAGATATGAAACTGTAAACCTTGCATGAATTGAGGAGTAACAAGAAGTGCTACTTTCCCCTTTTCCTTCACTTGGGAGAGGATAAGGAAGGAGAAAACGTATGCTCCAATAATGTGATACATAGATCAGATCAACCAAAAGCAACAAAAGTCCAAAGCTAAATGAAATATATATACCATCTTTTTGTTGAGTCATCTATTGTATCTTCGCCCTTCCCAGCATTCCTTGAAGTCGTATTGCCAGTGTTATTCCCATTCGACCTGATGGGAGGAACAAAACTACCCCTGACACCACGTCTGGAATAACCATAAGATCTGGCTCCATAACCTCTGTTAGTTACAGTATCACTTTGGGGTGAGATGGATGCACTTGGGGATCCATTTAAGCCTCTATTTTGCCTAGCCTCCATTTCCTGGGTATGACATACCAAAAGGTGCTCGTTAAGTATGAATCAGAGACAAAGATCTGCAATATGATCTGTATTTGGAAATTATCTTTTAGATGATTAAGCAAAGCTTATGCTGCAGGCAAATTTTTTTCTTGTCCTGGTGTACTTTTGATTACTTGTACACTGTGTTGAAAGAAAGATCAACTTCTACTTCTAGCTAAAAAAAAAACATTTGAGAACACATAATACCATAATCAGCTTCAGAGGATAAAAAGAAATGCTTTATAATGAGTAAACTACAGTCCCTTCTAAAACATTCAGAATGGACAATGATTAAAGCAGATGGGGTATTATCTCCGATATCAACAATAATAGCAGAGTCAAGCAAATATTCAGATAGCTCAGTAAATGAAGTGCATACCAGCTTGGCTCTAGCAGTAACAAATCCTTTAGGAGCATCAACATCAGCTTCTTCACAGCATGATGGAGATTTTACATTTTCAATTCTAGGACTAATACTTTCCCTATGTAAGCGTTTGGTCTTAAAACTAACCCCACAAGCTCCTTCCTCCTCCTCTGCTTTAGTGATGGCAGACAGAGAATAGTTCTGCCTATAGTTGCGACTGGAATAATTTTTTTCAATAACGACACAATCCTCAGAGAACTTGTCTTTAATGAAATTTTGATTACTTTCTTTGGTACCATTTCCATACAAGGAAGTTAGTTTTGCCTGTACAAGAGTCTTTGAGATCTTCAGATGGTCCTGCTTATCAGGTTCTTTTCTCTGAGAAAAATGAGGAAATAGGATTCAGAACACCATGTAATCACTGAAAAAAATTCTCAACATCATACAAAAAGCACAACACGCATTGGCTCTACATCAAGGAGTAAAATAAGTTCAACAATTAGTAATCCGGCACAACTTACCAATCCATATGCAGTTCTTTCACAGGACTCTGGAAAAAGTGAGCGAAAATACCTGGACTGCTTAATCTTCTCTATGTCAATGTCACCTTTATTTCGGAATATACAGCCTATATCTTTGCCTGCTTGCGCAAATGCTTGGCTGAAGTAATATGGAATGTAAACTAAAGTCATTATCAAGAATCCTAATGGTACCATGAATTACACAAGAAATGAAAAAGAAAAAATAAAAAACCACCAAAGTGGAACGGTTACTTATCACATTTACAACACAAACACACGCGGAGAGATCAACCAAATTTCTGTTCAGCCTGTGTCTGAAATGAAGTGATCAATCTCATTCACTTGATGATACTCAACTAAGTTATATGCATGTTTCATTAATCTTATGATTTTTTCTTCATCACACCTAACAATATGTAAACCAATTAAACATCAGACTGCGATACAAATTTCTTCCACTGTCATCAAGTAAAACGTGAATTAGAATGTAATCACGAAAATTAGTAATTGAGCAACGATGAATTTCATTTTCTTCGTGTTACTTGTATATTTCCTTTCTGGAATCTAATATCCAAAACAATGTACAGCACAAACAAGCCAAGCTAAGACAGTGAACTCAATTTCAGTTGGCAAATAAAACACAGTCGAAATAATTTCCGCCTAATTTACGTCATTCCACTAATAAGAAGAGTTGAAATCATACCGATCCGAATCGGGTATGGAGGCTCGCCGAGCCAAGCCGAGCCTGGAGACGGCTTCACGGCGGATAGGTCGGATGAAGGCCTCATCTACCGAACACCGCGAGTGAGAGTCGAGGAAGCCGATGAGCGCGAGGGACAGAGCTCGCGCCGAGCCAAAATCTCCCTTCTCCAGAGCCGCGTCCGCGCCAAATAGCAGCGATTGCAGCCGCTTGAGGTTCTGATCGACTTCATTTCTCCAACACACCACCGATTCGCCGTCGACCTTCAGCTTCATTACCGCCGCGGCAGCCATCGCCTCATTTCCCGCCATTTTTTCGCTCCGCTGCTGTTAAATTCGAAACTAATAAAGTTTGTGTATATAATATGTAGACATTATATTTAGGGTAAATTGCCTCTAAATTTCCAAACTATTGACATTTTCTGATTTTGCAACCTAGCAAAAAAATCTGCGTCAGAATATCTCAACTTTTAATTGTATCTGATTTTGCAACCCGCACCAAATTTTCCCAAATATGTGATGACATGGCAGCCTGAAAATCCTATGTGGCCATTTGGGCCGGCGAATAAAACGACGTCGTTCCACACGACGTGAAACGACGTCGTTTTGGAATTACATAAAATTTTAAAAAAAAAAAATTCTCTCACCACCACCACCGGCGCCGAGTACAGTTCCCGGCAGCACAATGACAAAACCAAACTGAGGGTTTGAACAAAAAAAAAGGAACGACAGCAGATCTGGCCGTTTTCGAACTCGTCGGCGACGCCATTTCTTCTTCTGCACTTTTCTACAAACAAGCACCACCAAGCTCAGCCACCAGCCAACACTGCAACCACCATCAGCCACCACCACAACCCCTCCCCCCTCCACACACACACACACACACAAGCTCGGCCCACAATCCACTGACCAATCAAATTCGAAAAGAGTTCGAGAAATTTAACTCCACCATCGTCGCGTCGCCGATGAATAAAGACTAGGAGCTCGTGGCGCTGTGAAGAAGATGTAGAAAAATGTCGTTCAACTGCAAGCGGAGAGAGAGAGATTACAAGAGGAGAATCAGTGGCAGCGGCGGTGGTGGTGTGATTGGTGGCGCGGCGATCGGTTGGCAGAGGTGAAAAGAGAGGGTGTAGGAGATGGTGGCGGTGGAAGAAGAGAGTGTGGTATGTTGCAGACGGTAATGTAGAGTGAGAGTGGGAGAGGAGAAGAGAGAGAAGAGAGAGGGAGAATAGGTGGATTTTTTATTTTTATTTTTTATTTTTCTTAATTGACATATTATTTAAAACGACGTCGTTTTAAACAAAAAGACGTCATTTTAATGCCACATCAATTATTAATTTGCCACGTAGGCAACATCTCAAATTTAATTTCGCCGGAAATCAACACGAGTTGCTAAATCAGATACAATTAAAAGTTTGGATATTCTGATACAGATTTTTTTGCTGGGTTGCAAAACCAGAAAATGACAAAAGTTTGGAAATTTAGAGGCAATTTACCCTTATATTTATATTAAATACTCCTTATATACGCGCATTTGGGCTGGATTTGGACACATATGCTGCTTTCTAGAATTCTATAATGAAGTAATGAATAGTTCTAATAAGCTTATGAAGTACTTCTAATATTATTATTATGGTTAATTTTGTGTGAATACATAAACTATACATCATTTTTCAATTTTTCCCATAAAATTTTTTTTGTGGAAATACATAAACGTTAGACTATTCCGAAATTTCCCCAAAATTCAAATTTCGTCCCAATCAAAACCCACATGGCTAAACTTTTGATTTTTTAAATAATAATTGTGACAGTTGATTCAAGATTTTTCTCCACAAATATACAGTGATATTAAATTTTGTCGGTACATTTTTAATGCAGATTTCTCCTCGTCAAAATGAACATAAAAGAATGTTCTATTTGCGTTGCTCAAGGAATTTGTTGGACCTACAATGATACAATAACATTAATTTCAATACTAAGTTGTAAATATTAATCTTTTAAGACTAGTCTATCTAACAATAAGATCCATCTAAAATTTCAACACTCCCTAAATGGATCGATTTAATAATTTTAGGCCATATAATTCACGCATTTTAATGAATTCTTATTTTAAAATTTATTTTTAATAGCCTTAATGCATGAATTATGTGTGCAAAAAAATAATTACAAAATCAACAAGAAGCAAAGTGAAAATTTGAGAGATCATTTTAATACACACAACACAATACAACAAAATAAAAGTTCCAAGTGCTGAACAAAGCATAACTTAATAACAATAAGCCAAATGCACCTTGCCGAATAAAATTTTATTTATTTGTCATTGCAAAGTTCCCAATCCCATGCTTGATAAAGTAGTATAGTAGCAATGGCTCAATTTCAAAGCTCAATTTATCTAAAATCTGAACATAAATACACTCCGCACGTGCAGACATACATACATACTCCATATTGTGTACACAATATTTTTGCTAATATTCCACAAGCACCAACTTACATAGATGTCATGTGAACCATCATGTGCACGTACTCCATATTTAATCAGTGCGTGTCGTCTAATTTCTTGCAAACGTACAATGATAGCTCACGCGACATCCACACCGACCAGCACTTACACAGATACTTGCCCTAGATGTGCAACATAACATTCCATACACACAGGAAATTAAGTTAGGTTGGCCAATAACAAAAGTGAAAAATTTTAGAGCACAATCACATTCTTAAGGTTTCTTCTATCTAAACTGCTTCTAAACATTCCATGAAGTATAACTACAAACTAGCACAAGCACAATTAATGGCCATAAACAATAATAATTTTACATTCCAATAATTATCAAACCAAGAAAACAGGTGAAACAAGAGCTGCAACTGCAAGATACTCAGAACGCCTGTTTCTAGAGCTTAAGACTGCTTTCTTCCTTTAGTCCGTGTCGAGGCAAACTGCATTACCTCAACACTTGAAAAGCCTTATGTAGACGTTCAACGAAGAATAAAGCCAAAGTAATTATGCAATTGCACCATTCTCACTAGCAAGTTGTATCGTTACTGCTAAACTACGTGTGGCCAGAGGCATCTCCTGGCAACTTCCGGTTGAGGTAGCGAATGACAGCATCTTCAACCCTGTCAAATGGGAGCATTTCAACAGGTTTAAAATCCCTTTAATCACTCGACGATACAGGTGAAATATTGCACAAATTGAACTTTAATAACTAAGGTCTAAGATTATAACAATTCCACCATCTAACAAGTAAAATGTCATAATTCTTCAGTTTTTCTCAAATGTTAATACCGTCCACCCTAACTATAGCTTTACCAATTTGGTTCTCATGTTAATTGGTTCTAAGATCAGATATGAACTAATAGCTCACAGAAATTTAACTACACACGTCCCACATCCACTCACGAAATTTTGGATTGATAATACTATTAAAAACAGTACGACATTTGAGTGAATGTGTAAATGCAAACATAAACCATACCATGGTTGGTTGTAGAAATCTGAATGGCGCTCCTTTTCTGCATTGCGACTAGCTTCTCCAGCAACAAGCTTCAGATCCTTGTTTTGAGAATCTACAAGGGCATTAATAAACTCTACAGGCGACTGACTAAAACCAAGAAAGAATGCTCTTCTCCTCCGGTGCTCGTGGATCTTTCTTATTGCAGCACAAATTGCTTCATCACAGGCATCTATCTCTTTTGTCTTTTCAGTGTTGGCCAACAAAGCATTCAATTCTCTCTGTATCGGGAAGGGTACATCAACCAATACATCATAACACGCAGTTCCAACAGGACTATTACCTGAAAGTTTTATCCTATGTTCCAGATGTATGGGCTGTGGAGGAAACAGATGGGGCGTAATTTTTTGGGTGACTGCCGTGAACTTGATTTTGCCTTCCCCGAATACTCTTTGAAGTGGTGGATCACAGTTGAAAGAAGACGGGTCATCTGGGCACTGCAATTTTCGAGCCTTAACATAATGCCACACTGCAGCCATGATTCTGGCACGAGTATCAACCTCAATACCTAAAAGCTCTGTCAAAGCTGATGAAAGTTTAAACTTCTCAGGCATATAATTCATTTCTAGTCTTATGCTTGCAGTAAATTCTTGATCCCCTTTCCTTTTGACCTCAAAACCTTCATGAGGAGCAGGTGACCGAGCACTGTCCCATATAATTAAATGGTTATCAGGGTATATTTTCTGGTCCAGGGTGATGGTAACTCTCTTAAAAAAGGAGGAGAACTTCGGATACGAGGGGTTTGATTTCTGCATCATTGCTGCCTGGTCAGCATCCATTCCCTCCTCCAAAATCCTCCCTATAATTTTAAGAGTCCATGTAGGCGGCTCAGCATTTGGTTTCTTAGGAATGGTGCGAATCTGATTAGCAAAAGTGTTGAAGACATAAATACGGAGGGTTTTCTGAAGGTAAGTCGGTGTCTTTAGGGCATCTTGGATATCAATTTTCTTCCTTGTCAAGGCAGCATCAACTCGAGACTCAAACTCAAGGAGCTGAGTGTAAAGAGCTGACTCTGGCAAAATAGCTGCAACTCTTTCATGTAATTGTTTCTCCGGGAGCTTCTGCTTTTTCCTACGAGCAGCAGCCGAGACATCCATTGGCCTCATTGGAGAGGCCACATTGGAAGGCACAAAGCTCGGTGGACGAGCAGGTGGTTTTTGAGGGAAGCGTTTGGCTCCAGCGCTTCCAGCTCCTGAAAGAGAAGGAGATTGTGAACCCAAATTCGGATGACCCTGGTTGAACGAAAGCCCCTGAGCAGCTTGCAACTGAGCTTGCAATTGTGCATGGGCTGCCATCATTTGAGCATGGGCATGAGCTTGGGCCTGAGCCTGGGCCTGAGCCTGCGCCTTTGACTGAGCCTGGGCAAGCGCTTGCGCCTGAGCTTCTGAAAACTGAAACTGGCCCGGAAATCCAGATCCCAATTGCTGCTGCAGTGATGGATTCACAGGCATAGAATTCCCAAAAGGGGATGAACCCCCAATATTCTTTTGAGGGTTGTTGTTATTCGCGGCCATTGCTATATCTAGGAGCAAACGCTAAAACCGAGTGAAATCCTGTAAATTTACCTAAGCATTTCCAGAAGCCTTCCTGAATTTGAATTTTAAGTAATTTAGAATTCACATTTCAAGAAACAACTTCACAAGGAGCTCAAGCACACATGCATCGGATAAATTAAGCTGCACTGAGTGAATTAAAGCAGTAATCGATAACATAAGGATAATTAACATCAAATTAACCAGCACAACGAGGCGATGTGTTTCGAAACCCTAAATTTCCCCCAAAAATCACGACAATCACACAATTCTGCAAAAAACGACTGAAAAACCCTAAGAACAAATCTGAATCGCAAAAAAAATTACTTCTTGAAATCGAAGGCGCCAGCAAGCTACAAAAAAAATTCATCTTTGAGAAATACACCCAACAGTTTTCCGATTCAACCTATGTTGTCTTAGCTATTCTGCATTTATACAATCAACAAAAAATACATCCATTAAAACTCGAAGAAGAAATCTTACACACAGAATTAGGGCTCAGATTTTAACTGAGTTGATGATATCGCTTCTAGGCGCGTCGTTTTTGATAGCTCGGCGAGTCGGCGACTTCGAGTTTGTCAGTTTTCTGGTCGTTTTTTTTCATACGATGAGCTTTAAACGTGATGGGCCGGGCCCGATTACAGTTTGGACGCTGAATTTTAAGGGCTCGAGCTTTTTGGGCTGAGGAGTCTGGCCCATCCAATTTTTCCTACGAAATTTATCGTTCTATTTGTGTATGTGTGTTAAAAAAAAAAAAAAAGTTTATATTATACAATATCCTGACCTTTAAAAAATATTTTGAATATTTCAATTTCTGAATAAATTATCAAATCTATCACTGGAACATTCTTTGGCGACCGAACCAACTATGCTTTCAGATTTGATGTGAAATCTCAATTTTCCACGCGTTAATATCAATATATCATACACCTATAGATAAAAAATCAAATTGGTCTCGGATGTACCATGTCATTTTTTATTTTCGTAGTGATGCATTGGTGATAGATCTTAAGGGATAAAGCTTTTTGAGCTGAGGATCCCATCCCATCCAATTTTTCCTCTAAAATTTATTGTTCTATTTGTGTGTGTGTGTTTTTAATTTAGGGTTAATATCATACTATATCCCTACTATTCACATTTTTATCAAATTTATCCTGATCTTTAAAATTATCAAATCTATCATAAGAACATTTCTTGGACAATCGAAATAACTCTGTTTTTAAATTTAATGTAAAATCTCATTTTTCACTCGTTAATATCATATTATAAATGAAAAATCAAGTTGGTTTCTAGTGTAATATCATTTTTCAATCGGCATGTCTAATCAAATTAGGATGACTCGATATGATTAGACATGCCGATTGAAGAAAAAGTTAGGATGAGTCAACAATCGACCAATGTGTAGCACATAATGAAGTCTAGACATGATCAAATTAGGATGACTCGATATGAGACAAATGACTAATCAAAGCGCAGACTAGACCTGCCCACGGGCCCTGAACCGGCGGTTCCGGGCCCGAGCCCGCCGGTTACGGTTTCACCGGAGAGTGAATCGTAACCGGCCCGTGTACACTGTACACGGTTACGGGCCGGGCTTTTTAACCGGCGGTTCCGGGCCCGGTTAAAAACCGGCCCGGTTTTTAATTTTTTTTTCTTATATATATATATATATATATATATATATATATATATATATATAAAACATTGAAAATTAAGAAAATGAAACATAAATGAAAATGAACTAGTTTTTCATTAATACTTGAAAATTAAAATAAACATGACTAAATAGAAATTACAAGTACTTGAAAATTAAATTAAACATTACAAAATATATATTTCAATTTTCAACTACAAAATAGAGATTGCATTAGTAACATTACATACTCAATTTCCCATAGCTTCGGTCGGATGCGCTTTTTGAATGTGACGAACAAGGGAAGCATAGCCATCATTTTGAGTCCACTTGAAAACTTTGTTGCAATAATTGCAATGAACTTTATAGGTTGGATTAGAATAGTCGGGCAATGGAGCACTACGGGTGTAGTGCTTGTTGAAAATATCAACCTTAATACTAGATCTAGGAGGCATTGTTGTTTGTATTTTGTAGAATTGAAGTTGAAACTTGAGTCTTGAGAGAGAAAATTAAAAAAGAAGAAAAAATGAAGAAGATAGATAAGGTGAAGAGATGAGGAAGATTGAATGATAGATCATTAAGGTGAAGACGGCTGAGGGAGTGAGAGTGAGTGAGAAAAGGGTTGGGCTTGGGGGGTATTTATAGATAGAATTTAGGGTTTTGGAAAAATAATAATAATAATTAAAAACCGCCGGTTTCTGCCGAACTGCCGGTTCAGGGCCGAAAACCGGCGGTTAATTACAGATTGTTTTTGTATTTTTGGAGCACTTTTTTCAACTTTTGTAATTTTTTTTTTGTAATTAATTGTTGTATATACATATCTTAAGACAATATAAGCAAAAAAATTTAAATTTTACTTAGTAGTCATTGAATAAAAATATTAAATCATTTCTCATTAATATTGTTGAAATTACAACACTTGAAAAGTTGAAATGAAAAAAAAGGGAAAAAAAGGACTTGAGCTCAATTTTAATATTAAAATTGAGTTGCCTACGTATCCTCATAGAGGAATCAAAGTCCACGTAGTTCGATTACATTACATTACTCCCTACTCCCTAGTAGTTCTCGTCCACCGATCGATCACTCTCGGTGAACTCTTCGTTTGGGCTCTCGTCGCGATCATCCCAATCGAGCTCTTGAGCTCTAAGGTCGGCCCTCGACCAATCATCAAGCAACATTGTGGCTTCAATGTTTCTTAGTTTCATCGTTGATCTTCTTTGGTCCAACATGAGTCCGCCAATGCTAAAAGCTTGTTCGACCGAGACGGTGGATGCGGGGACGGCAAACAACTCTTTCGCTATGATAGAGAGTACGGGATACTCCGTTCTCTTTGACCACCACTTCATCACGTCGATTTGTAGAGCACTATCTTCAACACCAAAAACAAAACGACAACCCAAATACATATCTAATTCACTATTACCTTGGCCCCTAGGGAGTTCATAAGATCTATCTTGGTACATGCTACTTAATTGTTGAACTAAAGGATCTAAGGAGTTTAAATCAAGTGGTATAAATGAAGAGGTAGAAGTAGAAGAAATAGGTGCATTCATGTCAAGATCAATACCATGAGTCATCCTATATTCGGCAAAAAGAGATCTTAAAGTTCTTTCTAAATCATCTTTTATTTGAGTAACATTAGGAATATCAAAGAAAATTATATCTCCATCAATTCGTACATTTAAAAAGTCCATTTGCTTAAAAGCATTATAATAAATATCTAACATTTGACAAACACCATCATATTTCCATTTAGGATCTAAGCAATTAGCTACTAGAAAAACATCCGGAATATTTCTAAAATATTTTAGCCATTTTTGAACCATAAAATAAATCACACCTTGCAAATTGGGTTTACCAAAACAATTTTTAAAGCTAAGTGCAATATACATGCAATGTTCCAACACACGAACGGAAGTACAATAATAAACACCCGATAATTGAACGGTGGCATTATTAAAAACCTTTAACAATTGATATAAATCCATGCATTGGTCCCAATAAGAAGGTAATAAAGTCAATTGAACCGTCACAAATTCTTTTCTAAAAAATTCGCATAAATAATCTTTATACTCTAAAGTAGAATTAAACATTTCATAAGTGGAATTCCAACGATGTGATACATCTCTAACAAAACTCCTATGTTGAATATTCTTATGACGACAATATTTTTGCCATTTTTTACCTAAAGTTATATTTGTATGCAAAAGGGCAACGGCTTTTCTAATTGGCATAACCGATTCATTAAAAATTTCAAGTCCATCTTGAACACATAAATTCAAAATATGACAAATGCATCTACTATGAAAATATTTTCCTTGGAAAGATGGATTACATGCTTCAATGAGTTCGGGAATACTAGCGGTGTTGGCGGATGCATTATCAAAACCAACTGAAAATACTTTATTAATCAATTGGTATTCATTTAAAACGGTTATAATTATTAAAGCAATATTAGTGGCCGTGTGTGGATCATCGAACTCCCTAAATGCAATTAAACGTTTTTGTAGTATCCATTTATCATCAATCCAATGACATGTTATTCCCATGTAATTATTTTGATGAAAACAATCCGTCCAAATATCGGCACAAATAGAAACTTTATGGTCTAAGTTTATCAAATATTTCATTAATTCCATTTTTTTATCAAAAGCTTGTCTTCTAATTCGTCTAAGCATATTACTTCTACTAATTTTTTTAGCGGCGGGACAATATGCATCTTTTATACTTTCTTGATAGGTTATTTTATCGGTAAATGTAAAAGGTTGTTTTTCCATAGCACAATATCTAGCCATAACATCTTCGGCATGTGGATGATCATATTTAAATAAAGGGTGAGAAGACGTACCCGTCGCCGAGAAAGCGGTGCCACGAATTTGAGTTTGTGTTGATGCAATCCCGTATTCTCCCGGATGACACGTCTCCATGTGTCGCCTTAGTGTGCCATAGCCTCCTCCATGCGTCCAATTGTAGACGTTATTGCAATAGTTGCAATAGGCGTTGTATTTTGGAGGATCTCCGGGCTTGTCGCTAGGTGCCGGGGCTCTAGGCATTTTTTTAAAATGCTTAGTAAAGATATCCGACACAAGAGGTCGACCCGTCGGTTTGTTTGGCGGCGCTTCGACTTCTTCTTCTTCTTCGTTGGATTGTTCTTGAGATTGCCGAAGCATCTCCTCCTCTTGACGATGAACTTGCTCGGCAAACTCTCGATCCTCTTGTTGTTGAAGTTGTTCCGCATACGCCCTTGATATTTCTTCGGCGGCCATTGCTCGAGCTTGCCGAGCCGATCTTCCTCCTCTTTTGGATCGAGGAGGAGCATCGTCTTGATTTTCGGCAACGCCTTTGCCCTTATCGACACGAGAGGAGGTCGACATTATGGAATATTGTTATGGATGGATTGGTGAAGTGTGTGGTGAGAGAAGTTGAGAACTTGAGCACAAAATTAACACATAAATGAAGAATTTGAGCAACAAATAATAGATTGAATGCTTGAAATTAAGTAGAGAGATATGAGAATTGGTGTGATTATTTGAGAGATTATAGTGTGGTATTTATAGGGTAAAATGGGGGGAAGGGAGGGGGGAGAGGGCAGCAGCAACGGCTATTTTTCTAGCCGTTGAGCTGCTGCCATTGATGCAGCTGTTGTGCTGCTGTGCTTGCTGTCTTCTTCCCGTTGGAACCGGCGGTTCCGGTTCCGCCGGTTAACCGGCGGTTCCAACGGTTAACCGCCGGTTTTGACCGTTCGAACCGGCCACGTCACACATATATATATTTTTTTAATAATTCCGGTTAACCGCCGGTTAAAACCGGCGGTTAACCGGCGGTCACGGTTTGAACGAAGGCAGGCCCGGAACCGGCCCTTGAGCTCACGGTTCCGGTTACGGTTCCGGCCCGTTGACTGCCGGGCCGGTTAAAAAACCGTTGACCGGCGGGCCGGTTCCGGTTAGGCCCGCCGGGCCCTCCAGTTTGGGCAGGTCTAGCGCAGACATGATTAGACACGCTGATTCAAAAAAAAAGTTAGGAGGACCGCCCGACGCCCGAGATATTTAGAACATCATGCAATCGCCAAAACTACTAGCAATAGAACATAGAATAGACAAGCACAAAAATATTAACACAAACAACATCAATATCTGCAAAATAGTAAATAAAAGATCACCAGCAGAAGCATTATACATTAAAAGTTTTGATTAATTATTTTAAGAATCATCCTTCAACTTCAAGCAACCATAACACAACAATTTAGGATGAAGTTGCCAAGGCAGTTCCTCCCACTGTCCAAAGGCTTCCACTTCAGTTCACCGGAATCATCACAACTCGGGCAGCACGTGTATATAGCCACCCGATTGCCAGCAACAGGAGATGCTCCTATCACAAGAAGCTCGTCTCCTAAGGACTTGAATGCGACTCCCCAACCTTTATGGCAATCAGCTCTCACCGGAACCTGCCCTAGTTCCTTCCATGTGTTGCTCTTCTTCAAGTACATCTTCAGCCGGTTGGATGAAGTCTCAAGTGAGTATAGCTCGTTGTTCACTACAGCAACGAGAGGTGGCGAGTGGGATGATTGCACCGGATCATCCTTAAGCATGTCCGGTATCAGCTCCCACCTATTCCTCGTCTCATCAAAGAACTCACCACAAGTAAGCTCCACATTCCCATTTCTCCCTCCGATACAATAAAACTTGCCATCCATGTAGCAACCAGCACAGAGTTGTCGCCTTTTCCTCATCCGAGGAAGTGATTCCCACAAGCAAAGTTCAGGGATATATCTCTCAGCTGAGTCGAGGACTTCAGCATTTGGCCTCGGAGCCATCCCACCAGCCACACAAGCATAGCTACCACAGGTAGCTGATGCAAACAAGCATCTTGGTGTGATCATTGACGGTCCTTTGTACCATTTGTTCTTGGCCAGCTCGTACCTCCAAATCACGAGATCACCTATCTCGTTCCCTGAAACTAGCATATGCGTGCTAGCACAGAGTGTTTCTTTATCCCCGTTGAGAAAAGAATGATCCGAATCTGAGGGGAGATACGGGAGCCTCCTGCACGACCTAAAGTCCCGATCAAACTCCCACCAAGTGCTTTGGCCAGAGGCGTACATGAGCACACTAGGCACTTTTAGTCCTATTTCCTTCCTCATCTTGTAAAGCTCACCACTCCTCAAAAGAGCCAAGCACCTTTTGTTTAAAAAACTCATCTTCCAAAGTTCTGATCGTGGGAATCTAGCAAAGATCAGATTCTCTAACTCGTAGCTAAGTGATGAAACACGCAAATAATCTGCATCCTCAGGTTGTTCGCTAGACGAGCCATCAGAGACACAACTAGCTTCACTCTTGGACATCCTGATCCTCTTCGGACCAGATGGGCCAAGGGTGATCCAGTCGTTGTGACTGAAGTTCAAATCGAGCCAGTGATGATCACCAGTTTGGACATCGTGTTCAACAAAGCCCTCCTCCTCCCCCTCATCATCATCAGCTATATTATTCCCTACAGCCATTGATGTAACGATTCCAATGCCAAAAATCTGCCAAAGTTTCATCTACTTGGAGAGAAAGTATTAATTAGAAATAATTCAATAGTTTTTGTAACAAAAATATAAGCATTTTGTTAGAATTATATAACAATATAAATGCTTGAAATCAAGAAAAAACAGCATCACCATGTCCTAATTCTGAATTAATATGAATATGATATAAACAACGAGCTTTACAGGAAAAATACGCATTTTACATTTTGAAACAGATAATATATGGAAAAATAGAATCCTTCTTAACACTATCTACACAGTAAGAATACACTCAATAAGAAAATTGGAGAGAGAGAGAGAGAGAGCATCATTTCAATTAAATATTGATCTCAACATCAAACTGCAGCTAAAGATATATGCTTCATTTAAGAGCCATTTTATCCAAATTCAGAAGCAGCTTTACTCCAAAATAAAATGAAAAAAATGGGGAAATTTAAATTTTGATCTCAACATCAACTGCAGCTAAAAGTATTCTTCATTTAAGAGTCATTTCATCAAAATTCAGAAGCAACTTTACTCCAAAACAAATAGGGAAAATTTCAATCTTGATTTCAACATTAAACTGCAGCTAAACATATTCTTGATTTAACATCTATTTTTATGAAGGAATGATTCAAGAACTTGACAAATTTTTCGAAGCAATGACTCATTCATGACAGGAAAAAACCACATTATGCATTTAAAGCCCTCCAAAATAAGAAGAAAAAAAAAAGTAGCTAAATCAGAATTTCAACCGTCCCATGTATTCATTTATACATGCATTATTAATCCATAACCAGAAATTACTCATTCACATTTTGATATTAGGATTTACATAAATACATATGATGAACATAAATGTATAGAGTTATGTTCAGAAATTAATTTTTTTCTAAAAAAAACGTACCTGAAGAAAATCAAGAATGCTGCATAAAAACAAGATTCAGCTCTCTGAGTTATCATAACACAAAAATTAAATCAAAAAAACAAAAATCTCAGTGACTCTCGAAGCCCTATTACCAGAGAGCCTTGAAAAGAGAAATACAACTGCAAGTATATACGTACACAAAAAAGTGTATGTATATATAGAAAATTGGAAATGATGTGCGAGCATTGAGGCAAGTAAAGGGTACTACTATAAAATAACAATAATACTTTTTGGACATATATGTCCGGATATAAAAGGGTATATTAATAATTTTAACTTAAGATTTATCTAATAAAATTATTTTAATCAATTATTTTATCTAATATTTTCATAAATACCTTTTATCATCAATCATTTTACATTATTGCCTCTTCGTTTTCTACTCAAAAGTATGCAACTTTTTACCTTATTTCACGATTAATCTTTTTTAATATTATTAATTTATTACCACTGACAAAATTCTCTAATATGCATCTACCCAATTTTCTTTTTCATATTACTTATTATTATTATTTTCTTTTTCATATTTTCTTTTAATTACAAAATTTATGTCCGGACATTTATGTCCGAATAACATCACTCATAAAATAATGCAGTAAAATATAGTATAATATTAATCACAAATTTTCAATTTCTGAAAAGCGGGATGATTTTTTGTATTTCATTTTAATTTACTGCTCTTTCTTCGCCTCTAAAAAAAAGTTGAATAATGCGATTGTAATGGAAAGCGAAAAACCGAAAGAAAAAAATAAAAGAAAATAAAGAATGGAGTTTGCTGACTTAATGGTGTGTTTTCTTGTGTATGAATGGATCTTTTTTATTTTATTTTATTTTATTTCTTCTTCTTTTCTTTGAGCTTTCATGGTGGGAATATTAATTTCTAGCATTAATGGAATATATTATATACGTATGTATATATATTTAGAATGAATCGGTCTTACTCACTGATAAAATCTAGTATTTCCGTTGTTGATGTAGGATAATCCTAAAATATCCTTAGACTAGGATCGTGAGGATTCTAAGATAAGAAAGTCTAAAATCCTTATCATGTTCACTCCAAAATTGAAGTGACTTAGCTGTTGAAGGGTCTAAGTCGAGACCACCCCGTTCTCTGTTTTGCAGATCTCCAACATGATTCCCAACGAAGAGAATAATCGATTTGATAATTTATTGATGAGAATATGAATCCGACTTTTCACATTGTACATGAAGGGAGCAGTTTTCCTTTTGTCGACCTGCGAAAATTAAGGAATTGAAAATTGATTACATGCTCGTATAAATGTTTTGTGAATATCACTAGCTTAAATGCTAATAATAGAAGGGTTATATTTTTAGTGGCATGCATATTAAGTGGCCATTTTTTTTAACGTTATATTTTATGGTGACATTTACGAATCTTCAGGGAAATAAATATTTAAAAAGTTTAAAATTTAAAATAAAAGGCTTTCATGAATTATTGAAAATGTTTCAAGTGTAATTCGGCCATGTCTAATTGATATTCGAAAGATTATGAATATCAACTTTTTCAATAACTTTTATAATATTTTAGGTATAAATATTTATAGTAGAAGATTGTTTGTATATAATAATAACTCACAAATATAGAGAGATAAACAGGTTTCAATCGTGGCGAAGAAGTTAATGTTGAGAGAGGATAACATTAGCAATCAATCCTAGAAAGTGGAAATGTGATTGGATAATCCCAACGTTTTTTACCCAAAAAATAAAAAAAATAAAATAAAATAATCCCAACTTTTTTACCACTAGCTAGTGTTCGACCATGTTATCTTAAATTATTATAATTATAAAACTTAAAGTGCTGTGTCTCCACTCTGATTAGTTGGTGGTGGATTTGCCTTTATTTTTGAATTTGGACTCTTTATAATAAATTCAAGTTTCACTGTCACAATCGTGTAGGCTTTGCATTTGCCTTTTTATTTTTTATCCTAAATAAATCAATCTCAATTATATACTTCATTCTAAATCTGGTATTAGGCCTAACTTGTCAGTACAAATAAAATAAAAAAATGATTCATTTAACACTCAATAAAAATAACACTTATTGTCATTACTCCCCTCTACCTGATTCCATTCTCTTTCCATTCCTCTACTCGAACCAAACGAGCATTAAGGTGTACTTGTACTACACCCACCTCTCGCATGAAAATATTTTAATAATATAAAATTATATTATTAAAATATTTTCATGTGAGAGGTGGGTGTAGTACATGTATATGTAAGATAGAATTTCTTTGGTATAAGACAACGATAACGTGTATGGAACAAAAATATTTGTATATTTAAAAAGTAATGCTTTTTAAAGTAATTTAGTGGTTTAATCTTTAAAATATTTTATTTCATTTCTTAAGATAACAAATGGGTTGGATCTTAATACGGTGAGATCACCCCCCACTACACTAATTTTCCATTGGTCTTGGATCTATGAGAATTAACCAATTGGGAAAGTTCTTTTTTGTTTTGAAAACCATATTAAAAAGTTATTTTGAAATGATACATGATGGGAAATAAAAATGTACAAAAATTCCATTTCTGATTTCTAAATGCGCGAATAAAAATTTAAGATATGATAAACGAACATAATTTTCTTTAACAAATCAATTTTTTATAAGAACACTCCCTCCATAATTCTAAGATTTGGGCCAATGGAAAATAGGCTCATTTTACTATCAAAAGCCCAATCACAAATTTTTTTATGAGAAACCTTTTTTTCATATATATATATATATATATATATTTTTATCATATATATATATATATTTATTTTTTTTTAAATATATAAAAACTATATTAACCTCTTATCCAAAATTAGGACCCCCAAATTTCAGCCATGGCGACCTCATCCTTAGTCAATCTCTTCTCTCTCTTCAACCCCTCAAAGCCACCGCCGTCGCCACCAGCTCGGGCTCCCAAACTCCCGCCGCTTCATCTATCCGCCGCGGCGCCGCCGTCCTCATCAAATGCGCACCCAGGGTGGGCACCTCTGGTACTGTCCAATGAATCGCAGTCATCGCCATCGTGCTCGGCCGATGTCGCGGCGGTGGTGTGCCCGTCGCTCGCGTTCGCGAACACGATGTTCTTCCGATCTGCTTACAATGTTCAGGTGATCGTGGACGACAACGAACCGGAGGAGAAGCTGCTCGGCCGCTTCAGGAGGGAGGTGATGCGCGCCGGCGTCATCCAGGAGTGCAAGCGCCGCCGGTATTTCGAGAACAAGCAGGACGAGAAGAAGCGGAGGACGCGCGACGCTGCAAAGCGCAACCGTCGCAGGTCTCTCTTCCTCTCTCATAATTATTGTCGGCGCTCTTCATTTTTCTCTGTTTCTTACTCTCTTTTGTTGCTCGAAGTCATGAATGGCGGAAGAGGACGGATTTAGTATATTTAACTTAAAAGGAAAATCCGTGATAGTTGAATTTATTCGATATGTTTATTTGCTAACTTGAAAACCTGTGAAAAATATGCAAATGCAATTGGCGGTTGATGCTCGAATATCATTTAACAAAATTGAGATCATATATTGTTTTTCTGTGCCATGTATTGTGTATTATTGAAAAATTGGGTGCTAGGAAGTCATGCGTTTGCATGAGAGAGAGAGAGAGAGAGAGAGAGAGAGAGATTTGATCGTCCAAATAGGTAATGATGTGATTGATGTGAAGTTCGTGCTTATTCGGAAATTGAACTCTTGTGGTTTTGGGAGAAACTTTTGATTGATCATTCAAATAATGTATTTATGATTTATGATTCCATTATGTGGGCTAATTAAGCATGTATATCGTTGGGGAGATGAGTTTTTTGTGGTTTTGCTTTCTGTTTGTGCTTCAAGCATGAAATTTCTTGAGATAGGGCTTGAATCCTTGTTCGATTACTCAACCTTTAGCTCATGTTGAATTGTGCCTGTTGTAGTCCAATGAACATATCAGTCATGGTTGAGTTGGGATTTTCCTAATTTGTGCACAGAAAAATACAATGGGTTAGAAATTAGAAGCCTCAAGTTTCAAGTTTCTTTTGACTTGTATCATAGTTCATTTGACTAAGGGGTTTGTAATTGTCACTCAAAGCTTAGAATTACAAGTCTCAGAAGTAGAGTCTTCAGTCCAAATTGGCATGACTATAGTTTGCATACTTGTCAGTTGTCCTCAAAATCACAGTGATAATATTGATGTAGTTTTATGTTCAGTAAATTAGTACTTGTTCTGCGCCACAAATGAGCCTGCTAGGTTTTTCATGCATGATGACAGCAACGCTCACATTTCCAGTGAACTAGAAGATAAATCAGTATAGAGCTTCAAAATGATATCCATAATGTTTTTCAACCACATTCCTTGATCAAGTTCTAAACGGATGACCTCAGTCGAGAACGACACCATAGCACTTTCAACAGCCCTTTGCTCAAAACTTAGAACTCACATAAGTCTTACAAGTAGAGTCTAGAGAGACTGCACGTTTAAAGTTTGCGGGTTTAAACATTGATGAATTTCTGTCCTAATTGGCATGTCTATAGACGCATATTTGTTGGAATTCCTCGAAAATTTTCATAAGTTGATTAGATTGGTGTGGCTTAATGTTCATTAAACACTCTGTGGCACAAATGAGCCTGTGGTCAGTGATCTTATACCCATTACATACTAACTCTTTATGAACCTTCGATGATTTTTATTATGTTTGCATTTCTTGTGAATTTGAAGATAATATCAGTACAGACATATTGATTTTCAAGAAATTTGTAAACCATTTTCCTCGATCATATTCCTTTTATGGATAATCTGCAGACGACCTCAAGCAAGATTCGCTCCACAAGATAATAAGCAAGAGGTCTCGAAGAGCAAGAAGGAAGATGATGATGATAACTGGGATCTTCCTGAAGGACTCCTTCCCAAGTGATCACACATCTCGTACTTTTCCATTATCTTCTCGTTAAAATGCTGCTGCATGTTTTTTTTGCCTCTCTCAGACTGCTGCGGTGAATGTGAATTTGCGATTTCTCATGAGGTATCTTTCTAATGTAGCCACACTTTTCTTGAGCCGATTACTGCAATGGAAATTTGATATGAAATATGAACCACTGCTACAGATGAGGTGGGTTCTGTATTATCGGAGTTATTTACCGTTGATTTTGATTGAGATGAATGAAATTGGATTCTGTAAAATCATTTACCAGATTGACATTGATTGACTGAAATGTATTCAGTAAACTAATTGTTAATATCATGATCCTATGGTTCAATTATATATAGTTGGTGAGTCTAACTCTACCGTGAGATTGCATGTGGATTCAAAATTAGAATGAACTATTATATTGCCGGTCGAGCTTCAACAGAGGAAATCACTTTACATTGTCATTTATAAGCAGAAATTTATAAATTAATTTAATACTTAATTTCAAAGTGTGGTATTGCAAAAATTCATTGGAAGAAGTGTTACTCGACATTAATAATACTCCCTCCGTCCCATTATTCTTGTCTTGTATTCCTTTTTGGGCTGTCCCGTTATTCTTGTCCTGTTTTCATAAAGGGAAATATGTTTCTCTCACAAAAAGTTATGGGCTCCACCACTTTCTATCTTTTTACCCTTTAAACACTTTTCTCCTTAATACCCGTGCCCAAAAGAAATGAGACAATAATAATGGGACGGAGGTAGTACATAGTTAGTAGTTAAAACCTATACTGGAGTTTCAATAAATGATTTTATAGTGAGTTTGAAAGTTATACTGAGATGCTATATAAAATTGTTAGATTGTTAGATCATCTCCAGCAGTTTGCACTAAAATACAACAATTTCAGCACAAAATACAGCAAAATTAGTATGTCATCTCCAGCAGTCTGTTCTATATTTTTACACAAAAACAGAATATTCTACTTTTGGCCACGGTTGATGACCCTGAAATATGTGATTACTTTCGATCAGAGCAATAAGATATTATTCGAAAGCAGAAACAAGCCAAAAGAAGCCAACATTAGTACTTCTGATATATTCTAGAATTTATTTCAGATGAAGTGGGACGTTCCGGAGATGACCTTTATTAGAAATTAAATGTATCAACTTTGTTTTTATGCTTCTATTATGTAATTGTATTTTATTTATTTTTTTTTATCTTGTATTTTATGTAATTATGTTTTTTAAATAATTTTATGTAATTTTAATGTTGGTATAATATGTTTAGAAATATAACTATAATATAATATTTTGGAACAAAATAATTAAAGAACATAAAAAATAATAAATATAACAAGGAATAATAATTATAACAAGAAAATAAATTGCAAAAAGAGTAGAGCAATGAATTGTGTTGCTCCAAATTTGAAGCAACACTATTCAAATCTGTATAATAGAGCTGGATTTTGGTGCTGGGTTGGAGAATGAATTGCTTCAGATTTGGAGATATGTGAAGATATAGAGCAGGGTTGGAGATGCCCTTAAAACCTATAATGAGTTTTCACTCCAAAAAAAAAAGTATAATGAGTTTCAACGAATTTACTTTATATTGAGTTTGAATATTGGTTAATGTTCCTATTAGTATAATCACATTGAAATTATTACAATGTGTATTATAAATATTGTTAGTTGATTAATTATTTTAGATAACGATGTATAGAACAGTACAATGAGGAGCAAGCCCAAACAGAACTTATGAGAGAGAGAGAGATGGGGTCGTCGGCCACCGGCCTTTGCCTTTGGCGTGGAATGCTTGAATATCGTGGCTGTTATTCGTCCAACAAATATTCAGTCCAAGTCACCGTATTTGGCGCCTCGACAACGTCTTACTTTTCTAAGATTAATTAAATACAGTACGCTAACATTATTTCAAATATTATCTTTATCAATGTACAGCATATGCATTCGCGTACACGTTATTTTTTTTTAATGGAAAATTGTATTTTAGATCACAAACTTTGCCTCGTTTTTTAAACTATGCAATATTAAATAACGAACTTTCATTTTTTTTAAATTTGAACTCATGTTCTGTTTCACTCGCTGGAAAATTTAGATGAATTATGTAAAATATGTTGTTTTATCTTCGTAAACAATTAGAATAGGATGACGTCGTTTAATATGATCGCTTTCATGTGTCACGCTGCAAGTAGACACAGTCACGTCAACTTTACCAACGAGTAACATGAAGTATGAGTTCAAATTGCAAAAAAATGAAAGTTTGTGATTTACTTGCAAGGTTTTAAAGTTTGCGTTAAAATTGCAAAATACAGCAAAGTTTGTAATCTAAAATGTAGTTTCCTCCTTTTTTTTAACTAGTAGAGTGGTACGTGCAATGCACGTAATACTGATATATTTTAATAATATATATATATAAATATATATGTCTAATATAAAATAATAATCTGATAATAGATACTAATAATAAAATATTATAATAAGGGTATAATAGGCAAATTAAATTTTGTAAGCAAGACTCATTTATAATAGGTATAGATTAATTCTGCCAAACAATTATAAGAATTACAATTAAAATTCTTATATATTTGAATTGATTGTTTAAACTCAATTAAGGTGAGTAGGTGGGTGGGGACTCGTGCAGTGAACGGTTGTAGGGTTGTATACGAATCGAATAATTTTGGTTCAGTTCGGTATTCGATTCGAATTTTTGATATTCGAATTCGAAAATTTACGATTCGAATTAGTTATCAAATACTTTTTTCGATTCGATTAGTTATCAAATACGAATTCAAAATCATGATATTCGATTCGATATTCGATTATATATATAAATATATATATATATTTAATATTCATAAATACATATTTTATATAAATATATATACAAATAAATATTTTATATAGATATATAAACACAAATAAATAAATAAATAAATAAATAAATATATATATATTTAAAACTAAACTATAATTTAAACTAAAAAATAAAATTAATGCACAAAAGTAACTTCTAGTCTTCCCACTCCCAGTCCCAATCCCAGACTCCCAGACGGCAGACGCCCGAATTCTCCCAACTCAACTCTCAAACCCTAAACTATCGTCCAACACGGCCCGCCGTCTTCGTCGAAACGCCGCCACCGGCCCACCGCTAGCATTGCGTCTCCCGCTCGTGCTTGCCGGACCGCCGTTCACGCCCGCATAACGACGACGAATCTTATGGGCGGAAGCGAACCGTGGCAAGTCTCTCTCTCTCCCTCTCCCGAATAATCATCTGAATTTTGGTTGTTTTGAGTCGATGTTAATCTTTCTCATTTTCTATTTGAGTCGATAATTTGTGCGTGGATGAAGCTGATTTGCGATTAGGGTTTGGCGAAGGTTATTAACTTATGCCCTGCTTATATAATCTCATACTTACAAGTGCAATTCTTGCCTTCTCTTTTGTGATGATGATGTCATTTCTGCAACGGGTATTACTATTGCTATTTCTATCTTTGTCGCCTCAGATTTGATATAGTCATGAATTTCTTAGTTTCGACATTTAGATAAATGTTGTGAGGTTTAGATATTATGCCAAGGATGATGTCTAATGGGGTTAAAGCATACGCAAATGCACCTCTTTAATTTGTTGTTTCTGACCTTTGTGTACATTACTGTAACCAAATTAGACGAATTTTGCTTCTGAAACTGTTCTTATTTTGGGACATTTCTGTAGGGTTGACGATTGACCGGCTATACTGTTTTCACTATAATGGAGAGGTCAGAGTGCAAGGAAGCAGAGAGTGCCAACAGCAGAAATTGGGACGAATTGTTCTGTCTCTTTGCCAAAGAAATTGTGGGTGGGAATGACAAACATAAAATTCAGGCCATGATAAAGCTTGCAAAGATGTCAAATCATGCACCTGAAAGTATTGTAGGACTTAATGTGCCAATGTTATTGGAGCTTCTTGGGAGCCAGAGGCATAATCTGAGTTCACCGGTTCGGGAAGCTTCTGCATACTGCTTGAAATGTATTGCTTCTCAAGGTGAATTGGCAGATCTTTTGGGTCAATCAGCTGCCATTCCTATATTGTGCTAAGACTGTTGCCGGATTCAGAAGAGGGTTTGCTATGATTTGTGAGTTGGAACATGTAATTATTTTTTTAGTATCTATTATTGAATGTTTATTAGGTAAATATATTGGATATATCATGTATTTTTGAATTGAGTGTTTAATTGTTTATTAGGTAAAATATTCTAAACGAATCGAATAGTTTCGAATCAAATATTCGAATTATAATATTTTTTTTACATAAAAAAAATCGAATCTAATATTCGAATAGTTTCGAATATTCGCGAATATAATTTCGAATCGAATACGAATAAAAAAAAATATTTGAAATCGAATCGAATATGGAGCTATTTTTTCGAATACGAATCGAATATGGAGCTATTCGGTTTGATTCGATTCGTATACAACCCTAAACAGCTGTGCCCGAAAGGACGATGTTTGTCTATTTTTCTTTTCTCTCTCTTAATTTTTTATTTAAAATATAATATCACAGAGCAAAAATAAGAAATTTAATGTAGTGAATGAAAATTTATGAATCATATAGTATAACATAGCGCAAAAAGACTTTTTTTTTGGTAAAATGAATTTTTTATTTCACCAAGTTGCAGTCAAACCAACTTCTTACAATCACAAAAACCAGTAAACTAAACAACCAAGACTATTCTTTATTCTAATTTTAATAATTTAATTAAAGTGTACCATTCATAAGGTAATACAATCAATTTAGTATTTGGTTTATATATTAATTCATCCATTTCCGGCAAATCCACTTATGTTTATCTAAAGTTTAAACCTCAACCCAGCTGGGTGGAAGATGACTTTCTTAAAAATTGATAAAAGAGTATATATAATACATATATAATAGTGTACTATACTGGTTCTTCCTTTTCTTTTTTTCTTTTTTATGAAAAAGAGAAATTTACAATACTTATTACTTATGAGTGAATACTTATATAGAGAGGCCTTCGGTTACTTGGATTAGGTTTGACTAAAGGCTATGTATATGACTGTATCTTATATTTGGTTGACAAGATAAAGACCCATTATTTAATACTATAAAAAATTGGCCTGGTACTAATCTTGTGACTACGAATCGGAGATTTACCTTAGCGACAAAAATTATCTTGAGCAGGATACTAGTTCGTCCTTTCATATTTGCCATCAAAATTCTCACCTGTTTATCTCTTGCATCTCTCTCCCCATCAATTTGTGTATACAATTATAAGTCTAGATTGATCGATTTGTGTATAAATTATATCACCTTGGGGATCTAGCTCAACATAATACTTCTTTTATTCCAAATTTTATTCAAAATATGTACATATAATACATATATAAATACATAATCATATTTCACATCAAAAAGTATATTACTTACTGTCAATGAGAGCAATAATGATGATCGGATGGATCACGAATTTAATCATCTTTTAGATCTCGAAATCCAATTTTTATTACAACGAATTTACATAAATTCAATTAATTTGTCTAAATTTTTATATCTGGGAATTTAATTATCAACTTTTATAGTTACGAGACATTATCATTTGAAAATTATCGACAGGAAAAAACTTACTCTTTTTGCATTAAAATAAAAGAGAGTATATATAATTAGTTGTGGATGGACCAATGATTGTGTAACACAAACACAATAACAGTGACATCAAGCATTTTCCACTTTCTTCTATTCACGTGATTCTTTTGTAATTTGAATATTTTCGTCAAATTTTCTTTCCACATGTATGGCTAGATCATAAAATGCTTCAACTTTTTAGTTTTTACCAATACTTTTTGAAGCCATGTCACAAAGGGAAATGTCAGCATTATTCCAAAGCTAAGAATATTCCAAAAGAGTTGCACTCCTGACTCCCGTACAGTCGGCCGACCCGACCCGCCCCGCCCCGATCCGCCTCGGTCGACGGTCAACGTTTGGACTTTTACGAATTTCAATTATTTTTCTCCGCATTTGGCTCCGATTTTAATTTATAGATAATGATTGTGACAATATTAATGTTTTTTAACTCGCTCCGAGGCCTTCGGCTTCCCTCGCTCGACTCTTGAAATGAAAATCAAAATTTAAAAAAAATAAAAAATAAAAAGTCAACGATCAACGTTGACCATTGATCGGTCAACATTGACCGAGGCGGGCGGGTCGGGTCGGGTCGGGTCGACTGTACAGGAGTTTTTGTCATTCCAAAAATGTGGGCCATATATATTTTGTATTGTTCTAGAAAATAATTTACGGAGTATTTCCTAATTTTCCTTATACACACGGACACAGTAGTGGATGTTGAGGTGTGGAGTTTTAGAGTACTGAATACCAATTTATGCCGTTTTCGTATAAGTGTTTTAGTTAGTTTGTGGGCTTTGAGCCGAATCCTAATTACAATAGGATTAGGATGGTTTTCTGCCTTGTATAAATAGATATTTTATTCATTGTAACTATATCCAAAAATCATACTCGTAAAAATCTCGACTTGACAATGCCTCCAGATGTAGTACTTGATTTCTAAAAGCGGACACATCAGAGACTGAATGAATTAAATTATCCATACTAGTATTTATTAATTCATCCTGTTTAGAGCCTAAATGCATAATAGCGAATATTGTTGATGTGATGTACCCACTTTGGAAATCTTTTCGAAAACTAAAAAAAATATATTTGGAAATCTTATCTCCAAGTTCCAAGTTTCCAACAAAACAATTTAAGTCTCTATCCATTAGTCAACCCGACCATCAGAATATATTATCTGAAAACAATAAAATTAAAATTTAAAAAAAAAAACCACAAAATTAATACACCCCCAAATACAGGAGTACTTAACTACATAGTTTGCAGATTAGGAAATTAATAGGCTATAGAAACACCATTTCTAATTAAAGTAATTATTCATTTATACTTCTAATAATGACACATGAGTTCGTGACCGCGCGTAGGTATGAATTTCTATTCAATAAAAAAGTGATAATTCAATCCTATCAAGACAACTATAAAATTTCATGTTAGATCGAGTTCACTTATATCGCGCCCTAATAAATCAGAAAATTTATGATAAATGATTCTAGCCGATTCCAAATTAATATCACCAAATCAATATTAGAATAATTTGAAATATCGTCTCATGAAAAAAGCTAAGGAAATCAGTATCGGTTAGATATTGAGTCTGTTATATTTTTTTTTTTCGTTTTCTCGTATCGTCAAATATATATTAAGAATTATTTTAATGTATAGAATCATTTGAAAATATTGTACCAAAACTTCTCGACTTATTATATGTGTAATTTGTAATTTTTTTTAAGTCCAACCCAACCTGGACTCGCATGAGAAAAACGTAAGTAGCTTATTTATGAAGGTGGTGGTAAAAAGGAGATTGAAAAAGTAGACTTCGAACATGGGATTATTGCCAATTTGCCATCTGTTCTAATCAATTCACATGAAACTCGTGTTTCTGTATCAACCCCCCTCTCCCAACCACCCCACCAGTTCAAAAACAATTAAAGAAACAAGAAATTTATATATTAATATTAAAACAAAAGCAATATATTAAATTATATTTTTTGCTTAAAAATCTTCCCTTTTTTGAAAGAAGAAATGCCATATATTATCATAATGTTTGACTAATTTTGGTGTCATAATGTATAAAACTTGATAAATTTATACATTTTGTTTCAACATTCATGTAATAATATCAAGAAGTCCAAACTGAGGTATTGAATAATCTATGTTTTGGTAAAAAATAGATTATCTATTGGTTATCCACATTATGTCGGTCTCAAGAAACCGATATCTTCACCATTATTGTCGTCAACTGGAGAGAGAGATATGAATGTATATTGACATAATTGTAAATTTTTCGAAACATTATGCATAAATGTATCAAATTTTAAATTTTTTGATATTATAACAAAATTGACTAAATATTTTGAAAATATGTAGTATTTGCCTTCCCAAAATCACCTTACAATCATATTCTAATGTATTAATAGTAAAATACAAATTTCTTATGGATTGTAATATAGATAATGTTATCATTTTTATTTAATTTAATTATCAACTTCTTTTTTTATATTTTTAGAGGTTTTTTTTATAGTATATTTAATCTGGCATTATATACAGGTGGACAGTTTTTTTATTTTATATACACATATATACGTGTATAAATTATACAGATATTTATACATGGATAATCGACATATTAATTATTGATAACGTGCGGCATCTGGTCTGTGGGGTGGACAAAATTTCTCAAAGTTGTGTGTGTGGGCCCCAAAAACCGACGCAAAATATGGGCCTTCAGATCCAAGAAAGTGATTGCCCAATTATTGCAAACTTCGTCTATTTATCGCCTCTCCCACTTTAATATATTCATGGATTGCGTGTGGAATTTTATTGTATTTCATTTAAATTTCAACTAGTGTGTATCCCATCGAAAATCGACGGCGAACTATATTATTAAAATAAAATATATTAATAAGGTTGTTTCTTCGATTTTATTGTACTTCCTTAACAAATATTTTTATTTTTATTATTATTTTGCAATATATAAGCATGAACATTAAAAATAATTTAATATTATTTTAGAGTGATAATATTTCGATAATTGATCAAAAATAGTGTTTCTTTGATTTTATTTCACTTTATTTAGTTGCAAAAAAATCAATAGAAATCAAACTATTTTTTTTACGTGTCAAATATTTCATTATATACATCGTTAATTGTTGTGTATGTCTGATCATCTCGTCACAAAGTTAAATTTTGAGAATTATCCCTACGTGTATATATATAAATCCAAGAATTATAATTCAAAATATGTATTTTTGAGATTTTTCTTTTATTTACGTCAATTTAAAAATTTGTTAAATTAAACGATCAAATTAAAATTGTCAATAAAAATAAAACTATTTATTTGGCCAATAAATTAATTTGCCAAATTATATTGGTTGTGCAAAATAATTGCGGAATGAAAAAATACACATGGATTGTGAGTATTTATATAGGTTCTCCAAGAATGAAGTTTTATTAAAAATTAATGTGGGATGAGAAAAAATATATTAAATATACATAGAATAAATGAATAAAAATGCTCAAAATAAGGATTAAATATAAATAAGAATACTGAAAGGAGAGAGCGCCACGTAGGACCTAGAATTAAGAAGAGCTCATATATATACAAAAATTATTTTAAAACCCGTACCCGATCCAAATCCGTTGGATAATACCCATTAAAAATCAGCTATATAAAAGAAAAATCTCAAAAATACGTATTTTGAATTATAATTCTTGGATTTGTATATATACACGTAGGTATTCTCGAAATTTAACTTTGTGACGAGATGATTAGACGTACACAACAATTAACAATGTATATAATGAAATATTTAACAGATTGTGAAGTAAAAAAAAATAGTTTGATTTCTATTGATTTTTTTGCAACTTAAGAAAGTGAAATAAAATAAAAAAACACTCTTTTTGATCAATTATCGAAATATTATCACTCTGAAATAATATTAAATTATTTTTAATGTTCATGCTTATATATTGCAAAATAATAATAAAAATAAAAATATTTGTTAAGGAAGTACAATAAAATCGAAGAAACAACCTTATTAATATATTTTATTTTAATAATATAGTTCGCCGTCGATTTTCGACGGGATACATACTAGTATATATACAAATCCAAGAATTATAATTGAGAATACGTATTTTTTAGATTTTTCTTTTATTTACGTCAATTTAAAAATTTGTTAAATTAAATAAATTAATATTGACAACTACATAACTGATCAAATTAAAATTGTCAATAAAAATAAAACTATTTATTTGGCCAATAAATTAATTTGCCAAATTATATTGGTTGTGCAAAATAATTGCGGAATGAAAAAATACACATGGATTGTGAGTATTTATATAGGTTCTCCAAGAATGAAGTTTTATTAAAAATCAATGTGGGATGAGAAAAAATATATTAAATATATACATAGAATAAATGAATAAAAATGCTCAAAATAAGGATTAAAGATAAATAAAAATACTGAAAGGAGATAGCGCCACGTAGGACCTTGAATTAAGGAGAGCTCCCGAATCCGTAATCGTTTTAATAATATATGGATATTTTTGTGAGCTCTTAATATAATAAATATTTATATATATATATGTTTTCAGAAGAAAAAAAAACCACTAGGATCGGAAATATTAGTTTTTCTATAAATTGGTGTTTGGCATATAAAATTAACGATTTTCGACATAAATTAAATTGTTAATCTAAGATCGCAAATCAATGTGTTAAACTCTTTCTGATTTTTAATTATTTTTTAATTAAATTACTAAAGGAACAATCAATCTTAATTAACTAATAAAACACGCTAAAACTAAAAAAACAAAATCAACATACAGTAGTTTTAGGTTTAGATTGTACTTAGTACTTTTCTTTTTATATCAAAATCAATGAATATCCTACATTTCAAACACTATTCATATTGAAGATATACACATGAAATGAAGATTAATCAACCCTGATTACTTAACAATATAATGATAGTGCCACGTGGTTGAGACTGAATAATTGTTGTTTTGGATAAAAATGGCCTATGGAGTAATTGAAAGGTCAGTAAATATGGACCGTTGGATCTGGAAATCTCTGTCAACTTGATACTTCCACATGTTATGCTTATCTGTCACGACAGATCTAACGCCAGCTGCCAAAAGGTTTAAACCAATTGCCACATGGGTCAAAATGTAAATAATTAGAAACTACTATTATGTTATGTAGGTGGGAGCAAAATAAAGATGGGTGCCCTCATTTTTATATACACGAATGATATGTAGCTTATATTATCTTAGCAACTTTTGTGAGCATCACTTATATTTTATTTACTGTAGTATTATTTTTTTATTTTTATTGTTTTGGCTCTAATATTTTTGAAATTGATACTGAAATCATTAAATTTATAAAATACATAAAAATTAAAATTTGATTTGTTATTTTTCTCTTTGACTTCAAAGAAATGAATAATAAATAAAATTAATTTTTATGTATATTGAATTGAGATTAATAAGTAAGTCCTAATTGAGACTAATACATATTAATGATAATTAATCAATTCTAATAATCCTCTAATTACCTTTTAACCATCTTAATTATTTATGAATTACGGTCAACCGCACGGTGGGATCAACCGTATCAAAATTTTTGCCTATATATATATATATATATATATATATATGGATGTGTTAGTATAAAAACCGGTCCTCCC
Organism: Agastache rugosa; assembly: GCA_031470985.1. NCBI lineage: Eukaryota > Viridiplantae > Streptophyta > Magnoliopsida > Lamiales > Lamiaceae > Agastache > Agastache rugosa. The sequence goes on from CM062609.1 coordinate 17,702,825, forward strand.
GTACAAACTACAAACCATGTTTTTTCCAATATATAATAATACTTTTTAATATATATATATATATATATATATATATATAATGATGCTTAATCTGCTATTCTCAATTCATGCGTTTTGTATAAACACTCATGCTTATATAAATCATGCTTTTTACATACTATTTTAATGCTTTGATTATTAACAACCGTAGATCATACCATGATCAACGGTTGAGATTAATCTGTAGTTTTTACATGGAGACTAGTTTTTATATGAACCAAATCCTATATATATATAGGGATTGGTTCATATAGAAATTATTCCTAATGTGGAACTAGGAACCAATCTGAACCTTTGATCTTTGTATGATCTATGGTATATATATAAATGAATGAACCAAATTATTTCCTATTTAATACGGAGGATAGTTTTTTATATATCTCCACACACACACACACACACACACACACACACACATATATATATAGGGAAGAGATCATATGTAAAAGCCTTTTTCCGTAAGAAATAAGAAGCGATCTGGACCATTGATCTTTGTAGATCTACGGTTGTCATTGACCGGTGCATTATAATTGAACATAGAATGCATTATCGTAACAATGCATTGTAGTAAATAAAAAATACTTTATTATAATTGTGCATTGTAATAATGCATAAAATACATTATTATAGTACATAAAATGCATTATTATTATTTTTTATGGGAAAAATATTTTACATGTAAACCAACCCCTATATATATATATGAAAATGAGATGAGAACCATTCTACAACAAGAATTTTAACATGAGGAAAAAAAGGAAACATACATAGTTTTCCTTTTTTTTCTTTTCATTTTTTTTTAATATTTGAGGGAGAAAAAGAAACGAACATAATTGGTTAGACAAAAAAAGATTTGTTAACTTCATTGATTTCGACTTAGACTTAACATATCACATGCTAAACTTTTATACTATTATCTAATTATCTATATATATTGAAGATCAAACATATACATATTGTTACTAAGACAATCATATTATGTCACTTCAAGTGCCCTTCCATAATCCGAGATTAACCTTAATTAAGAATTATTATAACCATCTATTTTTGGATGTCTCAAATATATATAGGTTTCATAAAAAGTCATATTTTTTTAATTCATTTACTAATATATCCATATTCAACCTTTTGATTGATTCATAAAAAAATATAGTCATTTTATAGTATAGTGCTAATTTTTATGAGAATAAATATAGGTATATTAGGAAGTTAATTTGTATAATTTATTTTTTCAATAATTTTCCAATCACCCTAATGAACTTAAATTATTTTAGGCTCTTCCATTAATTTGATAAGACCGATTTCCGACAAGAGAATTAATCCAACATTAACATAATAACGTAAAACACAATTATCCTTTGCAAGAAGACAAATTTGTCCCTTGCCCAAAACCACCAATATTATTTATACTCCAAAATCAGAGGAACATCGCACTTTCTATTTGCAACCGCGAATTCTGGTATCCGACTCGGACACATTTCTTTCTCTCTCTCTCTCTCTGTGTGTGTGTGTGCGCGCTTGGCCACTGAAACAAACTCATGGAGGAGCTCAACAGATTGGAATCAGAAGCAGAAAGTATAGAAAGAAATCAAGAAGAAGATGATCATGACCCAGAAAGCAATAATCTTCATCAGCCTCTGCTCAAGAGAAACAGAACTCTCTCATCCAGTCCACTCGCCATTGTTGGAACCAAGGTTTCTCATATTGAGAGCTTGGATTATGAGTAAGAAAACAAACCCCAACCCCAACCCCACCCCCAAATTTTTTACTGTTTCACAATTTCTCACTTATAAATCTCCAATTTCCTCAAAATTTGCTCGTTTGTTGTTGAAATTATGAGTGTGATAGCTAAGCTAAGTTCAAACTCTTGCGATTGACAAATTTTCACTTTAGAATCCTTGATTTCGTCTTGAAAATTTGAAATGCGTGTTGTTGGACTATGAGTGAGAGAGACAGAGAGAGAGAGAGCTAAGCTAAATTCTAGCTTTAAGAGAATCTCTCTCATCTCCTTCATATCAACGATTTCTTAAGAAATTTGAATGTGGGCTGAAATCCAGATGTTTGAGAGAGAGAGAGAGTTTCCCTTAATTCTTCAAAAAATCTGAACATGGGTTGTTGAATTCAGGATCAATGAGAATGATCTGTTCAAGCAAGATTGGAGAAGCAGATCAAAAGTTCAAGTATTGCAGTATATTTTCTGCAAATGGCTCTTGGCATTCTTAGTTGGCCTTCTCACAGGTGGCATAGCAACTTTGATCAATCTTGCTGTTGAGAATATAGCTGGATACAAACTTCTTGCTGTGGTAAAATACATAGATCAACAAAGGTATCAAATTCTGTACTAAAAAATATTTTATTATTTAGTTTAAAGAAATTCTTGATTGCTTGAACAATATCTATATTTTTGATGAATTGCAGATACATGATGGGATTTATAGTTATGGCTGGAGCAAATTTTTTTCTAACACTTGTAGCTGCAGTTCTGTGTGTTTTCTTTGCACCTACTGCAGCTGGCCCTGGGATTCCTGAAATTAAAGCTTATCTCAATGGAGTGGATACTCCTGATATGTTTGGTGCTACAACGTTGATCGTGAAGGTGCTCTTCGGTTTTCGAATAATTACCATAACGTTTGATCTTAGAGAGAAGTATGTCTTTATAGTATATGACTGGAATTGGAAGATACATAGTTCTTGATCATGTGATAGTACTCATTCACAAAAAATCATCAAATATGAGGGTGTTTCGTATGTGATTGAAATCGGAAGATAATTAGTCAAAATATGATATGTGTGCAAAGTTCTTGATCATCTGATAGTACTCATTGACAGAAAATCATCAAATATTTATATGTATTGTAAGATTACATATAATTAGTCAAAATATGAAATGTGTTGCAAAGTTCTTGATCATGTGATAGTACTCATTGACAGAAAATCATCAAATATGAGGGTGATTCTTGTATGATTGGGATTGGAAAATACATATAATTAATCAAAATATGACATGTGTGCAAGGTTTTTGATCATATGATATATTACTCATCGGCAGAAAATAATCAAATATATACAATAAAATTTGTGATACATTACCTTGATACTAATTATCTGCTGCTATATTTCCTCCTATAGATCGTTGGAAGCATTGGAGCTGTTTCTGCAGGGCTTGATCTCGGGAAAGAAGGGCCTCTGGTGCACATAGGAAGCTGCATCGCCTCCTTACTAGGCCAAGGCGGTCCCGACAATTATCGGATCAAATGGCGTTGGCTGAGATACTTCAACAACGACAGGGACAGGCGTGACCTGATCACGTGTGGTTCTTCGTCCGGAGTCTGTGCTGCTTTCCGATCACCAGTTGGTGGCGTCCTCTTCGCTCTTGAAGAGGTAGCCACGTGGTGGAGAAGCGCGCTCCTATGGAGAACCTTCTTCAGTACAGCAGTCGTGGTGGTGGTGCTTAGGGCCGCGATTGAGTACTGCAAGTCGGGCGACTGTGGGCTGTTCGGCCACGGAGGTCTCATCATGTTCGATGTGAGTGGTGTCGAGGTGAGGTACCACGTTGTGGACCTTATCCCTGTGGCTGTTATAGGAGTTCTTGGTGGCCTTTTGGGAAGCCTTTACAATTATGCTCTCCATGAAGTTCTCAAGGTCTACAATGTCATAAATAAGTAAGATCATCATCATCATCATCATCATCATCGTCGTCTCTTCGATTTTTCTTATAAACGTTCTGGATAAACCGGCTCATGTTTTTGTTGGAAATGAATGTTGAAATAGCTTAAGTATGATTATTCATTTGGATTTAATGAAATTAAATTGTAGATTTAGAATCTACATTTCAGGTAGATTAATTTAGTGTATTTACTTGTTCAAATCCGTTTCGGATGAATGAACAATTAAATGCATGCACACCAATAAAGAGCAATCAAGTGTGCTTCTCTATGGTGCACCTTAGTGGTGTACTAGTTACGGAGATAGAGTCCAACTCTAGCCTCGGTTCTCGTTTTTAGTATTCCATTTTCGTACATCCCAAATAACAGTTTGATGTTTCTTTGCAGGAAGGGGAAGATGCATAAGCTGCTTCTAAGTTTGAGTGTCTCCATTTTCACTTCTGTATGCCTCTATGGACTTCCATTTCTTGCCAACTGCCGGCCCTGCGATCCTTCCATGCTCGATTCTTCGTGTCCCTCGACTGGCAGGGTAGGGAACTTCAAGCAATTCAACTGTCCAAATGGGTACTACAATGACTTAGCCACTCTCCTCCTCACCACAAACGACGACGCTGTGAGGAATATCTTCTCCATAAACACACCATCAGAATTCAGCATTCTTTCCTTAGTCATATTCTTTGCACTGTATTGCATATTAGGCCTAATCACCTTTGGCATTGCTGTTCCATCTGGTCTTTTCCTCCCCATCATTCTCATGGGGTCCGCCTATGGCCGTCTGCTCGGCATTGCCATGGCGCCCTACACGAAAATCGATCAAGGACTATATGCAGTTCTTGGAGCAGCTTCCCTCATGGCTGGTTCAATGAGAATGACAGTTTCCCTCTGTGTCATCTTTCTTGAACTGACCAACAACCTTCTCTTACTCCCTATCACAATGCTCGTTCTACTCATCGCCAAAACCGTCGGAGACTGCTTCAACCCGAGCATCTACGAGATAATCTTGGAGCTAAAAGGGCTGCCTTTCTTGGATGCACATCCTGAGCCATGGATGAGGAACATAACAGTAGGTGAGCTGGCCGATGTCAAACCAGCAGTCGTCACCCTCAACGGGGTCGAGAGGGTGGGGCGGATAGTAGAAGTGTTGAAAAACACGACACACAATGGCTTCCCGGTTGTGGACACCGGGATCACGCTCACTCCACCACTAGGCTCACCATTTGGTGCCGCCGAGCTGCATGGGCTGATCTTGAGAGCTCACCTCATATTAGCCCTCAAGAAGAAGTGGTTCCTGCCCGAGAGACGGAGGACGGAGGATTGGGAAGTCCGGAAGGAGTTCACATCCATCGACTTGGCTGAGAGGGGCACGACCATACAAGAGGTAACGGTGACCAAGGCCGAGATGGAGATGTATGTCGACCTACATCCCTTAACGAACACAACCCCGTACACCGTGGTGGAGAGCATGTCCGTTGCAAAGGCCATGGTGCTGTTCAGGCAGGTCGGGCTTCGACACATGCTCGTGCTGCCCAAGTATCAAGCTGCAGGAGTAAGTTAATTAGACCTTCAAGATTCAAATATTTTTCTGACAAAAAAATGTGAAGGATACTGACCTGTTTGTTGTTTGTTTTCGATCACTCGTAGGTTTTTCCTGTGGTGGGGATGTTAACAAGGCAAGATTTGATAGCGCACAACATTTTGGATGTGTTTCCTCATTTGGCTAACTCAAAGGGAAAGAAGGGCCTTTGATTATACCATGCAGTTCCTTACAAATATGAAGTTTTGATCCCGAAATGTAATGCTTCGGACATTCCGATCACTTTACTTCTTATCTCTTCCAATTCAGACTGCTAGTCTTCAACGGAACCCATCTGAACGATCTTGGTTAGTCTCGTACCACATAATTCTTGAGATTCTTTTCCCTATTTTTGTCAGAATTCATAGAAATATCGAAAAATCACCCCAAGGATACGTCGTGTTGTTCATACATCTCATCTCTTTCAAGCTGTTGGTTCATACTCATAAATAGTGCTTATATTTGAACTGTAAGTTTACAATGCCATGAATTTTTTAGGGTGTTACCCGCAAATTTTGTTTCTTCCATGTAAAAGAGAATAAAAGAATAAAATATTCAGTGTGTTATACAAGTACGGGTTCTGGTATATACAGTGGTAGGGTGTAAGCCGTGCAATGGAATTGAGCCGATTACTGCCATACTCAAACCAGATTGGTTTATCGTCAAGTGGAGCCTTGAACTTTATTTACCAAATCATTTGAGGTTCACGAGCTTATTCTACCTTAAGCGAACCTAAACTAACTTTATTTAAAATATTAATTAATTTTTTTAAATATAAATTATTTAATTCATATTAATGTAATATATATATTTTTTTTTGTAACAAATAAAGTTTGTTAAACTTAATAGTAATTATTACTAATTATAATATAGAAATATATTTAATAATTCTATATTTTCAAACGAAATTACTCAATGAACTTATCCACGACCCAACAAGCCGAATATCATCAAGCTTAAGTTTGACTCATTTAGTTAATGAACTTCACTACACATTCTCAAACAAATTTTTATTGAGCCAAGCTTCGCATAGCTCACAGAAAGTTTGGCTCATTTACATCCTATATAGAGGGTGAAGAGACTAAATTACAATCTAAACCTAAAATAAAAATAATATATGTACCATATAAAATCTATCTAAATAAGAAGAGATGCATACAAAGAAACACGAACTCTTTTAACATTCCAATTCAAGTGCATTCAATGTGTCAAAATCTACCAATCTTGTCTATTCACAAGCTAAATGAGAAAGAACGCGAACTAGAGAAGAAAAATAGTCCAAACATTTAATATATTTTTTTTTAAAAAAAGGAAAGAAAAAGAGCACATTAGAGACAGCACTGCAATGGATCTGTTGCCAAATGTGAATAGAAATATCCACCTGCTACAAATGCTCGAATTTCCTGTTTTAGTTACGATCTGGATGGGGTGGTTATAAACGAAGGTTGATTATGGTAAAACTTGGAAGCAGCCATTGATTGACAAGAGTAAGTACAAAAGCTTCCTGCTTGATATAGCGAAACACACAATTTACAATTTCAAACAGATTAATCCAACGACAGACAACCAAATGGCCTTCATCTGAACCAGAAAAGATCAATCATCAGTGCCAAAGTAACGGTCGCCAAATTCTCCCATGCCCGGTATCACACGGAATTCTTTGTTCAGAGCTACATCGATCTCTGATGTCACGATCTTCAAGGAGGGGAAGCGTTTGCAAACACAATGTATGCCCTCGGGTGCCTGTGAGCATAAACGTACGGAAATGTAAGAATTTGCCTTGATCCCAACTACATGACACAAGTAAGAGAAGAATTGACTCACTGATATGAGGTTTAGGAATATAATGTGAGATTCTGGAACTCCTTTCTGTATGAGTAACTCAATTGCCTGATTAGCAGAGTTACCTGACAGAATATATTTATGTTAAAATTTAAGAAAAGAAACAACATATTCGGCTAGCAATTATTGACAAATGTAAGCAGCTTCGTGTACCTGTAGCAAGGACAGGATCGAGGAGGAGGACATGACGCTCCCGAATATCATTAGGAAGTTTCTCATATATGAGCTGTTTAGGTATGAAAAAATTAGAAAGGGAAAAAAAAAAAAACACGCCACAAGATTTTGCAACCATTCTGATACGCAGACTAATCTATGAGGCTCAAACTGAAATAACGGAAATGCAACCTGCTTTCCATCGTCACCGTCACGGTGGATCAAGATTTTCCCAATTTTAATCCCTTTGCAACAAGCACGTAATGCATTTTCCATGCTTTCACCACTGCAAGAAATAAAAATGATAGATATAATCTCGTTTCCACAATAAATATGGATGCACAAAAACCCATCTTCAAGGCGATCATCAGAAAGACTGCATATATAGGCAAGTAGAAAATGTAAACATTTGTGAATATGAAATTCAAATTCACATTCATGAGAAATCACACATAGGTTACATATTTATTAATTCTGATGGTAAACACCACCAACTCAAACTCTACCTCGATATATTAAGAGCATGATACCGGAGTTATTTCCTTACCTCCGAATAATGGAAACCCCACACAGTTTCTTGCAAAAGTCAACACCAGTATATATCGACCCTGCATTAGAGTAATTTTAAATAATACAATCAGCGATATCCACATCCAGTACATACTCAAACATAAAAACAAGAGAGAGAGGCACCCCCACCTCCAACAAAAAAGAAGGCGCATGCACACACACAAAATGCATATAATTTTCTAAAGTATACCGGTTGGGGTGATAATTTGTTTCTCAGTGAATGGTAAATGACCAAGACCATGCTCTGCAACCTGAAATATCATAATCAAAAATCCGTATTCAGGAACAACTGTTATTCAGTAATTTTTGGGATTAAGAGAGTTCATAATTACCAGACGTATAAGCCTGTCAGAGTAAAATACAAAATCATGTTTTGAAATGTCTCGGTCTCGAATCAGGGTATGCATACCTCTAATCTGTAGCACAAAATCACAGACGTCAAAGTCTACAGATCCATAATCACCTCAAATATACAATTGAAAGAAATAAAGACTGCTACAAATAAGGTAGAACTATAGTGACTCATAAGGTTCTGACATGCAAGCCCGAAATCCAGTTTGTTTGATTTAAGAGTACTACAATTCTATAACAGCATAGAGAAAGGCTATTATATCATTGTTTATCATGTAACTGAATTCAGATTACTCATAAGCATTTTCAGAAGACTAAGCTCTACCACATCCCAGTCCTAACTACTCTTTTTCTTTCATTCCCTCAGATCTGGAGAAGTACCTAATGCTTCTAAGTTAGAGGGAACTTCTCTGCTTGTCATCTAAAGTTCATTTACATGTAAGATAGCATGAGATCTATAACAAAAACGAGCTAGAATTTATACCTGGAAGGTCGACTGTATAACAGTAACATTTGGATATATTTTACACAGGTCATGCTGCCCAAGTTTGGTGCGAAGATGTTGGACAATTAAGTCAATTGCAACATGATTGTCACCTCCACGAGGTATAATAACATCAGCGTATTTTTTGGACGGAAGAACAAAATCGTCAAAAGCAGGCTTCACAAATTTCGCATACTGTATAGAAAAAGAAACGTGTTAATAAGAAGCCTGCTAGAAGAAGTACATTATTTGAAACTCTCAAACAAAAAATCAGAAGTTTAGCATTCCTAGTATGTTCTGAACAAAAGAACTACTCAATTCCAATATAAGGAAAACTAAAGAAGTCACGTGGCAAAGAATTAAAGTTATTAGTCTCCAAGTGCTTCTTAATAGGAAATACTAAAAGAACTGAGGTTGGCAAACTGAACCATTGATGACCTCAAAGGAATGCCAATAACATAATAAATAAATTCAAGTGATTTCCTGAACTTTGCAGGGCATAAATAAATGAAAATACATTAATCTTCATTATAAAAGAAAAGAAAATGGTGAGGCTTGCCTGTTCTAGGACAGAGTTTATGTCCCTACCCCTCTCCACTATATCTCGTCTTATTCTACGAGCAAGCCTCACATCGGCATCTGAATCATATAATCAACATAAGAAAATGCATGAATTAACCATAAATGAAACGAAATTAAAAAAAAAATCCAAAGTTCACCTGTGTCAACAAAAATCTTCATGTTCATAAGGTTTCGCACTCGTTGATCATGGAAAACGAGGATACCCTCCAGTATGATCACATCAGATGCATTCACCTAGAACCATGGGAATTTTATATTGGAAAATTAAAAGATTTTCTACATTTGTACATACCAGCCACATTCAGCATATTGGTTATTCCAGTATACAAATTCAAAACATTCGCCCGAAAAGTTTTAGAGTAAAACAAAAGTACAATTTGCAGGCAAACATTTAAGATGTCTACCTGGCGGAAACTGTCCGAACACCTTTGATGTGTTTTGAAGTCATATATCGGGACATGGACAGGCTGGCCACATTTTAGCTTTTCAACACACTCAAGAAGCTGCTCAGTGTCAAAAGCATCTGCAAGGATAGATTTCTATACATTGATCTTAAAGTTTTCTCACAAATCTAGCAGTCGCAGAAAAATAGGATGATTTCAGGACAGCTCAGTTAAAGATAAAGTTCCATATCATGAACTAAGATACCTGGATGATCAAAATTGTACTCGTGCACACGTTCTGATTCTTCAGGAGTTAAGCCACGATAAAAAGAATCCTGTACTAGACCGCGATGACGTGTTTTAAAAGCATTCAACAGAAGTCTAAGATAGTAATCAATGTTAAGTCATGCGAAGTCACTTCTCACTATCTGGTCTTAATTTGGACTAACAAAGCACCAAAAACGAGCAATACAATTGGTACACTCTGCTTTGGCCACACAATAAATTCGATACCATACCACATCAATATATATAGCCTTACAGAACCTCTGCAAAATTAATTCCAGACAATGAAGTTCGGCAAAACTAGATGTTGAAATAATTGACTCTCAAACGTCAGTAATCTAATATAGAAAGCCTACCCACAGCTAACTATAGTTCTCCATCACTTCCAAAAATTGCAACAGAGAAATCAAAAGCTTGATAGTTTAATTGCTTATCTAAATAGGCTAACGAAGTTCCTATTTATCGCTTTTCTACAACAACAGCATAAATTTTTCAGAAGATAGCACAAACATCAATAAAATAAAATAAAACACACACACAAACCTGATTGACTAGCACCACACGATGATCATGGAGCTGCTGAATAATCATATCGCAAACAGTCGTTTTCCCCGACGCCGTTCCTCCCGAAACCCCTGCCCCGATTAAAAACAAAAAACAAAACAAAAAAACACTCAAAACAAAATTTTAAAAACACAATCTCTAGTGCGAGCGCGATGATTAAAAAATTAAATTACCGATCACGAAAGGCTGCTTCTGCGCGGTGAAATCGGCGGCGGTGAAAGCTGACGGAGTCGGAGTGACCGGCGCGGAAGAGCGCGGGGACGGCAAAGAAGACGCGGAAGAGCGCAGGCTGTCGAGGCGGAGGCCGGAGAAGTGGGGGCCGGAAGCCGCCTCCATGACGTAGTCGATCGCCGTCGTCTCCTCTGGCATGGATGGTGTTGGTTGAGGGGGTTTTTGAAGGAGTGGAAGAAAGGTTCTGTTTGTTATTCGCAACTGTTGGCGATACTGTGAGAGAGAGAGAGATCCTCTTTTAGCGATTTCTACTCCCACTTAATTTCCTCTCCTTAAAAAACTTTTTAAAATTAATTTCATATTGATTACCGCATTTTATATATGCACATGATTTTGATGGTGTTGACTACTAGTAAATACTATAATACGTGCATTTATTTATCTTGATGTTAGTTTCTAAAGTATTTAGTAATCTCACAATGAGAGAATTTAACGTACGTGGAATATATTGATATGAAATTTTTATAAAGTCAATCGAGTTGTTTGGATTATGAACTCATAAGCTTTAGTTGTTAGCTCATGTTAAAGCATTATCAATGCAATATACATATTTATTGCATGTAAGAGATATCGTTTTGTAATCGTACTCCATGTTGGTAATACCAAGTATGTTTTTTGTTATTTTTGTTCACTAGTATAGTTGTTACATGCAAATAAGTATTTTCTTGAAACTTTATTCTATGCAAAAGAATATTAATTGTATATGACTATTAGTTTTGAGGTGGAGTTAAGTTTTTACGGTATGTAAGTAAAACTTGCAAATTGCAATATTGTGGGAATAGAATATAATTGATTGTACTAAAAAAGAATATAAATTGATTATTTTAGGCTAAGATAATATAATTCAGTTGTAACAAAAATACAAAGCAAAAGAGGAAGAGCGGCACATAAGTTAGGTGCTTTTAGAATATGCCATGAGCCTTGGAGGTATTCGTGCCTTCACGTTTTCTTTTTCCATTTATCATCGATATAACTTTATCGAATAAACAAAAATAGTTTGTTTTAGATATTTGATGGAGAGGAAATTCATTCTAACTAGTGTGTACCTCCTACGATCACTTTTGTTGGTGTGTATAAGCAGTACCCACTGACTCACCAATAAGATTATTATATCCATTTTTTGTGTATAAAATAAGGGGAAATATTGATATATTCTAGTCAACCTTATAATCATACAATATGCGTAAATTCTTTTACCCTTCTACTGAATTTCTTCATTACATATTCTGATTTATCAATTCACTTTTCAATTTGGAGATAAATCATGCAACACTATCAGGTCCATCACACTTCCGTATAAATAAATTCTACGTATACCAACTTCATACCTTTTTGACCGGAATGCTGCCGGGTATTTCCGCCGGAAGTTTTAGGGACCTCGTCCAACCATACGATCGCAACCGATGGTTTCCAGACGCATACTCCTTCAGCAGCACACAGCACAACCCTCGTTCGTTTCCTACTCGGAGCGTAGGGTTTTCGGTCGGTACACAAAGAAAATAATATACTGGAAGGGATGAACAAAAGCCCAAACTTTTACTTAGGAATTATATAATATTTATTACAACATAAGTATATCTCCTTTAGGGAGGAGACAGACTTGTTTAGCTACCTATGGTAGCGGTATTGAAATACATAAACTATACAATACTAGAATATGAACTATACTATAATTTTATTTTGGAGAGAGCAGAGAGGATGGTGTAGAGGATTTCTGATGGATTTTCGATGATCTTCTGCTCTCCAGCCTCTTGGTTTATATAGAGGTTTCAATTCTCAACCCCCTTCCTTCATTATTGCCTCGGATACTTTTGTTCCGTGGCCAGCCTGTATCTGACTCAGCGTAGGACCAATGCTGTCGTCCATTATTGAATAAGGACGCTAAACTTTCGGTGCTACTTTATGAATCATACCGCATTATCTTTGATTGATAATGCTCTTCATGTGTCTTTACCCATTTGTATTTTTATGGGTAATTTCTGTTCATCTACCCACTTCTGTCGTTTTCTTTTTAGTGGGTGCTCCAGCTCAGAGTCACATGACTCCACCAACCTGTGTCGGGAATCTACTTTTTTCCCGGGGCCCTGGGTGTCCTTGCTTTTGGCAGCGCCTTCTGTTCAAGATGCTCTTTGGACCGAGCCTTCTCTTTTCCCTTTTTGGGCATGAACTCCTTCCCGAACTCTGGTTCCTTCTGGTTCTGACAATCCGAACAAACGCGCTCAGACCAGTTTCCAAAATGAGCCATGTTGCAGTATTTGCGATGAGTGTCTTTACTCGTCGCAATCTTATTTTCCCAGAGCAAGGTTCTCTGTCTTTCGAAAGCTTCCTCTGTGAATCTTGTCGATTTTCCTGTCATCGTGTTTAACAGGAAAGATCCGTTCACTGAATTCTGAAAGAATTTGAACGGAAACTTGACTTTGTCCATCTCTGTGAGACAGACCCATAATCCCCATGCTCTTCTGGTAGAGATGAGGTCTTCTGGTAATGTAGAGACTAAAGCAGTCTCTTTCTCTGCAGGCGCTTTGATCTTTTCGAAGGCGCGTGTATCTGGTCTTCGAAGCCTAATATAGTGGAAGGCTTCATGGTTTCCTTTCTCCGCTGGTTCTGGGGCTGCACTAATAAAATACAGCTCCAAAATGTCACCTCGGCTAAGCTGTGGATTGTTAGCCCAAGTATCATACACCGCTTCTTGAATCCACTTGGATAGATTCTTGATTTCGGCGAATGATGGAGATGTGGTATAAACTGAAGCAAGTGCTCCGAATTCATACCATCTTTTGACTTCGTGTGGATCTGAATTTGGCATCATCCACACCCGAGGATATTTCCCCGAAACATCAACCCTTATTTTTTCTGGGTTGATTCCAGTCCTTGTATTGAGCTTCTCGGCTAGCTTGATAAACTGCCACGAAGAAGAAACTTCAATCTTATCGGTATTAATCTTAGAACCGCCGATCATTGGCCTAAGATTAATCTCTCCCTCTTTTCCCCAGAGGTGTTGGGTTGACATGATGGTTCAGAGTGTGACCCCTGAATATCATCTTTTTCTTGGGGCAATGGTTCCGAAGATACCACCACCTTAGAACTTGGGCAAGAGGTATTTGAATCCTCTGCTACAGGTTTAGAGCCATGTACTCGAAACTCTTCTTTTACCAAAGGATCTTTGGCCACCCGAAGGATTGGTGTTTGGCATGTAGCCCAGAGTTGCCCCTGAGACCATATGCAAGCTCGTATTCTCTCGGTGACTTTCGTCTTGTCGAGAGTCTGCAATCTTCCTGCTTGTTCAGCATTCAGAATGCACTCGTCCCATTCTCCCGTTAACATCTCCAGATTCTCTCTGAGATGCCTATGGGCCAGTAGAATGGAGTTCACATCAGTTTGCTCCATCTCTTGTTAGGAAATCTGCAAGAACATTTTCGTGAGATTTCAAAACGACAATATCATAAATATAATATTGGCATTCAGCTTGCCATCTAATTAATCTAGCCTTTTCAGGCTTAGATTCAATCTTGTTTCTTAAGAAAGCCTTAACCTGTGTGTTATCGACTTTCAAAGTAAATTTCTTTGCTAATAAAAATAAAGGCCATTTTTTAAAAGCCTTTCGGACTGCAAAGAATTCTTTTTCGTTGATGTGCCATCTCACGGCCTCATCATCTGAGAATAAACCACTACAGTATCTGCAGGGTTTTTCTCCATTAGGAGTGATCTTGGTTAAGACTGCTGCCCACCAATAATCACTTGCGTCTGTGTACAGGACCAAGTCATCTTCGTCCTGTGGTATCGAGAGTTTTGGGAGATTTCTGCAAACCTCTTTTAACTCCTTCATACCCTGTCGATGTTCTTCTGTCCAGATGAACGGAACATCCTTTTTCAGTAATGTACTGAAAACTTTTCTATGTTTTGCGAGATCTTTGATAAATGGTCCCGCAAAATTAACAACTCCTAAGAAACTCTGAAGTTGTTTCTTTTCCTTTAGATCTTCAGAAAAATTCTGGACCTTCTAAACAATATGGTCCTGCAGAATAATTCCTGCTTCATCAATCTCGATACCCAGAAATTCCATTTTCCGAGTTGCCACGACTGTCTTCTTTTCAGACAGTACTAAACCTTCTTTATAACAAACATCTGCAAAGATCTCAAAATGTTTGATATGTTCTTCCATATTTTTTGATGCTATTAAAATATCATCAATATAGACGAACATAAAAGAAAAATAATCTTTAAACAGATTATCCATCTTTCTCTGAAATATTTGAGGTGCATTAGCTAACCCCATTGGCATTACTTTCCAAACATAATGCCCTTGTGGAGTAGAGAAGGCTGTAAACTTCTTACTCCTTTCTTCCATGCGAATCTGGTAGAAACCTGACTTGCAATCAAACTTAGAGAATACCTTAGCATTTATAATGCAGTTAATAAGGTGTTCCCTACTAGGGATAAAATATCCATCAAACTCCAGAATATCATTAATTCCTTTGAAATTAATAACTAGTCTGGGTTTACCTCGTTTGATCTCCCCGTAATTCCTTACCAGAAATCCGGGACTGCTGTAAGACGAGTTCCCTGGTTCGATCAATTTTAAATCAAGGTGTTCCTTGATTATCTCCTTTATATCCTGTTGATCTTTGAGGTTCATCAGGATTGGTCTGTATCTAACAAACTCATACTCCTTTTCTGGCTTCACCTTCAAGGTAGCTTTGAGCTTGTTTCTGTCCCACCATGCCAAAGGATTCTCATTGTAATTCCTTTTAATCTTTCTTTTGACATCTTTTAGGGACACCTGCATCTTTTCTTTAATATCTTGATGAGATATTAAAGATGCTTTGAGAATCTGGACCTCTTCATCATTGAGATCCTCATCCCTAATACAACTTAGCACTGCTTCGCTGAATCTCCTTTGATCCTTCATTTTTGGGTGCCATAGTTTTCCTTCATCATCACGCTTGCTGCGAAAACTCAATGGTATCTGGCGATTAAAAGCCCCTTTGAGCCTCTGGACAATGATTTTGTGATCGCAAATGGTTGTAAACACCAATTGCCTCTTTTCATTATCCTGCATATATCTTTTGAACATCTATAGGAAATTGTTTCCTAACAGAATATCTGCACCTGTATCATGGAAATAAATTGGTGGAGTTTTAACCTTATACAAAGGTGTACCTCTGGCTCCGCCAATCAGAATTTCCGTTTCTTTTACTCCTTTAGCCAAGAGCAAAATTTTCGTTGAGAAATCTCTTCCTGTAATTCGGGGTAGATCATCTTCTACCTCTGCTGGGAAGACTCCTCGTTCTGCAGTACAAATTCCTGCTCCTGAATCAATATAAGCAGCAAAATATTATGCTTTATATTTTTCATATAACATCCCTATAGAGATGTATATGGAGAATGGACTTGTCATTCGATTAATAGTTTTCTTCCATTAATCGTGATTTCCATTCCATCTTCTTTATTTGCCCAAGGTTTGTGATCCTCAAGAAAATCCAAACCCAATAGCAGAACTGCTTCTCTTCCGACTCTACCTTTGATCTCCATCACTTGTCCCCCAATCTCCAGGGTACCTTTGTAATGGTTGATCTCCGGCTGCTGTAGATAGTAAAGAATATTACAAGGGAAGTTGGTTTCCCACCTTGTAGTGTCAAATTTTACTATCACTTCTCTCCACCCCTCAGGACATTTCAGATTCACTGGAACCTTGTTACTCTGAGATGTTTGAGGTTGATCTTCTCGGATGAGACTCCGACTCCTCCCATATGGCAAAGATATGATTCTGTCTCCTTGGAAAGATAATCTCCCTGAAGTTATCCTGAGACTTTGGTCGTGTCTCATGACTTCTCTATCTCGGATTTGAATATCCACATTCCTTAACCGAGCGATTTCCACTCTATCGGGACAAACCACCGTTGTCACATTGTTAAATATATTTGGTATCTCAATGAATTTCTTTCCTAGAAATAACTCAGTGTGATGTGAGTTGGAAAGAGCATATGATACCTGATAAGTAATGGAGTAAGGCCTATTTCCTTCCTCTAATAAATCCTTGCGTTTAAAGTCCTGATAAAGCGTCAGGGCTTTGCTGAAATGGGTATCATTAAGATTGTAAGCAATCTTTGGATAGATGATTCCCACTACTTGTCCTGCACAAAGATCTCCCGCAATTGTTCCCAATACGGAATCTTTCAGATTTCTAACTCTTTTATCGCATATAGCGATATCGATCGGCGTGTGAACTCCGGTAAAGAGAGCCGATTTTAACATCAACTGGATTGCTCTAATATGGATCCAGTTCATCTTTTCAGCGACTTCAGGCTTCATCTTTGATAGATCTTCCCTGATGTCACTAGCTGGAATCAACTGCATCTCCACTTGATTCCCTGTAAGCTCTATAGGAAGCGACATTTCTCGTCTAGAAATTCCATAGACGATTTGTTGTTTCCTGCTCCTTAGATTAAAGTTCCTTAGAACTTGATCTATGTTGTTTGCTGAAAAGCCTTGATACTTTTGTATATTCAGACTCTTCTTCATGATTTTGTCAATCAGACTTTGAGAGAGAGTTGTGTGACTGGAGAATCCCGTCCTGTCCTCTTTCTCCTGATGAACAATCTCTGGATCAGTCTGACTCCGATATAGTTCCATCAGACCATTCTGAATCTTCTTCGCTGAAGACTTCTTCTTGTTCATATATACTCTCATCCGAGGGTATATCTTCGAACTGATATACTTGTATCAGTTCTTGGTAGTAGATGGCATCTTCGATATCCGGAGTGGATTCGAATTAGTTGATACCTCTTCTCTCGTTGTCAGGGCAATTTGTAGAAATATGCCCCTTCGCACCGCACGTCCAGCAGTTGCAATCCTTGAAATTTTCATTAACTCTAGTGTGAGTTCTCCTGAAAGTTTTCTTGGCGGGTGTCCTTCCTTGAGATTTATTATCTTCTCGGAAAGGATACATATTCCTTGAAGGTCCACTTCTTTGGCCTGATTTGTAAGATCTGGCCTTCTGTCTTGACCATCTGGTTCTTGGTTTCCAAGAATTTCTTTTTGGATCTCCACCTTTATAATAGGGCTGAAACCTATTTTTCTTGCTTTTCTTCAGCCTCGGTGGTTCTCCTCCAATGATCGTTGGCAGATCATTGTCATCACAGTTTAGAGGAGCGAATTTGTTAATTCTCCTCAGTTTCTTCATGTTTCTCAGAGTTGTTGCTTGTTGACACCACTCTGAGAGCTTCCGATGTACATATGACATCCTTCTTGCGACGTTCTCAGGATCTCCTGGTTCATAATCCCGAATCAGCATCTCTTTCCATGGGCTTGGAAATTTTAGAAAGAAAATTTCCAGTGCAACTCTATCATCAACTTTAGATTGATGTTGATAAAGAGTAAAGAGCTGTAGAAACTTGTTAAGCGATTGTTGATCTAGGACTGCAAGTCTTAGATTATACAATGCCATCAAGTATTTTTTCCTCTTTTCTTGATCAAATCCTTCGAAATATCCTTCTCCCAGAAAATGGTTTTTAAAAAGCATTGCCATATTCTAGACATGTTCTGTGTAGTTGTCACTTTCAAAACATGAATTCTTGATGTCCACAGGAAAGAATTCCCATGCTATCTTGACAATTCCTGCAAGACTCATTTCGAGAATTCTTACGAATCCTTCCTTGTTTAAATCGAGAGTTGCTGCTGCAATTCTCAGGGCTGACATCCACTCATCAATAACGGATTCTCGATCTCTGAAATTTACTTCATCAAGGTCGAGCATTACTCCGTAGGGATGGATAGGATCCAGGGTTGTCTTTCCATAAGGTGTATCTTGCACCTTTGGATGCGGCCTTCTTGCCCTGTCCTTCTTGCCGCCATGTATGCATCATTTGGGGTATGTTGATCATACCTTGCTCCAGTCTGAAAATCCTGGGCTACATTAATGGCTCCTGGTGCATTTTGAAAATCTTGTTGATTTCCAATAATGGCTCCTGGTGGAAGTTGATTCACCGGTTGTGGATTTTGGACCACATTCTGGTTCATTTTTAAATCCACCATCGTCATGATAGCAAAAGATTCTGCTAGCTCTTGGAGGTCGTCAAGCTTGATTCTTTCAAGATTATTCATCTTTTTCTTTCTCGAATTATTCTTTTCAAGGCCTCCATGTTGGGATCCTTTTTGGTTTCTCCCACTGGAAATGGATAAGTGGGTTCATTACCAAAAGGATTTCTCCCTTGACTGGAACGAGGTTGTTGCTCCAGTTTTTCGATCCGTGATTGGATCTCCTTCAGGATGTTGTAAATTTCATCCTGTTTCATAGCAATCTTGTAAAGATCGCGTGGTACACCATACAGGCTATCGCCATAATGTTGTATTGTCTTCTGTATTTCTCTCAGATCTTCAGATATCTTGGATGAATCTGGAGTAATCTCTTGATATAAAAGAGTAGATGATACTCCTTTATCTTTCTTTGGTTCCATCAGAGCTAATTCCAATTTATTCCCAGATGGATCCAATGATCTCTTCTCATAACATGTTCTATCTCTCATTCAAGGAGGATACAACCATGTAAAAGATTTTCTTTTCTTTTGATTCCTTGGAGGCAGGAATCAATTAATTCTTTCTCTTGGTTTCGTTGGATTAGGATATCCAACTGACTTCTCCAGTGTGTTAGCACACTCTGGTATCTTGTTCTTCTTTTCTCCAATATTTGGAGACGTTTCTGAAAATGTCCACACCTTGGACATCCTTCTAGGTCCATCAGTCGGTATGGTTCTGATGGTTTTCTTTCATCACGTACTCCGTCCTTAGATGGAGATACTTCAACTCCTCGAGGAAGTTTTCTCTTCTTCTCATCTCTTGGTGGCAAGAGATGATAGATTCACAATCCACTCTCAGTGCTGCTGAGTGGAATTCTCTTTTCCAGATTGCTAGTGCAGTCTGGGTTCTTGTTTTCTGTACCTCCAAATCATGGAGATAATTCCTGTAACCTTCGCATCTCGGACAATTGTCCGGATCCATGTTTTTCTTGATGTCTCCTCCATTAGGATAATACTTAAAGCAATAAATAAAATATAATTTCCAGATAAACCTAAGGCTCTGATACTAATTTGGAAAGCGTAGGATCGATCAGCAAAATATGTAATAAAGAAATACGTAGCTATCATTTTAAATAGCTAAAATAGGAGGGTAAATACATGATTTTATATGATTTTGATTAACTAGTCAATTTTTCCCCATTTCCACACAAATAAGACACATTTTAAGAAAGTGTCACAATAGATATAATTAGGAAAGTCAAAAGTCAAAGTGGTTATGTGTTATACATGCACTCAAAATTGGTTATGGGGGTATACACTATCATCATACTGGATATACATAAATAATACTCTATTTGATGTGGTATTTTATGAAACTCCAATAATGTATTTTCACATGAGTGATGGATCGAATACATGTTTGTATTTGGATGTAATTACTAATTATGTATATTGTTGATCTTTTTGACGGATTTTGACTTATCAGATGGTCTGATACTAGACTGCCCATTAGATATATATTTTAATATTTTAAATATAGATGTTACATTTGATCAAATCTATTATATACAGTGTTAGATATTTATATGATTGACTTATTTAAGAAACTCGATTATCATAAGATAATTTGAAACTTAAGTATTTGTGACATCTAAAAATTCGTGTATATCAAACGAACATTATTCTTTTAATTAATTGGTACGATAAGTTAATAACTCAATTATATAAAAGCCCACTAGTTACCACTTACCACCAACCCTTCATGATTCTCATAAACTTAATATAATATTTCTTTGATTATTATATCGCATTTTAGATCTATTTTAGACTTTTAGTTTCGAATTTCTTACCACAATGTATATTGAAATGACAAATGAATTATGATAATTATTAGACAAACCTACAATCACATATATATAAAAATATAATAATCGGAATCAAATTATTGAATATTCTACGACTAAATGCCGAAACAATAATCACTCAAAACAAAAATAAGAAAAAAGGAAACAAAATTATAGTCGCATTTCAATTTATTAACTATTTTTCTACATGAAGAACGCGACGAACATCGCCAAGGCAAAGAAGCCGTGGAGTTGGTGGCGCATCGCGGTGGAGGACTGGGTGGTTGCCGCCGGAGTGGTGGAGCCACCGGCGGTGGACGCCACGGTTGTGATCTTGACCTTCATCCCCTGCTCGCAATGGCCTGATGTACCACAGGCAAAGAAACGTGTACCGGGCTTGGTTAGCTTGACTTTGCTGTCACCGCCGCTTAATGAGTTCGACGCGACGCTAATATCGCAACTCTTAAACGCGCTTTCATTTGGGAGTTCCGCCACGTTGTGCAACGAACTATATTTGAACTCTGCATACATAATAATGAGTAAAGTTGCGGGTCATCATCATTATTAAAAAATAATAATAATGAGTAGAGTTGAATATTATTAATCGAGCAACTCAGATCCCGACTTGATAAAAATTCGAGTTATATAAAGGAATAATTACAAAAAAATGCACGAAATTTAAATCGTGACTACAATAATATTATTTTAACATCTTTTTCCACAATTTTGAGATTACGTTGAAATTGAAACTGACTTACGTAGCGTATAAGTGACTTTCTAAAAAAGTCAAAACTTAGAAAACCAAGCAATTGAGCTTGACAAATATTAGGCGGTTTGTAATACCTCGTGAACCAACTCGTTTAGTAGGTTAGCTTTGATTAAAAAGAAATAGAGTTGCAATCCTGTGCAGCTGGATGCACGCAAATACATCCGATCCGGTCAGCATTGACCGGTTAACATTTGACCGTTGACTTTTAAGTTGTTTTTTTATTTTATTTTTTATTTTTTTGGCATTCGGCTCCTATTTTAATTTATAAATAATGATTGTGACAACATTAATATTTTTTAGCTCGCTCCGAAGCATTCGGCTCCCCTCGTTCAACTCTTGAAAAAAAATCAAAAAAATAAATAAAAAGTCAACGATCAACGTTGACCATTGACCAGTCAACGTTGACCGGGGCGGGCCGGCTGTATAGGAGTTTTTGCCAAAGAAATAAAATTGATGTTTGCATAACCATACTGGTTTTTAATTACGAAATGAGGTTTATAAGTTGAGCAACGCGGAAAAGGTTTATAAGTTGAGCAAACTCAGAAAAAGGTTTATAAGTTAAGAAGTAACAAATTAAGAAAATGATAACCAATGAAAGAAAAATGCTGGTCAGTTATATAAACTGCGGGATAAGTTATTCGTCTGTACTAATTAACTAAAATAATAAAAAATAAAACAATAAAAAATGCTAGTTTAATACTTAAATGTAAATATTTAATATTTAATCTTAGTAGTTGGGGAAAACCTTCCTGACAAATCCGATTTTTTTTTAACAAAAAGCATCTCACATATTTTGATGCATTATAATATAATTACATATACTAGATTCATACATCATAACCTCTAAAAATTCCAATAGTAAGTTTGTCACTAAAATTCCTTAATTAAACGCATATATTTAGGCAATATCTAAGTCCATTATTCACTATCTTAAATGCATTTCGGGTAAAATATCATTTTTTTAATAATTTTTTCACAAAAAATTCCTCATATGTACAAGTACTTTTCAATTTTCTAATTTTGCCCGTACAATTTTTCGGTGTCAGAATGCTAACTTAGTACGCCGGATACAAACAACATCATTTCCAATGTCATACTAATTTTGAAATACACAGATATAGTGAAATACAAAATATGACACAAAAATATAACAGAAAAATCGAACGAAGGCATGATGTCATACGTACCGAGTTCATCTCCGACTTTGAAGGTTTGAGCAGAAGCCCATGAGTCGAAATCAGTGGATTCATCCCAGCCTTGGCTTCCTCCGACAGTATATTTCGCCGCTAATGCTTGCCGGAGAAATACTGCTGCAATAATTACCGCTATAAATCTGCATGAAATCACCATCTTAATTTATGTCTTAAAATTATGTTGTAATAATATTTGATATCTTTTGATGATTCTGAGGTTTCGATCTCATCAATTATATATACAAGTGTGGTGGTTGTTTCTTGAATCTAAAGATATTGGACGACACTATTAGAAAGAGGTGGCAGTTTGAAAAATGTTATTGAGTCGAGTTCGAGCTCGAGCTCATGATACGAGTTACTAATTAAATCTGGTTAAATTTTATAAATATATATTATAGCTGATTTTATTCATCATTTAAAGCAAAATTGTATGTTAAATTCCCAAAAGGTGTAATTTATTATTTTGCTAAGATCTGCAATTTGCAGATAATAAATAAATATTTAATTAATGAGATGTTTTATATTTTACTATAAGTGAAAATATAAGTAATTTTAGAAACATGCTCTTTCTTTTTGGTGGTTTAGGAATAATTGAATTTGATTGTTTGTTAAGCAAATTCTGGTATGATTTTTCAAGACTTGGCTTTGAAACTAAGACAACCTTGTCATCCAAACAAGGTAGGTTACTTGCATATAAGTTTTTTTTTCCTCTCAATAATTAATAGAATGTTGTTGAATTTCTTCACTAATTTTGGGCTTAAATCATTATTAGGTGAGATAACGCGTACAGAAGGTCTGCTTTCATAATTAGTTTTCAATTTTTAGTATTTGACCTCCTTTTAAGTTACATATATATTTGAAAAGTGAAAATATTTTTATTGATTGGGTAAATTCTTCATTCTAACATGATCTTTATGATTTCTCGAAAATATCCCATTCTTTGAAAAATATCAGTTTTACAGTTTAGTAACGGACCTTTGTGCTTTGTTTCAAATCTAACATCCGATTAAAAAAAAACCATTTATCAAAATATTGAAATTATGTGAAAAATAATAGTTGTAGGATTTCGGAGATCCACATCATTTTTCAAGTTGCCGAATTTTGATACGATGATAGAGTGGCAACAAAACATAAAGGTCACGTACTAAAGAAATATTATTCAAATATCGGGATATATTTTAGAAAAAAATCATTAAAGGTTATGTTAGAATTATGAATTTATGTTTGTTGATATAATCTTGCCAACCATACAAATAAATGGTATGATTCATATATCAAGTTGATTTTCACTCAATAATAAAGTGAATCATGTATGTAATTTAGCTATCTACTAACTTAAGGAATAGTTAAATTTTTATTGTTTTTTTATGGAAACATCTGAAACTAAATGATTAATCCATTTATGTGTCCTTTCAAAAAAAAAATCCATACATTATTTCTTAGGAATGTAAGGAAGATATGTACTTAAAGCTCGTAATAATGCTCTCTCTCAAAAAGCAGATATCAGAATCTGCTAATATTGCTGCAGCAGAAGAGGAATTAAAAATAAACAGAGCAGTTTTGTCAAGATATCTTGTTTCAATTTGCCTTCAAATTTAGAACAAGAAACTCTGTTACATAAGAGAGAACTCTTAACAACTGCAACTTATATAAAGCTACGCTTTTATTCAATTACTTTTTAAATAGAGGGCTGAATGTGCCGTATGATCTCTTTCTTGCTTCCTCGAATGATGATTGTTAACTAAATTAAGATCAAAATTCAAAAGCCATGACAAAAAAGATTCGGAAAACACGAAGTATATTATCTATATTTGATATTTCATCTCATATTTATTCAACAAAGTACTCACTTTGAATAAGACAGAAGCTCGACAAAGTTCCAACACCATTTCCAGATATACATTTCATGCTCTATCAACATCATCATACGACATGCGTCAGCCACGAGCAGGGCTCATCCTCTTTTTTCTCTCGTTCAAGCTCCGACTCGAGAGCAACTTTGGAAGGCAACATTGGGGAGACCTCAATGACTTCTCTTCTCCTTGGAGCACTCCGTTGGGAGTAGTCCGTTCACTACTCCCACCAGAGTTAGCTTGGGAGAAGTCAGGAGTCCCGTTCGTGGTTGTTAGTTGTTGGGCAAGGGTGGTGGTCGTGGCCTCGGCCACCACCTTTGCCCGAGCCTCTTTTTTGTCGACTGCAGATTTCTCCTCGTCATTATATTCAACATTACGCAAGCTCTCTTTAAATAATTCGGAAAGCCTCTTTTTCTTATCTGGAAGTGAAGGTTCGGGCACGGAACCGTTGGCTTCTTCCAAGGGCAACTTATTTACGATCGGTTTCCCTAACGAGGAGTTAGGGTGGATCGGAGTATTTCCACGTGACGAGGAGAAATCTGCAGTCGAGAATTAGATCATAAGAAACAAGGCACATCCAAATTTGGTTGAATTCTTGGATAGGAAGGAGAGATTTCCAAGTTCAGTGTATAATGAGAAAAAGAAATACAAATACAACTCTCTTGGTTTCTTGTACATTTGATGACTTGATTTTTTATTAAAGATCATTATAAATTTGCTCATTTCAATTAAATGAAAAAAAAAATTAAAATAATACAGTATTATATAATTAAAATTAAAAATAATAGCAATTCAATTTTTAGCGAGTCAGGCCGCTATCCGGAAATTTGGGTTGGGCAAAGGTTTTCCCAACCAAAAACAACGGCGGCCCGGCCCAACAAATGGTGGGTTTTGGAGTTGCAGGCCGCCCCATTCTAACATTATTTTTTTTTTGTTTTTTCAGTTGCCATTTTAACACCATAAATTTAGGACTAGGAGCATCTCCAAGAGTTTATCTATAATAGACAAATTTTTTCTCTATTATAGAGAAAAGAACACACACCATCTCCAACAATTACTCTACTTCCTACTCTATTTCAAAAAAATCATATTATTTCTTTAATTTTACACACTATATTAATCTTATATTAATGATAAGGTATAAATTAATAAAAAATAAATGCACAAAATCAAATAAAATTAAAATAATATTTTTAGTTATTTAAAATTAAAAGTTTCAATATTTCTATATAACCCAATGTACGAGCCTCATTAAAACCTCTCATATTGAAATCATTGAGTAGGAAAAAGAGTACTCGTCTAATATTATTGCGACAAACATATACTACCTAATAATAAAATATTCTAATCCTATTAATTAGAATATTGATCCCACAAATGATCGATTAATGCATTTCGAAGTGTGAAATGAGCGTCGGCATCTTTGATTTCTTTAAATCGAGAGAGAAAATCTTGAAATCTAATAATATGTTGTTGTAATGTTGTTGAATCTTATTTTTAGTTATTTATGTTGTTGGAATCTAGTAATTTTATATACCAAATATTTTTAATATACTATATAGTATAATTTAATATCTAAAATATAATTAAATGTCATATGTTTAATGAAGTACTACTATAACTAAATGTAATAAAATAAAAGGAAAAACAAAAAGAAAATTATAGAGAAATGAATAGTGTTCCTCTACTAGTAGAGAGATACTATTCATTTCTCTATCATAGAGTAAAGGAATAGAGTATTGTTGGAGAGAAAAGAGCCTCTAAAATAAAGATGAGAGCTATTATAGAGCTCTCTTGGAGTAAATCTTGCATCAGGAATTAAAACAAAGCATAAATGAGTGAATAAATCAGAGTACTAGTGATGTGGGCTGATTATAATTTCCATTAATGATCACCGAATGACTTTAGTGGGGCTAGCTTCTAGTAGTTGTGTGAATAAATACACCTACGAATTGAAGTAGATGTGACACAAATTTATTTCACTTAATTTGAATAAAACAACAAAGGATAAGACTAATCTTCTATTCTCGTATCATCAACAAGCACAAAATTCCGAACAATCAAGTCATATTCAATTAAGATGAAAAGAAAATTGAGTCATTGTTGCTTACCACCATTAACACTAACGAAGTCGTCTTCACAATCCGACTCCAACCATGGTTGGGAGTCGAAGAAGGCTTCATCTTTGCTACCTGAAAAAAATTGAGACGCGCCTTAGAACAACACCACGATGTTCATAAGGACAAATGATCGAAAGCTTGTCAGCTAAACGAACACACGTACTAATTCCAAGCATGGACCATTCCAACAACTTGATCTAATATGATATCCACTACAAGAGAGTATCACATATATTTTTGTTGACTTAAGCAATTTAAAAAACAAAAAAGTCATTATCTTGAAACCTGAGCTCAATTCAAGATATTTCAAACGTAATAAAAACTAGAGCTTCACATATTGAGAGGGGCTAGAATTTGAAAATAACTAGAGAATTCTTTTTCTAGATAGGGATTAATTAATGCATGGAAAGTTATGGGCTTCCACATGAACACAATGTAGATAGGCATGGCCTCTTGTAACTAATGCCTTGTCCATCATTAAATTAAAGTAGATATAAACAAACAACCATCGTAATTCAATGTTCCGTGTTAACTCGTTTACTTACCAAGCAAACACGGCGCGTAATCCTAATAATCCAATAAAACGAGCATGATTAGTTCTGAACTAATACAGACTAAGTAGACCACAGCCAATCATGCTCGTTGTGTGATCATAAGTTAATTAGGTATCAAACTTAATGCATTAGAGCAATATCATTGTCAATTATCTAATTATATGGTCCCCTAAACGGAAAAATCACAAATTTTTAAGCCTTGAAAGAGTAAATGCTTTATTAGATGGCAATTTTTCCATAAAAAACACACAAGATTTTTTTAATTATTCTAATTTCTAAACCACTAATTTAATATCTACAACCTCGACTTTCATAGTACTTAAATTCTTTACATTGTGATTAAAAAGATAAAATATATAAATAGCATAAAACTCAAGGAATTCAGAGTTGCAATTTATTCAATCTGATGGTAGTACTGGATAATAATTTTAAACTAAAATAAAAAGGGTTATTTAAAAAGGTTAAAAATCAAAAAAAGGCAAAAAGAAAAATCATCAATCAACTTTATGACTACCCGGAAAAACAAAAAGCGTGTACAGACAAAGGAAGGCGCAAAATTAGTGCTTTTCACCAGAATTTGACAGCTTGATAATATTAGCAAAAGAATTGATACTAATAATAATATTAACTGCCAAACAAATTATCATTAAGGGAAAAAGGAAAGTGTTTAAAAAGAGGAGGTGAAAAGATAAATTATCAGACAACAAGAAAATAACCACGAATAAAATAAGGATGACGTCACCCACCTAGGCTAGTATAACGGGCGGGTGACCGCAGCGAACTGACAGCTACGTCGACAGCCGTACGATCACCGGCGTTGACCGTGACAGGCTTCTCTTTGACCGGCGACGGGATCAGAAGCTTCTCATTTTTCGACCCGATTGAGAAACGGAGCCTCATGGCGGACTCCGGGTCTTTGTGAACCGAAACACAAGATCCCATCTCTCCAAACAAAAAAAACTTTTAAATTTGTATGTATGAATAATAGCTATTCACGATATCATCAACATAACTTTTTTCCAGAAAAAAAAGATGACTTTCTTTTTATAACAGCTTCATCATGGAAGACAAAAGGTGGGGAGCTTTAGAGAGAAAGAGGGAGGGAGTGAAGTAGAAGAGAGAGAAGTGGAAGAGATAGGCGGGAGAGGAAACAGTAGGGGCTGCGTTCTTGCGTTACGCTCACTACATATGGAAATAAATTGGGGGGGTGGGAAACGGATTAGATATTTAGATGATGAAATTCATGGCTTCGAAAATGCCAAAAGTAAATAGGAAAATTAAGCAAAAAAGAAAAAATCTAGATTTGAATGATAGAGATTTTGAGGGGGTTTGAAAGCGAAGTTAGTGTGTGTGTGTGTGTGAAAACAACATGATTTTGGGTCCCACAAAAAAAGGTGGAATTATTGTATGTTTATTTGGTAGAATTTGTTCTTGTTCTTACTGCTGCCACAAATATCACGATAAAAATATTGATTATTGATTAATGTCCGGGTCAAAAGGTCACGGGTTCAAGTTCAAATACACGGCCTTTAAAAAATTTTTGTAATGTTTATTCAAAAATATTGATTAAGTGTGCGTAAGTTGGCTAACGGTAGAGTGGTTATTCTTAAAATCAAAGATTTCAGGTTCGAGTTCATCGCGACGCGGTCATTAAATTTAATGTTATACAATTTTAACAAAAAAATATTGATTAAATTTCACTAATTAGTAATTGGAGTGTGTGTGTATATTTGTGTTTTTATTTTAGAAGTCATGCGTGTATTATTATGTACTTTATTTTTGTGTATATTTGTCATTAAATGATTTATTAAGGTGTAGTATTTATGAAAATTGGGTTAAGGGGTCGTCGTGCGTTAGAAATTTATTGAAAAATATAAGTGTGATCTAACTTAATTTATTGGTGTTTGAAAAAAATAAACATTTGTTAGATAATATATGCATAGAGATTTTTTTTTTTGGAAGAAAATATATGCATAGAGTTAAAGATTAAATTATGTTTCATCTTCTTATGAATTGGTATATCTTTTTTCATGAGTAATACATGGACGACCTACTGGACTCGTTAAATATAGAGGTATCAAATATGATCCTGTTAGTTTCTGAACCGGTCCATTTCAAATTATGCTAATTACATGTCGGCTGATAGAGGGTGTTTGTATTTTTCTTTTTTTTTCATAGTTTAATTTAAATGATACATATACCAATTTATATCTGATTTTATTGTATTTTTAGAAGAAAATAGTTGAGTAGTAAAAACATGTCAGAAATAAAATTTATGCGCGAACTAATTTAGGTAAATACGGTATTATGGATTGAAGAATTAACTATGCTTCTCCCATGTCTCCGGTCCGTTAATATATGAAAACACGTAAACACTTAACCTCAAATAAATATAAACTGGTCAAGTTCGAATTGAACACGTGGATCATATATTATTTTGATTTAATTAATTTACACTTGAAATACGAATATTAAAGTTTATGTTAAGTGTGAGAGAAATGCAGACTACGTGTTATATAAAAATAATAATTGAATTGGGTGATCGTTGTATGCCTGTAACCATCATTATCACCATTATAAGTCAGTTAATTATTTGTTTATTTAATCAAGAATCGTATGGAGAATAGTATATAGAAAACAAAATATTTCCTTAATATTAATCAAGTAGGTTCATCAATTTTGACACGTCCAACAAGAACTCAAGAAGTCCCAATTCCTTTTGGATATGAAACTATGAATATATATAGGAATAAGATCTTATGAGAATTAATCCTCTCAGAACGTATAAATCTGCTTTTATATACATAGTCATGTTTTTTCACATATACAATGATATTCTTTTACAATCATATTTTTTTTGGGTAAATTGTCTGTAAATTCCTGAACTTTTCACAAATTTTGGTTTTGCTCCCCACAAAAAAATTCAGCGTGACAATTCCCGAACTTTCTATTTTGTCTGATTTTGCATCCAATGTCAATTTCCCCCAAATTGTGTGCTGACTTGGTAGAAGAAAATTCCTACTTGTTGTAATCGGTAGACGAGTTAATATTTATCCAAACAATAAATTGCCCGTAATTTCCTTAACTTTTTTCAAATTATGTTTTTGCTCATCACAAAAAAACATTTTGCGCAACAATTCCCAAACTTTCTAATTTGTCTGATTTTGCGCATTTTTTTTTATGATCAAAAACAGAATTTGAAAAAAGTTATGAAATTTACGGGTAATTTATTATTTGGATAAATATTAACTCGTCTACCGATTACGACATGTAAGAATTTCCGTCTGCCAAGTCAGCATACAATTTGGGGGAAATTGACATTGGATACAAAATCAGACAAAATAGAAAGTTCGGGAATTGTCACGCTGAATATTTTTGTGGGGAGTAAAACCAGAATTTATAAAAAGTTCAGAAATTTACAGGCAATTTACCCTATTTTTTTTATATAAACAATGATACTTTTTATGACGACACTTTTTCATATATTACAATTATACTTTTTGTCAAATTATTTTCTAATCCTCACATCATGATTGCTTTATCAACTGAATCATTCCCTGTCCATTTTTTCAATACTAACAATATTGAGGTCGATGAAGTCTAGCCAGATGGCAAAACTGAGGCTCATAAGACTCTCTTCGAGTAAGATGTCTATGATTCAAGTCCCACCAAGGTGTGAGTTGTCTTCCCCATTTTATATGAGTTTTGTCTAATATATACTAGTTGTAGTTTATATAGAATTATTTGTAATATCACGAAATTTGTGATTGATAATATAACTTGTATCCATCTAAAAAAAATAAAAAATCCTAACAATATTGAGGAACACTTTAAAAGACCAAAATAAACCCTTGACAAACATCGGAAGAATTTGTAGTATAAATTAATATGAGACCAATATCTAATATTTTAATCTATATATTTACTAAAATAAAGTAGCTAAGGGTAATTTTCCGCCTAAATTATACTTCAATTTTTATGTATTAATTAATTAATTTTCATTCAATTTATTATTTCGATTACCGAACTTTTTTGTTCTCATAGTATTAAATTAAATTTTGTTGGAAACTGTGTATTGAAAGTTTATTCTAAAAAAATTGTATATTGAAATACATATTTAATCTATAAAAAATGTACTGAATACTGATTTTACGTTGCCGAGTTCATTAAGTTGCTCTTCTAGATTTTTAATTCAATTTAAGTTTTTCAAAGCATCGCCTCATATTCTCAATTTTTAATTCTGTAATGATCATGTTTATTCTCTTGATCACATGGTCTTACACACACACGTATATGGATATAATGGAAACATATATTTAAACATGTCAATATGAATAATACTACGTTAATCTACTTTATGGGCCAACTCTTTTTAAATACCACACAATAAAAGACAGAAGTTATTCACACTCATTTATAAGAGTAGGAGTTTTTCATACCAAAATCAGTAAAAAGACTAAACTACCCTTATTAAACAAATAAAAAAACAACTAAAAAAAAACTTGTCTCTCTTTCTCTCTCTTCAAACTTGTCTCTCTCTCACTCAAACTCGTCTCTCTTTCTCTCAATCCGACGCCACCACCGTGTGAACCAACCCTCGACGGCACCATGAGCGGAAATCGATCGGAAGAGACCTAATTGTTCACACGGTAGCACCACACGGTGGTAGCCACCGTGTGGTGCTATCGTGTGAACAATCAAGAGGCGTAATTGTTCACACGGTGGACCACACGGTGGTTCACACGGTGGCTACCACCGTGTGGTGCGATCATGTGAACAATCAAGAGGCCTAATTGTTCACACGGTCGCACCACACGGTTGTTCACACGGTGGCTACCACCGTGCACACGGTGGTGGCCTGCACCGTGTGCACAAGAACATTTCATTTGGCCTCTTATCTTTCCACGTGTTAATGATTTAGATGTTTAGCGATTCTCTAATAGCTTATTTCAACATTTATAACCACTTAACACCTCAATCAAACACGTACATATAACATTTGTGTAATTCACTAGTGTAAGAGGTACTTTCTCCATAACAAGATGTCAACGTATATTACAAATATCTTCCTAATCTAAGAATTATACACAATACATAATGGATTTCGTTCATGCAATCCTATAATGATACAAATAGACATATTTGTTCATAATAATCGTTCATACGCACTCAATAATATGTAAATTAGTGATTTGTCATGCATTTAATGAAAAATTAATTGTGTTCTTGTGCACACGGTACAGGCCACCACCGTGTGCACAGTGGTAGCCACCGTGTGAACTACCGTGTGAACCACCGTGTGTATGACCATGTGGTGTAGAACTCGCGGAAAAAAAAATTTTGCGGGCTAAATATAGCTTTATACCTTCTTTATGAACCCAGAAACACTTATCGGCGGTCCTATTTGCACTTCAACTCCTCTTTTTCGAATAATCTTGTGATTTTTACAAGGATTTTGAGAGACCCATTTGTAAAAAAATCGCACGTTTTTTCTTCAATCTTTTTTCTCTTCCTTCTTGTCCTAAATGTAGTGTATTTAATTGTTGTTGTGATATTAATGAGAGTAAACAACCTCTCTTACAAAACATTGAATGAATGTTGTTGTAGGGGTTGTGATCGACGACGAATTGAATGTATTTTAGTTTTTAGTATTTTATTATTTATTTATTTTATTTGTTGATGAAGATGATGACTAAAAAAAAGAAAAAAAGACAAAAAGGATAAGTTAGGGATATTTTAGTCTTTTTACTGATTTTGGTATGAAAAACTCCTACTCTTATGAATGAGTGTGAATAACTTCTATGTTTTATTCTTTGGTATTAAAACATGCATTCTCTCCTACTTTATTATGTTTGTTGTAAACTTATTTATACATATATACAGTTTGTTTTGTTTAAATTAATGTAATTATTAGTCATTCTCATTCTTTGATAGCAAAATATATAGTTGTTTGATATAAATTAGTTTTTAAATAAGGCATGATTGTTTTGGACAATGAATTTTTACAGTTAGTTAAAATTTTACTTACAACATATAAAATGTAAAATCATTACAGTTAATTATAATTTATAGACATGTAAAATTATTGATAATGTAGGAATTCTGTTGTAAATTAAGTAGAAATTACTTACAACATATAAAATGAATCCCCGACCTCGTGGGGGTGATATACTAGTTTATTATTATATGCTATGGGAACATGAAATCCAAACGTGGTCTTAAATTTGGTCACGGGCAAAGAATAATGGGCATAGATAAGTTCAACTACGCACGTTCACGTAGCGGACAGTTAACCTAATCAATAATCTTACATTGTTTAGTGATTAGTGTCAATATATGGGCGGCGCACATGTTTCTTGTCCAAACAAAACATTCAACCAGATAATTTTTAATATCACAAAAATATGTGCGACATCGTTGAGTGGTTAAGATTTATTACAGTATATATATATTCAAATTTTTTTTATACTTGATTACATATTGATAATTTTGTTACTATTCGATTGAGATGCCGAGTTATCGGGGTAGGTCTTGGTGGGAAATCGGTTTGAGTTGTCTTGAACAAATTTGAAAATTCTTCAGACATATAGAAAGATGGCTATGTCCGACCGAAAATTGTGATGACACCTTTAGTGTTTGGTAATGATTGGATCCCAATTTTGAACGTTTGTTGGATCTTGACCCGTCAAACGATTTAATATAATACACTATCTTTTTAAATAGTATTAATTAATTAGGTTGGAAATACCATAATTTAAACATTCTGATGTACTTCAATTTTATTATCAATATCACCATTGCAATAATTGCACCTTCATTATCGTGAAATTGATTTTTTATTTGAATTGTTCTACATGAAATTTTAAAGGCCACGGGACGGTGAACTTAGATCTCGGGCATTAACACACGCACACGAAATTGATCATTTTGATGTATAATATTCATCATACAAGTTGATATTTCATGTTTCATAAATCATGATATCCATATATATAGAGGTGGTCGCGGTTCGGTTCGGTTCCGGAATCGGAATCGAACCGGCGGTTTTCGGTTCCATCCCGATGGAATCGGAACCGAACCACCTATTACTTCGGTTTCGGTTCCAAACCGGAACCGCGGATTTCGGTTTCATTCGGTTCTTGCGGTTCTAAATCGAAACCACATGTTTCAGGGTAACAATTTTTTTTCGTTTTTTGCTATTTTTTCTTGTTTAACTGTATTTTTATGCATCCTAATGTAACATTTAAGTGAAATAAATATGAATTGCAACATAAATATAGATAAAAATGTAAAAAAATAAAAAAAAAATTAGGAGGAACAGGCCCGAAACTGGTGGTTCTCGGTTCCATAGATTTGGAATCGAAACCTAACTGCCGTCGATGCGGTTCTCGGTTCCAAATCGAAACTGTCGATTCGGTTTCAATTCCGAAACCGCCGGTTTCGATTCGGTTCCGGCGGTTCCGGTTCCTTTGGCCACCTATATATATATATATATATATATATATATATATTAAATATTTGGCTCTAAACATGAGAATATTAGTAGGCATGTCGACGGGTGGATTTTACCCGGACCAATCCGGAACCGCTCATGATCCATTAATATAAAGGGTTGTGGTTTTTAATTGCGGTTCGGATCCGCTCGAATCTCGTGACAATTAATTGGTTCAAGACTCGGAACGACCCGCTCATTCCGAGTCTGGTCTGACCCGTTCTGTGTAATTTTATTTTATTTTTTTTCAAAAATAAGATTTAAAATCTGGGAATATTATTTATTTTATAATTGTGGTGTTTATAATTATGGATTAATATGGACCCTCTCTATAAGACGTTAAGCCAAACGAACAACATCCACAATTTAAGTTTTGAATGTATTTGGTTAGCATAAATATAATTCAGGATGAGGATAGAAAAAATCTAAAAATTTTACGATTTCTTTAAAGCCCAATTTCAATGAAAAATATAGCCCATTAATTAAAAACAAAAGCCCAATTTTAAATCTCAAATATTCATCTTCTCTCACTTTCGTTCATTACTTCCCTCTCTTTCTTCTATTCTTTCTCGTCAGAAGACACACACGTCTCTCAAAATTTCCCCATCTCATTCTTCTCTAGTTTGCGGCGAAGACTCATCATCACACACTACCCTCGTCAGTCTACAGAAACCACCAAGAAATTCCCAAATCAAAATCCCCTAAAATCAAAATCTCTCTTCTCAAACTTGACTTCAATATATTATTCCTCCTATATCTGGGCCCGGCCCAATAGTCGATAAAATCGTGCTGAAAAAGTTTAATAATTTGAACACCTACCAATCTATTCTACCAAAAAAACGAGAGAGGAAAAAGGTAATCCAAAATTCTATAGCTGAACAAGAATTCACTTTGTTGATTCTCTCTCTCTCTTTCTCTTTCTCTCTCTAGTGTTGATTAAGCTGCGGTGAAGTTGGTGAAAGTTGAAGAAATCAACGATAATGGTGAAGCCTAAAATCGCGCCGTCTATGCTGTCGTCGGACTTCGCAAATCTGGCGTCGGAGGCGGAACGGATGATCCGATGTGGAGCGGATTGGCTGCATATGGATATTATGGTACCTCTTTTACTTCTCTCAATTTATGTTCGCCGTATTTTGATCGGATGGATTTTTGTTATTGAAATGAAGTTGAGTTTTAGCAGCTTCAGTTATTCGAGAAATCAATTCGACCAAAATGGAACCGAGAAGAAGAATTGAACTAGAATCATATTTTCCAAAAAAATTAGCTTATTGTGCTGGATACTGAACTGAAATCAATTCGATTAATTTTGATTGGACCTAGCATATTAGAAGTAGCTCAAATTCTTCAAACTTTAGCTTATTTGTGCTGAGCTCGAGTCCACGAAGGTTTTTTTGAACGACTGCCTCATCTAAAAGTTAAAGTTCAATGAGAGTAGTATCGTTTTGATATTTCTTTATCTAGTTTTGGCGATTGTCGCACATTTGGATCGAAATTTTCAAATGATTTTGGAATATAGCCTTTTCTACTTTGTTGCTTCGCTTTAGTCATTCCTCCTTCGATGCAAGTTGTTGAGAATATCGTGTTATTAAGTTATTTACACATAAAAAGAGTGAAACTTGTCAGTGCACATTAATGATTTTATTGCATAAAAATGTGAGATACTATTGATATTGTGCTTGATTTTTCACATACCTTTAACCTTTGTGAATCTAATGCTAGTTTTCTATTTGCGCGTGACTTATTAAATTTTATGATCACAAGATTTATTTCAAGAGTTACTCTTTGCCACCGTTAGCTTTGTTGTAGAGAGCAGCTTTCTTTGTGGTTGATAGAAATTTGGCACGTGCTATAACAAATTGCATATTCCTTGCAGGACGGGTAGGTTCTTACTTGTTGCTCAGTGGAAGAATCATCATTCTCACATTCTGCTGATGATGATCATATTCCAAGCAATGTTTATGACGTAATTAAGTATTTACCTCAACGGAAGTTGATTTTTGAATATTTTGAACTGATGTATGTATTGTGTTTTACAGTCATTTCGTGCAAAACCTCACAATTGGGGCTCCAGTCATAGAGAGTCTGAGAAAGCACACACAGTAAATACTTTGTCCTTTCCTCACATACCAACTTAAATTATAACTTTCTGGCATGTTTTATGTTCTCTTTTTGACGATCATTTTGGAAATTCTTACTTTCCAGGGCATATTTAGATTGTCACTTAATGGTAACAAATCCTATAGATTATGTTGAACCGTTTGCAAAAGCAGGTGCTTCTGGTTTTACGTTTCATGTAGAAGTCTCTAAAGGTGGAGTATTGCTCTCTGAACATTCTCTTATTCGCATTTTCTCGTTGATCAATGTTTAGTAAAAGGGAACCTTACCTCAGACCATAATGAATTTACTTCTAATCGGGACCACCTGCATTCTGATCGCAGTCTACGTACTTTTGATAATGAGGAATTAAATGAATACTTTTTTGGCAGATAATTGGCAAGAACTTGTGCAGAAAATCAAGTCAAAGGGTATGAAGCCTGGTGTTTCCTTGAAGCCAGGAACCCCAGTCGAAGAAGTGTACCCACTGGTATGATATTCTCGACGTAATCATAAATGGGATATGAATTTGTTCATAAGTAAGATTTTTGTCTCTATTTTTGCTTTTCATGTTCACAGCTAGATGGTGAAAATTCCGTGGAGATGGTTCTCGTTATGACTGTGGAACCTGGATTTGGTGGGCAAAAGTTTATGCCAGAAATGATGGATAAGGTATACGAACCATCATTCTCCACTCCAGCATTTTATCTCCCAATGATCATTTCTTTTGTTTTGCATAACACAATCATCGACCAAATTTCAGGTGCGTGCTCTGCGGAAGAAATACCCGTCACTCGACATAGAGGTGACTGCCAATCCCTGAACAAAATTTCAGTTTTCTTGCTATTTGTGTTCCCATTCTTCAGATTATTATTTTATTTCAGCAATAGTTATCAACAGCCAAGAATTATGGGGATTGCCAACATTTACGTTAGAATTTTCAGTTGTAGAAGTGACTGATCCTTAGATATACTCCACATAGAAATAATCAGCCGTAAGAAATGTGCTCATTTATAGTCTATGGAACGAAAACATTTGTACTTGCTTGGGCTTGTTGGAATGTATCCAGTACGTTTGAGTCGTCCACGTGTTATAGGACACATCTAACCACTTCATCACTTTCATAGGTCGATGGTGGTTTAGGACCTTCGACAATCGATGTGGCTGCTTCAGCAGGAGCAAACTGCATCGTTGCCGGAAGTTCAGTATTTGGAGCTCCAGATCCTGCTCATGTTATATCACTACTGTACAAGAGTGTTGAGAATGCCCAGAAAAGTAGTTAGATACAATTTGGGCAACGAGGTGTACTATCTTATTTGGGATTATAGTAATGTAATAAATTGAATTACATCTCCGTGAACTGCATTACCATTTCACATATTTATATCAGCGTTACAAATTTCATGACCTTGTATTGAGTTTGATATACGGTATGATGTATTTTCTTGTAACAGAATATAAATACATGCTTCTAATGTATTCATATAAATTTTATATAATTTTTTCATTTGTTCTAAATATTTTGCCTCCTTACCCCTGGTGCCTGGCTCTGCCACTGATCACGAGTTTTTGGGCTTTCGGAAGTATCACTTGTGTTCCATCTAGATGACTCATCGGGTACTGTTTACTAGAGTTGTCAAAAATGGTCCAATAAGCCTAATTTTTTGTCTCTTCAAAGCTACCTTGGAGAAATGCTCTCTCTACGCAAAAATATAACGAGAAATCTAGTAATAGAATTCAGATGCATGATTTTCAATTTTTAATAATAACCTACCTAGAAAAAAATACTAGTATCATTTTTATCAAAAACGTTGATAGATCTGTAATGGTAAGTTCTCTATGGATATGTGTGATCGCTAATTACTATATCCCGTGTACGAATATAGCTAAATCACAATAATTAAAGTGTAACTTGCAGATTCAATCCATTTTTAAAGTATCAAGAATTTAATAGCAGAAACCAAGGAGTTACCCATAATTTAAAAAAATTCAATGAATAATCACATTCATCAATGCATAAAGAAATATAGTTACAGCTAAACTCAAGATTTCTGTCGCCGAATTCCCTTCTAATTCTATAAATTTTCTGGTTATAGATCCAAAATATTCAGTCCCCACTCTCGAAATCCAGAATAATTCCATTATTCTAACTAGACACACAGATTGGATTTAATGTCACATAAATTTGAAAATAACACTAAACTTCAACCTGGAGCATTGCTATTTCTGTTTATGATCGGAGATAACGAGCAGTCCATTAATTTGATCCCGATTAGCTTTGATGACTCGGGTTTTTGGTAGCCGTTCAAAATGCACGATAGCTTTGCACCACTCTCAACTCTTCCGATTCCATCACAACACAAATAGGGGCGGAGGCAGAGAAAAATACTGAGCAACCTTTGACTCGCTCGACTTTCCACCCTTATCCAAATCCTATCTTCAAGTTCTCTTCGTGCTTTGGTCCTTCGACAACAAGGTGTACTACTATCCAAAAAAAAAATACACACACACACATACACACACAATCAGAAATGTGGATGATAGCAGATTACATAGCCATCTCCGCAGCTGGGATTCTGCTCATAACCGCCATTGTAGCAACCACTTTCTTTCTCATCAAGAACATGAAGAAGATGAGGAGAGAGAATTCATTCAAGAACGAGGCCGATTCTGAGCTGCAGAGGCTGAGCTTAAGCTTCAGAACTGCAACAGACAACAAAGTCTCCTTCGACGGATCTCATTACAACTTCGACGATCCAACGATCGATCATTCCCACAAAAATCTGGTCGAAATTTACAAATTCGGAGATCTTCAAAAGGCAACTCACGATTTCAGCTCGAGCAATCTCATCGCCGGCTCCGTCCATCGCGGCCGTCTCAACGGGGAAGACGTCGCAATCAAGCGCACCTCGACTCATACAATCTCAAGAATCGAATTATTCCATCTCAATCATCAAAGGATCATCAATCATCCTAACATAATTAGGGTTTTAGGCACGTGCGTGGCGGAGGATGGTCCAGATTCGTTCCTGGTTCTCGAATACGCAAGCAACGGCTCGTTGAAGGATTGGATCCATGGAGGATTGGCGATCAAGAATCAGTTCATCGCCTCATGCAACAGATTCTTGAGTTGGAACCAGAGGTTGAAAATATGTCTAGATGCAGCCAACGCTATGCAGTTCCTGCATAACGCCGTGAATCTCTTCCACATACGTTTGAGCGTAAGAAATATATTCCTCGACGACGAATTCAACGCGAAAATCGGCTGTTTAGGCCTCTCTCTCTCTCTAGAACGCGAGAATATTGAGGAAGGGTACTTGGCGCCTGAGTATGTGAGAGAGAGAGTTGTTTCTCCGAGCGTTGATGTTTTTGCATTTGGGGTGGTGTTGCTGGAGGTTCTGTCGGGTCGGCCGCCGCCCTACGAGAGCGGCGGAGGGAGGCTGTCCAGTGAGATAAAGGCGGTGTTGCGATCGGAAAGTGCGGAAGAGTTGAGGGAGTGGATGGATTGTACGTTGGGGGAGAGCTATTCGTTTGATGCGGCGGTGGAGGTGGTGAATCTTGCCAGATCTTGCGTGGAGGAGGACGCGGCGGCGCGGCCTAGCGCCGGCGAAATTGCGGCGAAGCTGCTGAATTTGGTGGAGGAGTTGGCGGCGGAGGGCTGAATTAATATTCAAACTTTGATGAAGGAAGCTTCTTAATTTGTCAAGGCTGGCGGGTAAAGTATTTGAAAAAAAATTAAAAAGTTTATTTAAATATTTATGAGGAAGAAAAAGGATTGCGATTTGGTATCTTTTCACGTGAGAATAGTAGACTTACGTTTGTTAATTTTTTTTTTAATGCATCTTTGTAATTAATGTTTTGCTTGCGTTGTATTCGGAATTTTATCTTCTGATTTGGTGCAAGATGAGTCCATAAATTATTAAATAAAATAAAATTTTAGCACACGTTAGATGAAGTAATTCCTTTTCAAAGTAAAAATATTGAATATCAGTTTTATTAGGGAGTTTTTGACTATTTTGTATTCTTGTTTGCGGGATAATCGTATAGGAAATATACGAACTTGACTGGTTATATATGTAGTTTGCTTCTTTTGTGGATTGCAAAATATATATATATATATATATATATATAGGGAGAGGATCAAATAGGAACTCATCTTTATATGAGTTCGTAGGAACCATGCATTTTTATCACACAAGTTAATGCACAAAATGCATTATTTAAATGCATAAACATATGTTTTGATTTAAGAGTCGAGCGAGGGGAGCCGAAGGCCTCGGAGCGAGCTAAAGAATATTAATGTTGCCACAATCATTATCTATAAATTAAAATCGGAGATGAAGGCGGAGACGAATTTTTTTTTTGCTTTGCTATATTTGTGCATTAAAGTACTGTATTTTATGCATTTCCGAAGTCATAAAAATGCATGGTTCCTACGGACTCATATAAGAATGAGTTCCTACCAGATCCACACCCTATATATATATAGATATAGGGGATGATTATCCTAGAACTGTTTTTCCATGTGTTAACTATAATTAAATATACACCTTTGATCTTATATATTTGTATGCTGGGAGATCATTCCAAAATTTAAGCTGAGATATTAAGTGGATATTTAATTATTAACTATGAGGGCACCATGGTAAATATTGACCTATAATACAACACGTATGCAAAATGTGAGGCGGCAGTTAGGGAGTTTAAAATCAATGCAAAATTTATTTATATCTTCTCCAAAAAATAATTAGGTGGAATCAAATGCTATTTGTGATTGATTTCCGTTTAAAAAAATGTGATTAATTTTATAGATTGTGTCGCTTTATATTTTTTGGTTAAATTTTATTGTTTTTAGTTGATTTATTAATCCATATTATACTTTTCTTTTAATAGTTTTTTGTGGTACTTGCTTTTTTA
This sequence comes from Agastache rugosa, assembly GCA_031470985.1. Classification (NCBI taxonomy): domain Eukaryota; kingdom Viridiplantae; phylum Streptophyta; class Magnoliopsida; order Lamiales; family Lamiaceae; genus Agastache; species Agastache rugosa. The sequence goes on from CM062609.1 coordinate 17,744,398, forward strand.
CGAAATGTTTATTGTTTTTTAATCTTTCTGTTATTGTTTTTTAGTTAATTTATTAATGCATATTATATTTTTCTTTTAATAGTTTTTTGTTGTACTTGTTTTTTTACGAAATATTTATTGTTTTTTAATCTTTCTGTTATTGTATTTTAGTTTATTTATTAATGCATATTATAGTTTTCTTGTAATAATTTTTTGTGGTACTTGTGTTTTTACGAAATGTTTATTATTTTTTAATTCTTTTGTTATTGTATTTTTGTCAATTTATTAATGCATATTATATTTTTCTTTAAATGTTTTTTGTGGTACTTTTTTTTTACGAAATGTTAATTGTTTATTAATCTTTTTGTTATTGTTTTTTAGTTAATTTATTAATGTGTATCATGTTTTTCTTGTAATAGTTTTTGTGGTACTTGTTTTTTTACAAAATGTTAATTGTTTTTAATCTTTTTGTGATTGTTTTCTAGTTAATTTATTAATGCATATCATGTTTTTCTTGTAATAGTTCTTTATGGTACTTGTTTTTTTTATGAAATGTTAATTGTTTTTTTAGTTAATTTATTATTCAATATTATATATTATTGCTTTGACATTAACATCTTATTGATTTTAATAGTCTCCTACTGCATAATATGTAATAATTTTTTTTGGCACTTCTTAATGATTTTTATTGTTTACTTTTTTAGTTGATATTAAAAAAATCATTTAAAATGAGCACTTACATAATGAATGAATGTATTAAATCAAAGAAAAGATGGGGATAAAAAACAATAAAAATGAAATAATTAGACAAGTGTAATTGAAATAAACAATTTAAACGCAACAAGAAATCATTCTTATCGGTACGGAGTATATAAGAATGCCAAAATAAAAAATAAAATAAAAAACACAAAAACAAAACGAAAGAAAAAAAATAAGAAAAAAATAAAACAAGCATGAAATCCCACAAGTTTAGGAATGCGGCAATTATATATCTATGATAAAATACAAAGCTACCATTTTTATTTATAAACATCCGAAAATACACCTAAAAAAAATCTCACTAATCTTAACCGCATATTTATCTAAATAAACGGCTAGGATCTATTTTTAGTTAACACATATGAATTTATTTTTATTTGATCTCTTCCCTATATAAATCTATATATATTCATGCTTCGAACAATGACAACCATAGATCATACAAAGATCAACGGTTCAGATTGGTTTCCTAGTTCCCACACTAGGAATAGTTTCTATATGAACCAATCCCTATATATATATATATATATATATATATATATAGAAAAGATAATATGTAAAAGTCTTTTTCCGCAAGAAATAAGAAGACCATTGATTTTTGCAGATTTACGGTTGTCGACATTGACTGACGCATTATAATTGAACATGAAATGTATTATCGTAACAATGCATTGTAGTAAATCAAAAATGAATTATCACGACAGTGCATTATAATAATACATAAAATATATTATTTTAGTATATAAAATGCATTATTATTATTTTTTACAGAAAAAGTGGTTTGTATGTGAACCAATCCTACTGTATATAGGTTTATTTAGAATCTGATTAGTTCTAACTAGATTTCTTCTGAACAATAAACAAATAGGTGTAGATGTAGACTGTGATATCATTATGTTTGCTTGGAAATTTATATTTGATCCCACAATAAGATAACGAACTTTTCATGAAGGTAGTCTAACTTGACCCAGCACGTTTATCTATATTTGAAAATTGAAATAACATAAATTAATTTGATTTGCCTATGGAAGTTTCTGGCGGGAGCGCCCGATGTTTCCATTATAACTATAGAAGAGGAGAAACATTAATTTTCTTGAGCTCTAATTCAAGACTATCATACTATACACGATTCCCTTGAGCTCCTAACTTTCCTTAAAATGAGAATAAGTTTCTAACGCTTTTTATTTATTTAATATAAGACAAGAGCCCAAATAAATTTAGATGAATGAGCAAATAGTGATATAACACACCATATCAATTAGTATTACAATTTTTCTAATTCACATGTTTAGGATAATACCATGTATTTGTTCGTAATAATGTGATTTTTGGTTCCTAAAAATACAAAAACTTGGTTGATATGCACATGCCTCTTGAAAATGCTCAATTTGGTTGTAATCTACAATTTTTTAAGCTTAATTCCGTACAAAAATTAATACTATATTGTTTTTCCGAAATTTACAATTTGAGATAATTATAAAATTGTATCTTAAAATAACAATAATATGTAATATTGTTAATTATGAAGTTGAACCTGAATTTCAGAGTTATTTATCCCCACGCACGGGCCAGAAGCTGGTCATAGTCTAAGACATCACTTTAACTTTTTAGGTCTTGGTTTACTTCGTCATCTAGGATGTATTCCTGAAAAATGACACCAACCTTCAAAGCAGCAATACTAACCTGGGACGGAGGGAGTAATTTTTAAAAAAGTCATAACCTTGAAATTTCAAGTATGATATGAAGGTAATTTTTAGAGACAAAAATTTGACTCTATTTGATGGAGATTTGTACGTCATGTACAATTACCAAAGTTCAAATATTGAGGTTTTTATAATTTATATGCGTATTTCCATCAAGTTGAATAAGATTTTTGTTTCAAATTAAGCCATATTAACTTTGTCTAAATATAAAAAAATAATAATAAATCCAATATTTTGAATATCAACATTTTTAAAACTCGTCTCAAAGACCAAAACATAAACTATAATTACCCCTATTAGCTAGACTTACTTCTCATACATAAATTAAGATGAATCAAAATTTGAAATTGGAAACACCATAAGAGATGGCGGGCTTCAATGGACTTGTAGTAAATATTAATTTTGTGGTGCTTCGATCTACAATTTTTGAAGATAATAGAGTTTTTTTTTTTTTTTGAAAGGAAGATAATAGAGTTTTAATGAAATAACATACAAATATAATTACAAACATCTGAATTTTTTTTAAATAGACTAGATAATGTATGTGTACTATAAATTCAAAAAATGGTAATATCTTAAAAAGAATATTTCAATGAAAGAATACATAAACATCGCTAACAAAGAACAATCGTTACGAAGAACCCCTAGCTCTACATAAATCATCAAATAAGCTAACTAAATAAATAATTCAATATTAATTTAATTTACATGCAAATTAACTGAGCTTCAAATCAGACAATCCTCACGCCGCCGCCGACCGATCACGCCGCCACGGAGGGCGACGTCATCATGACCTTAAACTCGTCGAAGGTGAGAACGCCGTCGGCATTGAGATCGTAATGAGCGATCATGTCGCCGCACTGATCGACGCTCCGCCGCTCCCCCAATCGGCTGAGCATCCGTCTCAGGCTCGACGGCGTAATGCAGCCGCTCCCCTCCATTTCGTACATTTTGAACGCCTCCTTCAAATCGCTCGCCTTCTCCTCTTCCGCCGCGTCTTCGACCACTCTCACGAAATCCTCCAAGCTCAGAAGTCCGTCGCCGTCGGAATCCATCAGCGCTACCGCCGCCGTCGCCTCCTCCTCCGTCATCTCCCCGATTATCGCCCCCACGCACCGGTGCAGATCCACCGGGCATATCTTCCCGTCCCCATTTGAATCGAATCGATTAAAAACTCGCGCGTACTTTTCCATAGTCATTGTGTAGTATTTCAGAGAGAGAGAGAGAGAGAGAGAGAGAATTAGTATTACTAGGTAGGAATGATTAAATCTCCTTAAAACGGAAGAAGGGTTGGAGATCTGATATATATATACATGTTTATATAGTAGTTTCGTGGAAGCAAATTACACGCGGAATTAGGGTTTTATGTATTTTGACCAGATGATTACTAAGAATAAAAGAAGAAAAATTAAGTCTCTGGTGAAATGTGAATGAATAGTATAGTCGAATTTCCTCTAATTTATTTCCAGGTAATTGGGACCGGTCAGAAATTTCAACCACACGTTGAAATACTTGTATTACGGCTTCAAATTGCTACAATTTTAATTTGAAGGGGGCAAAAATAATTATTATTTCTTTTTTAAAAGAAAGGGCGAGAAAAAGTAATATCGGAGGAATCACGTTAATTACGTTATACATGATGTTTTTTCATAAAATATATATTTGTACATGATGTCACTCTATTGAACGAGACATAATCTTGGATCTAGAGTTGTTAGATGAAGGATTCAAAATGTAAGCGCAACAACACCACCGGCATTCATCGTATTCTGTAAAAATTGGTATTGTACGTATTTTCATATTAGTGAATGATTCAAAATTATATATTTCATCCGTTCACGAAAAAACCTCTTATTTGGACATTTTCATCCGTCCACAAAAAAGACTCTCATTTCACTTTTTCATTCACATAACAAGTGGGATCCTTTTTCCATTTACAACAACTTCAACTCATTTATTAAAACTCGGACACAACACCCAATAAAAATCTTTTTCGTGAACGAAGGGAGTATATGATATATATGATGAACCATTATGGACCCGACATGAGACTACCCCTATATTATTGAAAGAATTAGAATTTCTATAGTTTTTGATGAAGCCACTAGAATTATTATAATTAGGGCTGGTAAATGAATCGGGTTGGGTCGTTGTCGGATCGATCTGATCTGTAAAGGTCAAACCCGAACCCGATCTGTTAAATGTATACTAAACATAAATACGAACCCCACACGCAATGACCAAACTCTAATCCGATATGAACATGAATTTGACACTATTTCATTCGAGTTCGACAAGACACGATTAGAGCAAAATTCCCAAAAATTGAAACTTATATCTCCTAAATAAATAAAATTTGACATTCTTTTTTGCCAAAATTGTAATGAGCATGGAGAAATCCTATTTTTGAATGTTTTTTGAAATAGTAACTCTAATTAGAAATATATAAGAAATAATATACATTAAAACTATGTGAAAAATAATATATTTATATTAACAGGTAATCCAAACCTAACCCGAATCCGATACAAAATTTTCAGGATGTCCCTATCGAGTTGACCCAATAAAGACACAAACTCATTAAAGCTAAATCCGAATCCATTAATTTCGTATCGATTTTTGTCGGGTTATCGTACCGTGTAAAAAATTACTAGCCTTTATTATAATTACATGTTTTGTGAAAATTGGTTTGTCCCGACAGGCCGACCCGATTTCGTGTCTGATGGGCCATAGTATTTTAGGCCCAATAATATTTCGAGTGGTCCGAACAATGTATTCGGCCTAGAAAATTTACTTTACAAAAACAATTTTGGGTCCGGATTGAACTATGACGCGATGGATATTTGGCTCGTACTGATTTGACCTTTCGCAATATTGTGCATTTAACAGCTCTACTTAACGTGAAATATTCATGAATTTGTGATTGAAAATTTTACAACACTTTATATACAAACTTGAATCCCACACAAAATTACCTAATACGATTAGTCCTTTTCGTAAGGTTTGCAGTTGGGCATAAGAAATATACAATTAAAATAATAATGACAATAATAATAATAACAACGGCCGCGTACATGCACGTTTAATTAGGTACCTTCCAGGCCGGTACTAATTTCATTTCTTAATATAACAATAATATCCGCGAATATGCAACTAATTAATGTTACAACTCATATGATAATACTTTTATCAGGGGAAAAAAGAAACTCATATGATAATATACTAATTGTTATAAACTAGAAAGAGAGAGAATATAGTAAAATTCTTACAACACCTTATTTTAATAGGACATCTATTTTCTATATGAATCAAGATGTCAATGCATGTGACATAATTATAATTTATAGTACTAATTAAAATAAAAACATACCGGCCCATTTTGGCATCTAAGACTACTATATGTGATGTGAAAGGAGAAATTTGTAAGCTATTGCATAGGGACGAATTTATTCAGTACACACTGAAAATAGCGGTTGCGGATTTTACTATTAAAACAAATTATATGTTAAAATTTTTTTAATTGTTTCACTCTCTATATATCAATTAAAGCAATTGTATATTTATCATTTTCATATGTCCTTTGTCAGATGGAATAGTCATGAAATACCAATCTCATGATCAAATATTTACACACACAATATGATATCGTTATTGAACTTGTTATAAAATATAGACAGGAAAAATACGAAGAACAGAAAAATAAAGAACATAGATTTACGTGGAAACCCAAAACGAAAGAAAACCACGGGTAAATGAGAGGATTTCACTATATGTCGAAAATAAGGTTACAATAAGCAACTTGAACAATCACGGCCCATTCCCTTCAACCCCCAATCAAATTGCGAAAAAAATCCAAAGTCGCACTGTGAATTATTCGGGCTCAACCCAAATATTCTATATCACTAATATCAACAGAAATATTCTTTTCCGCGCGGAAAACTGCGAGATTTAATTTTTGCGCACATTATTTCATTCTCAATATGAAATTGATATATCCAATGTGGATCTTTAAAGTATAATATGAAATTAAATATTAGAATATACATATTACAAAAAGTTTCAAATTGCGCCATGTCGGTCATGATCATGATAAAAAATTTGAGTTGTGATAAAAAAAATATATATGGTGGTATATAGTTGTTATGTTTGAGAAAGCTTCTTAAATGCTAAAAATATAAAATTATTTCTTTCTTTGTTTGCTTTGTTTTTTAACGCATAAATAATTATTTTTATTTGTATACAGGTAGATGAACAGAATAAAGAAATATTCTGATCACGAAAGATGTGGCCGGTGGCGGCGGGTATGACTGAATCTGAGGCTGATCGACCTTCCACACCGTTATTTCTTGTTTGTTAGGCAGAAATGAGTTAGAAATAAATAATTTCATTACTATAACGATCTCATGAAAAAATAATCACGAGTTGGAAATCTCATTAATATATTTTTTAGGTTAAAATAATCAGAATATATAACTAATTATATTTTTATATCTAATATTTTTGAGATTTCACAAAAATGTCTTGTGATATATATATATATATATATATATATATATATATATATATTCAGTATCGCATTTTAACGTGTAATGTGAAATATGATGTGGAAATATATGACACGAAATTTTTGTATATGTATTTTCACATCAAAACTCAGAACAACATCATTTTAAATTTATGTGGCATGAAAAGATTCTACGTATATTCTAAAAATATCAAATCTATAATATTTCGACACCAGAAATGTGTCATGAACATTTTTTTTTTTGTGATTTTTCTAAAATATTTCAAATCTAAAATGTAGTTAGTTAAACATTTAAGACATGAAGTGACATTTATACATAATAAAATACCAAATCTAAAAGTATTTTGTATGCTTATGTTGGTCTAGCAATATCGTGGTTAATACCTAAAATCAAAATGTCTTAAGTTCGAATTTAGTGTAACATGTCTTTAAATTTAACGTTGTAATTAAAAAAATACCAAATCTAAAAATTCTCATGACAAACAGTTCCTTTGTAACCTTAATTTCGAAGTTGTTGGCACTCTCTTCAATGTACGGATAAGATAAGAGTTGGATTGTAATTCAATAAATGAATATTCGTAATATTTAAAAATTAAAATTAAGAACCTCTCAATGAAAAGGTTGCAGTAATCAACCCTTATTATTATTGTTATTATAATATTGTCACCCAATTATTACTATGAGATTATAAAATTTGATCCAACTTGTTTTATTTAGTAATTATAAATTAATTTAGTCGAAATCTTCACGTATCAACTTCGGAGTTAATCTTTAGGAAATTGGCCACACTACAACAAAACTGTTAAACGACAACGCATCAAAGACAACAACTTTAGTGAAAAACCGTTGTTGTTTTGAAGAAAAGTGTTGTCATAGCCAAAACCGTTGTCTATGAACTCAAAAATGCGCACATAGACAACGATTTTGGTCCGCCGTTGTTATACATATGTTGTGGTAACTTATTTTATACCATCATAGACAACGTTTACGTTACTGTTGTCGTAGGTATGTTGTTGTAGTTAAATAACACAATACATGACAACAATTTCGTTCGTCGTTGTCGTTTGTCTGTTGTTGTAAACATATAATGTCAAATTCGACAACATTTTGTTTAACCGTTGTTGTTTGTGTGTTATTGTAGGTATATAATATTAAATACGACAACACTTTGTGCAAATGTTGTCATCGTACTGTTATTGTAGGTCTATAATATTAGATACGACAACACACTTTAGTAATCGTTGTCATTAGACTGTTGTTGTAAGTATATAATATTGATGACTACAACACTTTGTGCAACCATTATTGTTTGTATGTTGTTGTAAGTATTTAATATTAAATACAACAATACTTTGGGCAACCGTTATCGTATCAATGTTGTTATAGGTTTATAATGTTAAATAAGACAATGCTATGTGGAACCATTGTCATTTGCCTGTTGTTGTAGGTGTATAATATTAAATACAACAACACTTTGTATAACCGTTGTCATTTTTGCGTTGTTGTAAACATATAAAATTAGATACGACAACACTTTATCTAATCGTTGTCGTTGTATTATTGTCGTAGATCTCACATTTCTTTTGTTTTTTTTTTGTGTCATTAAATTAACTAGTACGCCGACCCGAGCGATGCTCAGATATGTAATGTATAAGATTCGATAATTCTAATCTTGCAAATGCAATCGTAACTATAATTATCATTATTTTAGATGTTTTATAAGTAAAATTACATTTAGCACTCAGAATATAATATTAGTTGTTGTATTATATATTTGATGAATTGTAGGATAATATCACTTTTGAAATAAAAAATACTAATTATAGCACTCCTTTTAAAACTATGAAAAATAGCACTTTTTGATTTTTTTGCCCCTAATTCTTTTATTTAATGATCTCCATATCATATCGTTTTCAATTTTTCAAAAATGTGAATTCAATCTCCTTCATGTTATGACCTGATCATATAATGTGTATAGTTAAAATTTATGATTGGCACGTATTAATTAGTCTTTTACGTTTTGATAAAAAAAAAATCAACCAATAATATAGTTATGTAGTATAATGTATATTTTTTCAATTTTAATTTTGAGTGAAATTAGTTTTGGATTAAAACCATAAACTTTATAGGCATACATATCTAATTTTTAACTTTATATTGTTGTTACATAAAAATTAATTAATTTTTAATTTCCTAAATTGTTTCAAGAATATGTACCCCATTTTTCCCCCAAAATATTGATTTAAAAAAATTTATAAAAAAAATACCTTTGTGGATTACCATAAGTGTTTTTCTTTTTATGCATTATTATATTTTAATTTTAAGTATTCCAAAAAAATAAATTTAAATTTAGTACATGGATTTTTCGTTCCTATGATTAAGTAGGAATTTCTGAATTTTTTTTTTCTTTTCACTTGCTTTTCCTTCATTAATGCATTAAAAAAAAAACAACCCACTATCCTGAAAAATAGGCACCATCCTCCATCACATGAAATTTACATAATCATCTTTCAATTACCAATAAAAAAATATTATTTTACCCTCAATCTTCCATCAAAATTGATTGCAAATCAATTTGGAATTAATTGTTGATTTAAAATTGCGCCAAAATTAAAAACTATTTAACTATTTCGTTTTAATATATATATAGATTTAATCAATATTTAATTAATTCTAAATGAGATTAATAAATCTTAATTAGGATTAATAAAATTTGATTGGGGAGAATTAAGAAAAAATGGAGAATTAATAAATTCTAATTGGAAAATAAATAAACTATAACTAAAATTTATTAAAAATTAAAAATAAAAAAGAAGAAAAAAATAGTGGATTAACAAATCCTAATTGAAGAGAATTAAGAAATAAACGGGGAATTACTAACTAAGGTCAGTCGCGGAGCCACAACCAAGCTTGGTTGGGCTGTTGCCCCACCTATTTTTTTTTAATGCCACTAATTATAATTATAATTATATAATTTTACAAAAATACATCAATTTTTGCCCACCAAAAAATTTAAAGAGTAGGAGCAAAGATGAAACTAAAGAAAAATATACATTTTTTAATTGTTCTACATATTTTGCCCCTCCAACCCTCGGGGGCGTGAATCCACCACTAACTAGGGTGGTAATTGGGTCGGGTTGGTTCGGGTTCGAGTATGAATCCAATCCGAAATGACTAACCTGCTAAGGAAAACCCGAATATGAACCCAATCCGAAATGACTAACCTGCTAAGGAAAACCCGAATATGAACCCAATCCGAAATGACTAAACCCGAACACGACACGAACCGATACGAACACGAAATTGATACGATAAAATTCGGGTTGACCTGATACGATAGTGACTCAAACCCAATTTAAAAGATTTAATAAGAGAAAAAAAATTAAAATAAGATTTAATAAGAGAAAAATATTTTAAAATAAGATTTAATAAGAAAAAAATAAATAAAATTCAAAAATTTAATATCTTTTGATGATTTAGAAGGAAAAATAAATATGTAATCAGTTTAAAAGTTTGATATGAATTAAATAAATATAATATTAAAAACTTTAATACCTTATCGGGTAATCCGAACTCGATCCGAACCCGACCCGAAATTTTTAGGTCCTTATCGGGTTAATCCGAATCCAATAAGGCTTGACCCAAATCCATTAATTTCGTGTTGGGTTATCGTATCGTATCGAAAATTGTCAGCCCTATTAATAAGCTCTAATGGAAATTTAATAAATTATAATTAAGATTTAGTAAAAATTAAAAGCAAAAAAGAAGAAAAAAAAATCGTAACTTATCTGACTGTCACTAAGCTAAATTGATTATATGTATTAATTTTAAATTTTACTTGTATATAAATAAGTAAAACTCACGTGCCTTACACATTAATAAATTCACCAAACCCTTAATCCCCAATTCACTCGCCGTTCTTCAGACTTGAAGATCTTGAAAAACTCCCCCGTGAATGGATCCTCTGCTTCCTTGAAATTCTTCAACTCGAGCAGCGTCTTTGCATATCCCTCGCTCCCTTCTTCCACCCCATCTTCCTCCTCAAACTGTTGCAGTGCAATGTGATTAAGCAGCTGCCTATCTCTAGCCGATTTGAGAAGTCGTCTCCTCTTTCACCGGCGCCGTCATCTCCTCTTTAAATGCCGTCACTTTCGCCATTGACTATTTAGCCTGTTAGCATCTCTCTCTCCTCTCTCTCCAGGTACGTAATACTACTCCGTTCTTTGCTTTCTTCCTTGATTAACTGTTTGAATTTGTTTAACAATTTCTGCAATTGTTGTGTCGACTAATTAGGTTGTCTTTGATTCTTAAATTTTTGAATTTGGTTTCAAATCTTAATCCTGTTTGCGGGATTTGCTGATTTTTGGCAACATTAGTTTGTTTGTAAAAATTGCGTTAATTTTTGTACGAGGCGCGCGTGGAATAAGATAGGGCTCAGTGTTATTTTGACTTGTATGTAGAAATCTAGAAGATTTTCAAACTGTTGGTGGATTCAGAGAACATAATCCTAATTATTTATAGTAAGGAACAAAAGCAATTAAATTATTACTTATTATTATTATTATTATTATTATTATTATTATTATTATTATTATTATTATTATTCTGAATTTCTAATTGTGTTTGCTGAATTCCTATTACTGTGCTCGGAAGTATCTACTCCTGCCGGGCTTTTTTTGAACAAGTTGTTTGCATGAATGAATCTGATTTTCTGAAGGATGCAGAGCCCCTTTTCAATCTTTTTAATGCAATGTCATCGTTCGAGTTTAATATGATATGGGTTTATATTGAAATTTCTATTTTCAAATTAAGTAGCTCTCAGTTGCTTACCTGACATAAAAGTTGAAAAGTACTTGGCACCACTTCAGTGTGTTTTGGCATTTGTTCCTCTTTAATAACTTGTTATGCATGATAAACTAAAAACACAAGGATGCAGGTGCCCAACTTGTCGAGACCATAATAATGCACTTTTTGTAATTAGAGACAATTAGTAATAGAGAATTAGAGATTGTATTGTGTGATCTCATTAAATTGAGGATTGATGCAAGGGCTGTGTTTAAGACTAGTTTCAGCTGAATTTATTTTGACTTTTGAATAAAGATAGATCAAGCATTGTAACTAGTCTCGAGATCAAGTATTAATTAAGGTATTTTTTTAATTAATTTACTGGTTTGTAGGCATAAAGACAATTTAATTTTTTCCATGGCTGAAATTTTGGCATTTTTAATATATTGAACGAGTATGAAGTGTAATAGGCATTTCTGAGCTTGTATAATTTATTCATGTTATCAGTACTGTCAATATCTATATCCTTGATTATTGATTCTTATGCAGAATGTTGAATTTCGGTTTTAATTTTCTGATATTTTTTACTTAAGAATTTGGAGAGGATGACAATTTTACATTTTGCAACATGACAATTTCCTTGTGGCACTCTAGTCAGTTAATGGGATCAGAGAAACTTGTATGAAATGTGGATAAGTTGATGTAATGATTAACTAGTTAATTAGCATCAATGATTTTTTTTTGAAAAGAATTGGCATCAATGATTAATCTGCCTGATTTATCACCAGATACCTTGGCTCAACTAGTTTCTCATGTAACATTAGAAAGAGGTTAACACTGCTTGGGAACTATTAAACACCTCTAAGTTGAAAACGCATTATTTTTTGCTGATTATGGTGGGATGATGTTGTACTTGTTATGGTCTTGAAGATTAAGGAGATGAATGAGTAATACGATGTTATTATTATTTATTTAGTGTTTGATTGAATGCCAAGCACTCGATTTGTGGTTATCTAGATTCATTTTCATATAGTAGTGTGGCCATCAATATTTTAACTTGATTGGAGACCTTAGCTCAACATGAATTGCTGATATTCTATCATTTCAATTCTCAATTTACTCACTAAGAAACTGGAGTTTATTAGATGTTTGCTTAGCTATTTATGTGAATATCTTTACTGTATTCTTTCAAGAAGTATCTATGTTTGAAATTAAATTACAAGATATACTGCTTGAACTGTGAATATATAACTTTTACTGGATGCTTGTGATTTCCTAGTGTTTTCTCCATAACTTATCGTATTTTTTATTTTTTGCATTAACGAAGACATGAAAATTTATTTTGTCCTATGGCAGTAATGTTTATTATTCTATGTTTATTATTTTGCATGACAGATAGCTGGAGAAATTCATTGGTGATACTCGGTGTGGAAATCAGTCTTGTCATTAGTGTTAGACTAGCATTTATGCATGCGTTTGATTTATTGAGGACACATATGGAACTTGTAGTTTTATAGTGAATATTGAATATTTTGGTATCTTGATGTGTTGTAAAGAATAGTTCATACAGTATAGTACTCTGTAATTTGAATTATTTATATTAGTAATTCAATTTCAATTTTTCATGTTTTTTATTGTGTCATTATATTTAATAAATGTTGTCTTAAATACCTGTAACAAGTTACATGCTGTGAAATAAAATAGTCAACAGTACAAACACTGTTGTCGTAAATGTTACACACAATAGTTACAAACCGTTGTAGAACATATTTAAATATGTTGTAATACTATTAATTTACAGATTAAAGACAACACTACTAAACTGTTGTTAAAAATAAATCTACGACAACGGTAACAACAACAGTAAGTAACCATTGTTGTATGGATCTACAACAACAGTTTTGGATTATTGTAGTAGCCACATTTTATTGTTGTCGAATTCAGTGTGGTCGTAAGCCTAAATCATAAACAACGGTTGACAATTGTTGTCGTAGACTATACGACGACGACATGGACAACAGTTAATGACCATTGTCGTATTGGTGCACAACAACAGTTTTGGACTGTTGTAATAGCCATATCGAACTGTTGTCAAATCTAGTGTGGTCGTAGACCCAAGTCATAGACAACGGTTTACAGCCGTTGTCGTAGATTTTACGACAACGGCCGAGACAACAGTTATTAACCGTTGTTGTATGTGTTAGTTATTCCAACACTATGTGTCTACAACAACAGTTTAAAACCGTTGTCATAGAGTATATGACAACGGTTGAGAAACCGTTGTCTATGACCCAATACCTACGACCACACTGGATTTGACAACAGTCTAATATTGCTATGACAACGGCTTATAACCGTTGTCTATGAATGAAATTGTTGTAGTGCCACTTATCCCGGAACAATCAAAAAAGGAAATGTGGCCACTTATCACGGGACGGAGGGAGTATAATTTATAAGCAAACACGTTGAATAAAAGAAATCAAACATTAAAAAAAAAGAAAATCAAAGTGAAAAAGCAAAAAAGGGCCGGACATGGAATTTAAATATTTTCCTTTCTTTCTATATTCTTTTAAAGCATCCGCATTCGTGGGCGGAAGGGGGTGGGCGCAAGGGCGGGCGCGGGGCGTTGGCGCCCGCATGCGGGCGGACGTGGTGGGCAGGAGAGCGCCCGTTTGCGGGGTGGGCGAAGGGCGAGGGTGGGGTGGGTTGGAGGATATTTGGCGCTCCATGATTGGAGCATTTTTTAAAATTTAATTTAATTCTAATTTTTACTTATAAATACTACACCTTATTCCATTCATTTTTACCCTATTCTCTACATTTCTCTCTCAATTTCTTCTAAATTCGCTCTTCCACTTTTTTCATTTTTGTGCTACAAATGGATCCCAATCAAAATTGGTCTTGGTTCGGTTCAACCCGAGCAAAACATTACCAAAAAAAAGGCCGAGCAAAAGATTACATTTTAATTAATGTAATGTTTTATTTTATTTCAATTCAATAAAATTTGTATTTTATAAAATAATTCTTATTTAATTTAGTAAATAAAATTAATTATAAAATAAAAACATAAAATAATAGGCAACGCCCACCACTTTAAGTGCCCACCATTGTGGTAAAAAAAACAGCGCCCACTTAGACCCACAAAAACTAATTAAATATTGAGCGTCCACCATTACTCATGCTCTTATTACATAATATTAGAGTTTGTATCTTCAGTCGTCTCTCTAGTCTCACCACCAGTCTCTGTTCTTCAATGGTGATGAGATATATATATAGGTGGAGATTCAAACTAGCCGTTGGAAGAGAGCCGTTTGAATCTTACCTACTCTCATTGACTTCTGGCCTTTAACCTACGAAGTAGGTCTGCATCTGCAGAGGCTATTTCTTCTCTGATTTGACTGCATCAGATAAGATCTTCTGACATCGGGACTTGTCTTGGAGAAGGTCTTCGTCTTCGAGCTTGCTAAGCATTTCTGCTGTGTCTTCAGCGTCTTGGACTCTGCTGTGTCTCGACTCTGAGCTGTGTCTTAGACCTGAGCTGTATCATCAACCTGAGCTGTGTCTTCAACCTGAGCTGTGTCATTAACCTGAGCTGTCTTAGACCTGAGCTGTGTCATTGACACTAAGCTGGGTCTTTTACACTGAGCTGGGTTTCCGCCACTGAGCTGGGTCTTGATACTGCTGGGTCTTTGACTCTGCTTGGTCTGCTCTGCTGAGTACCTCAGCTGGGTCCAGCTTAGCTGTGTCTTCTGCCATGTCTTCTGCTGTCTTCAGCGACTCTACCTGTAAACTTATAAACTCTATAAGCTCAAACAGGTGAGCTGGAAACAATACAAGGTTCGTACATTCATCTACTCGGTTGGGGTCAGCTGGGTTTTGGTATCACTTCAAAACATGTTTATTATTTTCCCAACAATTCCCCCTTTTTGATGATGCCAAAACCTTTACAAACTTTTATAGAAAAATACAAAACAAAAATCCTAACTAAACTCTTCTTGGCTGCTCCACATGCCTTGACGAGAGTTTGCACTCTTTCTCCAGTTGTCTTTCCAGCTCGCCATTTGCCTCTTCTAAATTCCTTTTCTGTTCAATCATTTCCCTTTTTTTTATTTCCATTTTTTTTTGTTCAATCCTTTCCCCCTTTTTGGTTCATCAAAAAGATATTGGGAGGAAGGAGAGTCGAGGTCTGGCGGCGGCGTTCTGGCAATAATTTCTTCCCGTTCTTGGTAACTCCAGTCAGCTTGGAGTTGATACCAATTGATGCACTTTTGGCTCTTCTTTTTCAGCTGATACCAATTGATGGTCTTTCTCAGCTGTATGACTCAGTTTAGAGTGAGTCATCTTGACCTTCTTCCTCTGAGGGAAGGCTCCGTTTGCAAGGTTCCCCCTCAATTGGATAGTCCAATTGTGTTTTATCAGTGGGGTTTGATTCCCCTAGGCTTGATGACTTCATCTTGAGATCTTTGGGGTTTCTGCTGAGCTGGTCCAGCTGTGTCTGATTCCTTCTTGATGACACATGATGATCCAGCTGGGTATATCCTGCTGGATGCTCTGCTTGACGATTCTGCTGGACTGAGTTCTCCCTTGATTTGATAGTAGGTGGCTTTTTCTTCAGCTGCATCCTACTTCCTTTGATGAGGTCTCCGTTTGTATAGCAGGTAGACAGCTGTCCCAAATCCAGCTAATTCATCTGCTGCTTCTCTATTCTTTTCTTGAGACCAATGTACTCAGCAGTGTGACTGGCTGAGTTTTTAGTTTTGTATCCAGTTGTCTTTATTTCACAGCTGGTCCCAGTCAGCTAGCTGGGTTTCTTCATTTTCTTTGTCGGTTGATTCAGTAAGATGTTCCAGACATCTTAATCAAGGTGATCATCCTCATCTGAGTCGGAGAAAGAGATTTGATCATCATCCATTTCGCTCGTTTCGAACCCTTTATCCTTTCTTCGGGAGGATGACTCAGCTGGATTTCTCTTTGGGTAGAGTTACGTGTCGTGATGAACCTTCACGATCTTCTTGTACCTTTCCTTGTTGTGATCCAGCCTATTGATGCTCCGTACAAGCATGGCAACTTCTTCGTGCAATTCTTCTTTGCTCATATTTTTGAACTCCTTTCTGACTTTTTCAGTCTGAGCTGATTGAGCTGATCTTCTTGACTCTGCACTGAGAGCTGTCTCCTTTGCCTTGGGATTCAGCTCCGTTTCATTCATCCGGCTGGATGATTCTCCGCTTGTGATCCCCAGATCAAATTCGTTGGCTTTCAAGATGGAGAACAATTTTTCCGTTTCCATGCTGCCAAGATCAGTTTTGCTTTGGTGAACCACCTTGTGTGTACACCATTCTGAGGAGAGAGCTGCAAGAACTTTCAAGTTCTTATCTCGAACTGTATATTTCCCAGTTCGGATCGTCTGGATCTCGATGACAAGGTTGGAGAATCTTAGCTCCATTTGATCAATGGACTCGTAGGGGAGTTGCTTGAAGTTGTCGAACTTCTGGCATGCAACTGAGAATTTGTTCTCTTGAATTTTCATCTGAACATTCACACATCTTGGCTAGAGTGTCCCACATCCCCTTAGCTGTCTCACAGTTGATAATCTTGCTGAGATAAGCGCCCGTCACCGTTGAGGAGATGACGTTGCGAGTGTAGCTGTCCAATCCAGCTTGTCTTCTTTCTTCTGGAGAGTGCTCATTCCTTGGCTTCACAACTTGCCGGAGTACTGGTTCAGCTCCAGGTGTGGTTTCTGCTTTTCTTTCTGACTTCATGATAATAATGGGTCCGTCTGTGATAACATCCCACATCATGACGTTTTGCGCGCACAGAAAGCTTTTGAGTCGAAACTTCCATATCTGATAATCATCGACTGAGAATGTTGGAAGATTCCTGCACAGAGAAGATTCCATGACAGTATGCAATATAATGATTTTAAAAAGATTTTGAAAAATTAAGGATCTGTTTAGGTGATCACTATCAGCAAAGAGTCTGACTTGACACGGATACAATGATCTTTTGAACCACTGCTCTGATACCAATTGTTGGTCCCAAGACGGATACCATGGTGTAGAGGGGGGGTGAATACACCAAGGTTTAACAACTTTTCCCAGTTAACACTCTTTTGAGAGAGCCTGCTGTGTCCGATCCAGCTGGATGACAGCTTGATTGACACAGCTGGCTGTGTGAGTGTGTGCGGAAGTTGGTGGGTTTGGAAAGTCCGTCTGTTGCTTCAAGTTATATTGCAAATCTTTGTTTCACTTTTAAGTTAGTCAGTTTATGCAGCTTAAGATGTATGCGTGAGAAGTTAGCTGAATGCATAAATAAAGCAGTAAAGAACAAAGCAACACCTCCTACGTCCACGACCAGGTTCACTGGTAATTCACTACCACTTGGTTTCCAAGTACCAAGCAACTTCACAACTCGAACCTGAGTTGTGTTCCAACAGTTTACGGGCACTGTCAAGCCTACACCTTCAATTTGCAGGTACTGAAGAACCTTCCTTACAGTTTACGGGTACTGTAAAACCTAACCACTCGAATTACACGCTTCGAGCAGGCGTACCTTTACCTAACCTTTCTGGGTTTGGGTTTGGGTTTGGGTTTGGGTATGTGGTTTCCAACTATGAACGAGTTCTTACAATGAAGAACAAGGAGTATGATGAACTCGTTCAAACTAGGCTTAAGATATTTCTATTCTTATCTATTCTGCCTATGACTGAATATGTGAACAACTAAGAACACAGCTGACTGGCTGGGTGTTCTTGAAAGATTTGGCTTTGAAGATTGTTGTTCATTTTTCTGTTTGCTCTTTTATTTCTTCAGTCGTCTCTCTAGTCTCACCACCAGTCTCTGTTCTTCAATGGTGAGGAGATATATATATATATATAGGTGGAGATTCAAACTAGCCGTTGGAAGAGAGCCGTTTGAATCTTACCTACTCTCATTGACTTCTGGCCTTTAACCTACAAAGTAGGTCTGCATCTGCAGAGGCTATTTCTTCTCTGATTTGACTGCGTCAGATAAGATCTTCTGACATCGGGATCTTGTCTTGGAGAAGGTCTTCGTCTTCGAGCTTGCTAAGCATTTCTGCTGTGTCTTCAGCGTCTTGGACTCTGCTGTGTCTCGACTCTGAGCTGTGTCTTAGACACAGTATATCATCAACTGGCTGTGTCTTCAACCCTTGAGGCTGTGTCATTAACTTGTAGCCGTCTTAGACTGTAGCGTGTCATTGACACTAAGCTGGGTCTTTTACACTGAGCTGGGTCTTTGACACTGAGCTGGGTTTCCGCCACTGAGCTGGGTCTTGATACTACTGGGTCTTTGACTCTGCTTGGTCTGCTCTGCTGAGTACCTCAGCTGGGTCCAGCTTTGTTGTGTCTTCTGCCATGTCTTCTGCTGTCTTCAGCGACTCTACCTGTAAACTTAGAAACTCTATAAGCTCAAACAGGTGAGCTGGAGACAATACAAGGTTTATACATTCATCTACTCGGTTGGGGTCAGCTGGGTTTTGGTATCACTTCAAAACATGCTTATTATTTTCCCAACAATAAACATGTAAATTTTGTACGTCTATATAATTGGGACAAAAAAGAATACTATTTAGTATTTCACTATTATCATAAAACACCACCAAATACATACATGTATCGATAACTTGCTTCACTTGCTCGTTAGCCTCTTGGCACTCCTTGTTTTTTGCTAGTTTGGAGACGAGTTTTTCTTTTGGCAGGTGTTGTGTTTTGTAGGTATGACATAGGAGGATTCAGTGGCTTTCCACCTATACTGGGTTTGTCCTAAAGTGTTGTACAAACAACCTCTTAGCTGTTGCACAGTAGATTGTGTAGGGTTGTGCTTACTTGTATGTATACTTATAGGTACAAAGCAGGAGCTGTTATTGCATGGATTATGCTAGCGGCTGCTAAGGACGTCTCTTTTTCCATCGTGTGGTTTGCTCATTGGGAATTTATCCACAGAGGTTTTTACTGAGGCCCGTCTTTGGATGCTACACTGGTGTCCAGAGGTGTTCGTTGATGTGGTTGATCGGTACCACGATGGAAGACTCTTTGTCTTGTCTTCTGTCTGTTTCAGCTGTTACTTTTTTTTTTAGTTGTAGTTATTTTCTGTTTTGGTTATGGTGAAATGATTTGTATCTCATCATATTTTAACTGTTTGATCGTGAACTTTTTGTAACTCTTTTGATCATTTATATAAGTTTTATTTAGGGATAAAAAAAAAACATGTATTGACAACTAAAATCCGAAATGAAATGTACTTGCTATCTGAAAAGCTTGTCTCATATCTTATCTGATTATTTATGAAAGAAGGTAATTTTGCATTTCATTATAGGAGATAAATCAACGGTCATTCATAAATGATAAATTTTACTTTATATTTATCTGATATTTATGGGTGTTTGGAGGTATACTCAATATGATTGTCTTTTTTATTTTATTTTTTATTTTTTATTTTTTTTGAGAAAAAAAACGATTACTCAATATGAATAAGAATTTTTCCTGTAAAAGTATATGGTTAGTAACTTAGGAATATCACTTAACACATGGTTTTCTTAAAGTAGCATTAAATAGGCCCATTTCAAATAGGACTAATGTATGGATATATCATTCAACTATCCCACTAATTATAACAAATTCCCTAAAAAAAAGTTACTAGATTTTGCATTTTGTTATAACTGAGTCCAAACATTTGATTCAATTAAATGTTTAATTTTGCATTATATCATTATTAAAATTTTAAATAGTCACGATAGCGGATCCAACTAGTAAAACATGAAATAATATCTTGGATTTAAAAGAGAAAAAATTGCTCATAATTAGGAGATAATGACGTATAGGGATGGAGACTACTTTTTTTTTTTTTAAGGTAGGGGATGGAGACTATTAAAAACTGAATCTTGAAGCATTAGCAACATTTTCATTCTTTGATTTTATCCTAAGAAATTAATAGTGCCCTAATCCTAACAATAAACTAATATAGTATCCTGGCTGGAATAATAATAAAAAATATAATTAAATGTCTTCTTCCCAGCAAATTTTCTAAATTAAAAAACCAAATCTACAATTATTCTCAATAATCTCCATATAACAAAAAAGAAAAGCAAATGGTTTTCAATTTCAATCTGATTAAAGTTTCTTTCTTTGGGAGTTCTTTATCCACCTTTTAGCTCAAAAAGCAGTAGATTCACAGTCTCTCTCTCCCCCCCCCCCCCACCACACTCTCTCTCTCTTCTTTTTGTCTATGACAGTTTTTCTAACCAGAGACCGCCTTCTTTTTAGCTTTTGAGATGAAGGCCAGTAGGGGTAATTTGGTAAATCCATTCTGCTATTGGTGGTAGAGAGAGAAAGAGAGAGAACAGCGGTTGTTCCAATCTGAGACAAGAACACCCCACTCAACTCCACCCCCTAAATACTTCCTTTTCTTTTTCCTTAATATTTTTTTTTCTGTTATTTCTTTTCCTATTATCACTCTGTTGAAACTCCAGTCCAACTACCGATTTTAGATTCAGGTTTATTGATATTTTCTTCTCTTTTACGACGTCAACATTACAGATAACCCCCCCCCCCCCCCCCCCCCCACTTTCTTGTTCTTTTTTTTTTTTGTTTGGTTTGAAGAAATTGCAGCTTCTGCAATCTTATTTGCAGATAAAGATTCTTGATTTTCGCCATGTCTGCTAAATCTAAGTAAGTATACTACTACTTTTGTGGGTGGATCTGATGTGGGATTGCGTTATTGTTCGATAATTTTCTTTTTGTTTGAATTTCGTTTTTCTTAATTGAATCTCCCCTTTTGGTGTATGATGATCAGATATGCTTATTGCGAAGGAAAAAAAAAACATATTGAACTTAGAAATTGTCACTTTTATTTCTTGGGGTTTCGCAAAATTGCTTCTTTTTTAGACTTTTATATTTATCTTGGTTGATTTTTTTTGTGTATTTTGTATTTGATGATGCAATTATGTTTTATGTTTTTTTTTTCCTTCGATTTCTCGTTTGTTTGAAATGACTTGTGTAGGTGGAATTCACTGAAAATATTCTATATTTGGATTATGACCATTTTTGTAATATTGGATTTCATGCCTAAAATGTGCAATGTGGATCTTGCATTTTTAGCTATAGTTAGAAAATTAAGTTGAGACAGTTAAGAATTTCTGTTTATGTAGATCTACAATATCTGGAACTCCAAATGCTAAATCATCACCAGCAACTCCTCGAATCAGCAGGGGAGTTGTTAAACCTAGTGGTGATTCGATTTCTTCGTTGCAAAATGGTCGTTTCTCCATTGATCGATCTCCAGGATCTGTTACGTCCAAGCCTAAAGTGGAGAGGGCGTCACCCAAGCCCAGTACCCCGACTGATGTAAGTTGGAGCAAGTCTGTTCTGTTTTACTGTTGTAGTTGCATTGTACCTTAGTGCTGATCTTGTGTTTCGTCTCAGAGAAAGCCAACGCGTATTGTGAGGCCGTCTTCGGAGCTTCAGGCTGACTTGAATCAAGCACAGGAGGACCTAAAGAAGGCGAACGAGAAGTTGGTTTTAGTTGAGAAAGAAAAATCAAAGGCTCTTGATGAAGTGAAAGAAGCCCAAAGATTGTGTGATGAAGCGAATGAGAAGCTCGAGGAAGCTCTGCAGGCTCAGAAACGAGCAGAGGAGAATTCTGAGATCGAGAAATTTCGAGCACTTGAGATGGAGCAGGTAGGAGTTGAAGGAAATCACATGAAGGAAGATGAGTGGCGGAAAGAGTTGGAAGCGGTGAGGAATCAGCATGCCGTGGATGTAGCTGCGCTTCTATCTGCGACTCAAGAACTTCAGAAGGTGAAGCAAGAACTAGCAATGACATCTGCTGCAAAAAACCAGGCGCTAAATCATGCGGACGATGCAACCAAAATAGCTGAGATTCATGCAGAGAAAGTTGAGCTTCTGTCTGCTGAAGTGATCCGCTTGAAATCTGCGATTGAGTCGAGGGTGGAGATGCAGGCCTTTGAGAACGATAAATTAGTGTTGGATTTGAAATTGGAGATAGAGTCTCTTAGACAAGAACTCGAGAGAGGGAAAAAACTCGAGGAGAAATTGGCTGGAAAAGAGGCTGCATTGGAGCAAGTAAATGTTGATCTCGAGGCTTCAAAAATGGCTGAGTGTTATGCACATAATTTAGTGAAGGAGCTGCATCAACGAGTCGAGGAAGTGACGTCTCAGGCTGAGCAAGTGAGCGAATCAGAGAAATCGGCTTCAGAATCTCTTAGAACAGTTGTGAGAAAACTGGAAGAAAGTAATGATTTGCTTCTTGATGCAAAGTCTGAAATCGTGGTGCTTAGAGAGAAGCTTAGTTTGTTCGAAATCTCGAGTGAGAGACAGAAAGGCGACTTGGAGGAATCAGAACAACGTCTAGAGCAAGCTAAAGTAGAATCTTCTGAACTGGTGAAGAAGGTTGGATTTCTTGAGTCTGAACTCGAAACCACAAGAAAAGAGAGAGGTGATGCATTAAACAATGAAAAACTTGCAGCTGCTAGTTTAGAAACTCTGTTGGAAGAGAAGAACAAGCTCGTTAACGAGCTGGAAACTTCCAGAGACGAAGAAGAGAAAAGCAAGAAGGCATTAGAAAGTTTGGCATCAGCATTGCATGATGTCACTTTGGAAGCAAGAGACGCGAAAGAAAGCTTAATCTCGATTCAAGCTGAGAATCAGAATTATGAAAGACAAATAAAGGATCTGAAGCTAAATCTGAAATCAACCAATGAGAAGTATGAAAGCATGCTTGATGATGCAAGAAAACAGATCGATGATCTTACTGATTCCGTTGAGCAGTCAAAGCACGATTATGGTAACTTGAAGGCTGAGTTGGAGCAGAAGGAGCTAGATTTGGTGGATTCTGTGAAAAAATCTGAAGAAGAAAAATCCCATATGGAAAATGAAATAAGTAGGCTGATCAGTTCAGTCGAACAGTCGAAGCACGATTATGGTAACTTAAAGGCTGAGTTGGAGCAGAAGGAGCTTGATTTGGTGAAATCTGTGAAAAAGTCGGAAGAAGAGAAATCTGATATGGAAAATGAAATAAGCAGGCTGATTAAATCACTTGAACAATCGAAGCACGATTTTGATAATTTGAAGGCTGAGTATGAGCAGAAGGAGGTAGATATGCTGAACTCAGTAAAGAAGTCTGAGGAAGAGAGTTCGCTTAAAGAAAATGAGATAAGTCGGCTTGTGAATGCACTGAAACTGGCGGAAGATGAGTCGTCTGCAATGAGGGAGGAGAGGGATCGCTTCAATAAGTCCTTTAACGAAGCTGATTCAGAGGCAATTTACCTAAAGCAAGTCCTTGGTGAAGCGAAGGAGGAGAGCGCAAGACTTAAAGAGGGTGTGAACGAAATGGAAAATCAACTGCACAAAATACTTGCAGACAATGAGGATCTACGTAGAAAGGAAGCATCGTCTCAAGAAAAAGTCGAGGAGCTATCTAAGTCGCTTGAAGAAGCTTTGGCCAAGCAGGAGGAAGAGAGTGGCGACCTTACAGACTGCGAAAAAGACTATGATATGCTTCCAAAAGTGGTAGAATTCTCCGAACAAAATGGTACAGGAGACGTAAGGCCTGCAGCCGAGCTCCAATCTCAACAGAACGAGCTATCTGCAAAAGAGAAGCCTGCAGAAGTGAATGCATCTGCTGACAGAGCTTCTGAAGCAAATGGGAAACTAAAAGATGGTGACAAAAATGCAGAATCCACAGAAGTGGATCTCAAAATGTGGGAAAGCTGCAAGATTGATGCGAAAGACTTTTCTCCTGAGAGAGAAACCGAGCAAGAATCCTTTGAGGATGAGCTCGACCCAAAAGGCGAGGGTGCTGATCTGTATGATCACGCGAACGGGGTGTTATCTGCTGAAAATCTTGGGAACAACGGGAGCCCACCATCCAAGTCGAGCAGTCAGAAGAAGAAGAAGGCATTGCTGCAGAAGTTTGGAAGCCTATTAAAGAAGAAGGGCAGTAGCAATCACAAGTGATAGCACAATCTCTATTTAGGAAGGTATAGTGAATATTTTCAAATTGCACTTGAAATTTGCTTTTGTTAAGTGCTTTTTCATTTGCTTCATTTTTTCTTCCAATTCACCCCTTATAGGTTTATCTGAAAACTTGAACTGGAGATTTGTATCATCTTATGAATCAATCATTGTCTGACAATGTAATGTGAATTATGTTGTGGACTTGCTTTTCCCAGTTCTGATCCTTCATTCTATATCGTGTTTTGTTTTACTTGTTGTATGTTGCAAAATCTTACTGTGTATAGCTTTTTGTGACGTGCACTGGTGAAATGGAATATGAGTCGAGTACCCAATCAAGCCGTGTGGATGCTATGCTGATATGCACGAGCATGTCGTCGTATGTTACAAAATCTTACGTGTATAACGTGCACTAGTGAAATGAAATATGAGTTGAGAGTACCCAATCGGGCGTGTGGATGCTATGCTGTTATGCACGAGCATGTCATTGTACGTTGCAAAATCTTACATGTAGAACTTTTTTGTGGTGTGCACTAGTGAAATGAAATATGAGTTGAGGGTACCCATTCGGGCTATGCTAATGATATGCACGAGCATGTCGTCGTATGTTGCAAAACGTGCACTAGTGAAATGAAATATGAGTTGAGGGTACCCATTCGGGCTATGCTAATGATATGCAAGAGCATGTCGTCGTATGTTGCAAAACGTGCACTAGTGAAATGAAATATGAGTTGAGGGTACCCATTCGGGCTATGCTAATGATATGCACGAGCATGTCGTCGTATGTTGCAAAACGTGCACTAGTGAAATGAAATATGAGTTGAGGGTACCCATTCGGGCTATGCTAATGATATGCACGAGCATGTCGTCGTATGTTGCAAAACGTGCACTAGTGAAATGAAATATGAGTTGGGAGTACCCAACCGGGCTATGTGGATGCTATGCTGACATGCACGAGATGTCGTCGTATCTTGCAAAATTTTACAAGTACAGAGAACTTTTTGTGACGTGTACTAGTGAAATGAAATATGAATTAAGAGTATCTCATCAACGTATTGTAATGTACACTAATAAAAGAAATACGAGATAAAGTACCCAATCGCACAGTGTTGATGCATGTTTGTGGATAAATCATTTAGTGTAGCATACTAGCATGGATAAAATACTTGATAGTTGAAACCACCATAGTTGAATGATTACTTAACCAACACTGTAATTTAAGTTCTTGAGTTGAAATAATATTTTTTTTCAAACACCAATTTGAAGTGGGTTAAATAATGAATTGAATAAAATCAAACTCAAACTAGAAACTTCACAATATTCTATTTGTGGTCACTTATCAATCATGTAAAATAATATCTTTAAATCGCAATATATCTGAAGTGTTTTAACAGTTGAGAATTTTTATAAATGGTATTCATTTTTATTTTTTTCTGAAGGGAAATATCAATAACTTATAAATGGCATTCTTCAATTAACCTAAATCTCAAATTGCTACCACATAACATAAACGACAATAATATTGCATATATATTATACGCACACTTAAAATTAGTAGTATATTTTATCCTTTTTTATCTAGTAATTTTTTTTTCAAGTAAGAAAAAATCATGAGAGGAAATTCATTCTATCCAGTATCGAGATAGTGTGTACCTCCTACGACCACTTTTGATAGCGGGTATAAGCAGTATCCACTGACCCACCAATAAGATTATTATATCCATTTTTGTGTATAAAATTTTGTATAAAATAAGGGGAAATATTGATATAAACTAGTCAACCTTATAGTCATATAATATATGCGTAAAATCTTTTACCCTTCTACTAAATTTCTTCATTACATACTCTGATTTATCAATTTACTTTTCAATTTGGAGATAAATCATGCAATACTATCAGGCCCATCACACTTCCGTATAACTAAAATCAAAGTATACCAACTTCATACCTTTTTGACCGGAATGCTGTCGGGTATTTCCGCCGGAAGTTTTAGGGACCTCGTCCAACCACACGATCGCAACCGATGGTTTCCAGACGCAGACTCCTTCAGCAGCACACAACACAGCCCTCGTTCGTTTCCTACTCGGGGCGTAGGGTTTTCGGTCGGTACACAAAGAAAATAATATACTGGAAGGGATGAACAAAGGCCCAAACTTTTATTTAGGAATTATATAATATTTATTACAACATAAGTATATCTCCTTTAGGGAGGAGACAGACTTGTTTAGCTACCTATGGTAGCGGAATTGAAATACATAAACTATACTATACAAGGAACTATACTATAACAATTTTATTTTGGAGAGAGCAGAGGAGATGGTGTAGAGGATTTCTGATGGATTTTTGATGCCTTCTGCTCTCCTCAATCCTGGTTTATATAGAGGTCTGAAAGGCCTCCCTCCTGCATTATTGCCTTGGATGCTCTTATCCTTGGCCAGCTTGCATCCACGTGAATGGTCCTCCCTTGTCTTCCATTATTGAATGAAGACAACCAACTTTCGGTGTGAGGTCCCTTTCTTGTGACTAATGGACCACCTTTCTTTTGGTAGTGGTTCTCCTGTTGCTTTACCCATCTGTTGTTTAGTGGGTAATTACTTTTCTTCCACCCACTATTGTCGTTTTCTTTTTAGTGGGTGATCCAGCTCAGAGTCACATGACTCCACCAACCTGTGTCGGGAATCTACTTTTTTCTCGGTGCCCTGGGCGTCCTTGCTTTTGGCAGCGCCTTGTGCTCGAGATGCTAGTTGGACCGAGCCTTCTCTTTTCCCTTTCTGGGCATGAACCCCTTCCCGAACTCTGGTTCTTTCTGGTTCTGACAATCCGAACAAACTCGCTCAGACCAGTTTCCAAAATGAGTCATGTTGCAGTATTTGCGATGAGTGTCTTTACTCGTCGCAATCTTGTTTTCCCAGAGCAAGGTTCTCTTTCTTTCGAAAGCTTCCTCTGCGAATCTTGTAGATTTTCCTGTCATAGTGTTTAACAGGAATGATCCGTTCACTGAATTCTGAAAGAATTTGAACGGGAACTTGACTTTGTCCATCTCAGTGAGACAGACCCATAATCCCCATGCTCTTCTGGTAGAGATGAGGTCTTCTGGTAATGTAGAGACTAGAGTAGTCTCTTTCTCTGCATGAGCTTTAATTTTTTCAAGGGCGCGTGCATCTGGTCTTCGAAGCCTAATATAGTGGAAGGCTTCATGGTTTCCTTTCCCTGCTGGTTCTGGGGCTGCACTAATAAAATACAGCTCCAAAATGCCACCTCGGCTAAGTTGTGGATTGTTAGCCCAGGTATCATACACCGCTTCTTGAATCCACTTGGATAGATTCTTGATTTCGGCGAATGATGGAGATGTGGTATAAACTGAAGCAAGTGCTCCGAATTCATACCATCTTTTGACTTCGTGTGGATCTGAATTTGGCATCATCCACACCCGAGGATATCTCCCCGAGACATCAACCCTTATTTTTTCTGGGTTGATTCCAGTCCTCGTATTGAGCTTCTCCCAGCTAGCTTGATATATCTGCCACGAATAAGAAACTTCAATTTTATCAGTATTAATCTTAGAAATGCCAGTCATCGGCCTAAGATTAATCTCTCCCTCTTTCTCCCCAGAGGTGCTGGGTTGACATGATAGTTCAGAGTGTGACCCCTGAGTATCATCTTTTTCTTGGGGCAATGGTTCCGAAGATACCACCACCTTAGAACTCGGGCAAGAGGTATTTGAATCCTCTGCTACAGGTTTAGAGCCCTATACTCGAAACTATTCTTTTACCAAAGGATCTTTGGCCACCCGAAGGATTGGTGTTTGGCATGCAGCCCAGAGTTTCCCCTGAGACCATATGCAAGCTCGTATTCTCTCGGTGACTTTCGTCTTGTCGAGAGTCTGCAATCTTCCTGCTTGTTCAGCATTCAGAATGCACTCGTCCCACTCTCCCGTTAACATCTCCAGATTCTCCCTGAGATGTCTTTGGGCCAGTAGAATGGAGTTCACATCAGTTTGCTCCATCTCTTGTTAGGAAATCTGCAAGAACATTTTCGTGAGATTTCAAAACGACAATATCATAAATATAATATTGGCATTCAGCTTGCCATCTAATTAATCTAGCCTTTTCAGGCTTAGATTCAATCTTGTTTCTTAAGAAAGCCTTAACCTGTGTGTTATCGACTTTCAAAGTAAATTTCTTTGCTAATAAAAATAAAGGCCATTTTTTAAAAGCCTTTCGGGCTGCAAAGAATTCTTTTTCGCTGATGTGCCATCGCACAGCCTCATCATCTGAGAATAAACCACTACAGTATCTGCAGGGTTCTTCTCCATTAGGAGTGATCTTGGTTAAGACTGCTGCCCACCAATAATCACTTGCATCTGTATACAGGACCAAGTCATCTTCGTCCTGTGGTATCGAGAGTTTTGGGAGATTTCTGCAAACCTCTTTTAACTCCTTCATACCATGTCGATGTTCTTCTGTCCAGATGAACGGAACATCCTTTTTCAGTAAAGTACTGAAAACTTTTCTATATTTTGCGAGATCTTTGATAAATGGTCCCGCGAAATTAACAACTCCCAAGAAACTCTGAAGTTGTTTCTTTTCCTTTAGATCTTCAGGAAAATTCTGGACCTTCTGAACAATATGGTCCTGCAGAATAATTTCTGCTTCATCAATCTCGATACCCAGAAATTCCATTTTTCGAGTTGCCACGACTGCCTTCTTTGGAAAGCGTAGGATCGATTAGCAAACAATTTGGAAAGCGTAGGATCGATTAGCAATTGTATTCCGAGTTGCTCTGATACCAATTTGGAAAGCGTAGGATTGATTAGCAAAATATGTAATAAAGAAATACGTAACTATCTTTTTGATAGCTAAAATAGGAGGGTAAATACATGATTTTGTATGATTTTGATTAACTAGAAAAATTTTCCCCATTTCTACACAAATAAGACACATTTTTAGAAAGTGTCACAATAGAAATAATTAGGAAAGTCAAAAGTCAAAGTGGTTATGTGTTATACATGCCTTCAAAACTGGTTATACATAAATAATACTAAAAAATCATTAGATTTTTTTTTCGATAATAAAACTCGAAACTAACTATTCCTGTCACTCGATTTTATTTCAACAGCAAAAATATTTTTATAACAATTCCCTGTTTTATTAATTACTAACAGTCTAATAGCGAGTTTCATCAACTTGCAAAAAAACCATAAAAAAGAAAATACAAAAAAAAAAAGGAGATACTCCAACTTTTTTAATTTTATAGCAGATGCGGTGAGCTTTCCTGTCATTGAAGAGTAGTAGCTAAGATTTCCTCTAAAAAAAAAAATATATAAATAAATAAAAGAGTTGTAGCTAAGAGAACATTAAGATTCAAAAGCCCAAATAATCTTTTTTTGTTTTGGTCTGCATGATTCTTGTCAAATTTTACAGTTCCATCAATAAAAGTTTCTCTGAAATTGCAGCGATTTCAATAAGCGAACGATGTTTGCTGAGTTGATATGCGGTTTCGTTCTTTACCGCATAGTGAAGCGATTTTTCTTCGACGACGAGGCCCAATTCGATCTTGATTCCTCCCGTTTCAATGCCCTCTTTGCCGTCGCTAAAAGGTTTGATTTTTTTCCTAATTTTATGGGTTAAAATTATCCGAAATTGCGTATATTCTCTGCCGGAATCGCGACTCCATTTCTTTCAATGCGTGTAATGCGTGCTTTTTGGGTGGGAATAGATTGGAGAAGCTTTATGTAGGAAGCAAAGTGTATGTCGGCCTCCAAATTCCAGACCCTGATTCTGCTTCTCGCAAGAATATTGATCTTGTTCTTGTCACTAATCAGTAATCCTCTCTCTCTCTCTCATCAATTATGTTGTGCTGATTCTACTGTCTTGTTTGTTATGCCATTATTTTGTTATCTTTAAGTTGATTATGTTTTTTTTGCCTGAGTGCTGAAGTAGTGAAGTGGCAGCTCATTTTAGGTTCTTGAAGTTTTTAGAGGAATTTGGATTGTATTGGTTGGATGAATGCTGTATTGTCTGTGTATGGATTTTGTGCAGGGAGGCAATTGTGATTTCTGTAAAGAATGTATCAGGGTTTGTTTCAATCGATAAGGATAATAATTGGGTGTGCAATGACAGAAAGAATCGTAGAACTGAGTGTCTTCCGAATCCTGTAAGCTACTCTTTGTATCTTGCTCCATCATACATTCTACCATCCATGCTACCTTGTTTTTTTTGCTGCCCTTTGTAGCTTCTGCTTTGCTATTAAAAATGTCTAATGTATAATTATGCAGCATAATATGCAGTTTTCTGAATTGCAGGCCTGTCTGTAGGTTTCATATACTTTGCATACTTCACCACATTTACTATAAATACTACGCTTTAGTTAGAGGTGGGTTTTTCTTTGAGTGGAAACCCCTGCTAGGTGAACAATTTGACTTCCTCTATTGACCTCCATGACGTCGTGTGCTGTATCTGTACATCACTGTAGCTTTCAAGT
This sequence comes from Agastache rugosa, assembly GCA_031470985.1. NCBI lineage: Eukaryota > Viridiplantae > Streptophyta > Magnoliopsida > Lamiales > Lamiaceae > Agastache > Agastache rugosa. The sequence continues at coordinate 17,775,620 of CM062609.1, forward strand.
GCTAAGGACTTAGATATGCGGTGGCATATAGAATATGCTGCCCTCACTTGTATTTCAACTGAAAATGATGGTGAAATATGATCCTTATAGCTATAGCCACCTCATGGGATAACAGCTTAGTTTTTGTTGCTATCGTTGTGTAATATGCTGGCCTAGGACAGATAATGATAAGATATGCTTCTTATAAGATTTTCTTTGACATCTTTAGTTTGGATGATATTATTCAAAAACTCTTGTCGAATAAGTATAGTCTGATCCTTAGAGTTGTCTTCTTCTCTAGCAGTCTTTCTCAAGACCATTTCCCCGCTTCTCTCTCTAGCAAGATGCCATGCGCCTTACACAACATGTGCTAAAAATTTCTGTGATTCAGGTAGCTGAAACAAAACAATTAGTTTCCATTCTTGAAGGATACCTTGAACAGAGGGGAGTTGCTCTTCCAGAAGGATATTTATCTCACAAAGTCATTTGTCCTCACCCGAATTTTCGGTATAATTTTCTTCTTCTATGTTTTCTAGAGTATGATCAACTTATTATTTACTTTTTTCTTGGCTTTTTTCCTTCATGACTCTAGAGTTGGGTGATTTGTATTGATTTCATAGTGTGGCTACTCTGGTATGCTATTGAGAAAGACTGTCGCCTTTGGGTTTTATTTGAGTGCTATGAGGGTTGGGTTTTAGCGAAAACTAACCTTTGCAAGTTTCTTTTGATTTCTCCGGTATTGGAGTCCTGTGTGTAGTGCGTGCGACTGTGTGTGTGTATGGAGTGTGCATCGTGTATGCTGTGCATTATATGTTGTGGGCAAATGTGTGTGTTTGCATATGCTGCATGTGTAATATGTCTGATAGTGAGAGAGAGATAGAGCTTTTGCCCTTTAGTGTGAAAACGGAGGGATGAATTTAAAATGACTAGTTTATGGGAGGGATGCTAATCCAAAACGAATGGACAGGACTCCAAATAAAGTGGCTCTCTTGTCTAACATGCATGGTCTCGATTTAATGATTTAAACCTTTGATATAAAATCCATGAATTTAAGTTTTCTGCAAAAAAAAAAATAGTGGATTTTAACTAAAATTTTGAAAACCACTCTCCAAATCCACCCATCGAATCCTATAATCCAAACACATCCTACATTACATAATATAAATCCATTGATTTAAATTTCAAATCTTCATTCAAATCCCCAAGTTCAAACACAATTTAGATGTCCCTAACCCTATCTAGTAACGAGCGGAGTTTCATTCTATACACACTGTGTTTTTGTCGGCAAAATTGAAGTAGTTGAGCTATTTGCATGCTTCTGTCATCATGGAGTATACGGAAAACAAGGACCAATCGACAGCTATTATCTGGCGTTGTGAAATGTTCTGATGTAAGAATGAAGTTTTATTCATGTTTCTGACCATGCTGCTTTTCGATCAGTCAATCAGACCCTTTTCCACCTGAGGTCATCACTTATGGTCAGTGGACAGAATTAAAACCCGAGCAAAAGAGTTCATACTCTGCATGGATCAAAGATGCACTTTTTCGTGGGAAGAAGAAAATGCAGGAATCATTTTCCGAGAAGCTTAACTCTGTTCTATGCACTGCTCCAACATGGGATAGGTTTGTTTCAGAGTCATTTTTATGGTTATGTTTTTTATGAGCATTTTTATCATTTTGACAAAACTTCAAGGATTGTGCTGCAATCTTGTGATTCTTCGACTCCTATGTCAAGACGATCCCAAAGAAAATATGATTCAATATTTAAAAGTACTATGTGGATTTAGAATAGATCATGTGAAACATCGCAGATTTGATTAGTCTTAAGATCATAACTTTGGCCTAATTAGCAGGTTAGAGCAGAAAGGCAATAAGTGTATTTTGGGAGAATTTCTCGAATTCAAAGGCAAACAAGACGACCTCCAGGTGTTAAGAAAGATCAAAAGATCAAAAGTTAGTCATTTGACTGTTCAGAAGGCGAGCGTGTTTGCTTTTGGTAAATGCTTTTATGACTTCTCATAGTTTCAATTTGACATGCTGTCAAATCTTTGCCATAAAAATCTGCATCACATTTGCTATATACTCAATAAATGTGGATTGTACATTACTTGCAGCTCACTCAGAGGTCCAAGTTTTGTTTGCTTTGCGTGATTATCGAGTTGAAGGACCTTCTTGGTCATCACAATGGCAAGAAGTTGCTGTTAGATCAAGCACAGAGGTCGTTTTTCGGCCACAGAACTCTACAAAATTATGCAAGTATAAGCTTTCTTCAGTTTCTTCAATCTCACTGAGCGTCTGAACACCGTGTATAGAATCCACCACGTATATGAGGCAACATATTAAGTGGTACATTACTCTTCTCCTCCTCTGCTTGTGGTATGTAAATATATAAGTGTAGATTAATTTTAGAAAGTAGCATAAAGATCCTTTTATGTATGTTTTTAAGGTTTACGCTTGCTTCTTTAGTCGTCGTCTTTCCCTTTTCGTTCGCAATTTTGAGCTTCGTATTCTACTTTTAATGTATATTTTACAGTCTTGTATATGCTGCGTCTGGTAAAATACACTAAATGTATCAATTGATGATATAAGTTTTACCTATTGAACTTTGTTGTTGGGATGATCATTTGTATTGGAGACTTTTTAAAATATATTTACGGTCTTATATATGCTACGTCTGGTGAAATACACTAGATGTATCGATTGATGATATACACTCGACACACCTACACTCATTTACGTCTGTCTATATTTCATCAAATGTAGCATCTTTACACGAGCCTCTAGGCCTAGGGACGGAGCCACCTTGGACCCCCTTGATTTTTTTTTTAATACAGTGTCATTTTTAAAATAATACTCCCTTCGTCCCATTATTTGTGGCTCATACTTTTTGGCACGGGTATTAAGAAAAATGTGTAAAAGATAGAAAAGTTGTAGGGTTCATACTTTTTAAATGATTAATTTTTGTTATTTTGGGTCCGGGCCACTAATAGTGGGATGGAGGGGGTATTATATTTGATTATGAGGTAATTTAATGTAAAATTTTCACAAATATTTATATGTATTTTAGTTTTCTAAATCTGTCTTTTTTAGTAATTTATATATGTACTTCATTTCATAAATCTTCACATATTAAGAATTAATTTTACTAATTCTTTTAATAGTTTGTTAGGTGTCTTATTTTATGCGTGAATTATTCGTGTGAAGAGAATTCGAATCACGATACAAATTTCTGACTCCGTGACTGACTAGCGTCCATTTCGATGTTGGTTATGTGACTAAGTTCAATGTAGGGAATAATCTCATGAGTCGTGACATCAGTTACTTTACACTTGCTTCTTCTAGGTTCAAAGAATCATATATAGGGAATATGCTACATACTAGTAATTTACTTAAACTAGAAAAGTAATCTAATATATCTAGGGCTTGAATTCTTCATTTTCACTCAACATGTGCAATGTACAATGCTAATGCATCATCTCCTGCTCAAACTATGCGTGCAAACTTGTTCACACTTTTTTGCCTTTTCTTCCCCCTAACAAATCAATCCATCAATTCATTCATCATTGCTTGAGACTTGTAATCCACTCTCGAAATCCACCATCAATTTCCGCAATTTCCCGTTGCTTATCCTCTGTTGGTACACTCTATCATCGTCGTCGAACCTGCAAGATGACGAGATTCGTGATTTTTCAGTTACGAAATAGAAAGATTTCATATTTTTTATTAAAAAATTTCTGACTCTGTCACTGACTATGAACTTACATGTCTTGCGTTGATGATGGCAACAACACCTTCGCCAGCTTCATCGCGTCGTCGTTGCAGCTGATGATGCCGTTGAAGCATAGATATCGGCCGTACGAGGAAACATCCTCAAAGACACATATATGTGCGTCTACGAGGAATTTGAGGTCGACGGTGACGAGGACACCGTCCTTGAACATCTCGGATGCTCCGAGCAAGTAGGGATCCTTGATACTCAAATCGGGGTACATCAATAGTCCTGCATTTATCGATACCATGTTCACCTCTCTATCCATCGCCAACGCCCACGCTGTCTTCTCGGCTACGGTCTTCGATAGTCCGTGCCATAACTGTGTACACGAGAATAGAAGATGAAACACTATAACAAGACCAGAACGCAAAACATATATGACCGGCTAATAACTAGGCATACCTTAAACTTCTTGCAAAAGTTGACGTCGCTCCAATTTCTCTCGTCAACGTCGGACGAACAGCCATCATGCGGGTGGTCCCTCCAAACGACGGCCGTGGCCGACGACGTGAAGACCACCCTGTCGATGGTGTCTGTCTGAGCACACGCTTCCAACACGTTGTGCGCAGCTCTTACTTCCAATTCACCCATAAATTCCTGTGCAATAGTAATCACAAATAACGTGAGAATTGAGACGAAGACACAATCACATGAAACGCATAGTTTACAGCTAAAACTGTCGGGTCGTTTTCCAGGGTGTCTCTATTAGAATTCCAAACGAAATTTAATTTCGATTTATGTCATGTTCTAGATTTCGTGTAGGCTATATAAATACTATCATTTCAAGTTTTCGACCATAATTTTTTCAAAAGATAATAAAATTGACTTGACTTGATTAAAAATCAAAGACGTTAGCCACAATCGTTAAAGATTGAGATGGATGGTTTAGTTGGCAGAGTGACGAGATATCAAAAGATCATGAATTCAAACTCCACTACTAACGCTTTCTAGTCGAGATATTTATGGATACTTATCTATAATGCACTAATAAAGTTGAAGAGAGAACAAAAAAAAAACAAGCAAACGTAATCAATGACATACTAAAATACATCAAATTAATACAATATCTAAACATATTTTTTATCTATATATACACACTACGTGGTTTTGTTGGTTTGCTTGTTTATGCCGTCTTAGAAAGCTAAAGAAAAATAGAAAGCTTAATCAAGATTCTAGAAGACAAGAAACAGCAATTGAAACTGGTTTATTATCTATAGCTAGCTGGATCTCTATCAAAGAAAATTCAACAATTTAAGAGTCTCAAATTATCCACCTAATCTCTCTCTCCCTCTCTGTTTCTCTCTCTCTCTTCAATTTTTAAGCAAATCGAACTTAATAAAAAAAGCAGGTGAAAGGGGGAAACGGAAGAACTTACATCGTATGTAGGGTGGTCGGAGGGGAGCTCGAAGGAGTAGAACAAGGCACAACAGCCTTTCAGAGCATCCAAAATGCTGTGATAATCTAATGGATCCGAATGAAAAACTCTCAGCTCCTTCTTCTCAATCGATTGCCTCTTGTAACGCTGCACCTCATCTGAAATCCAAACATTTTACATTTTTATAATTCTAGCCCAATCGAAAAATTCTTCATTATAATCTGCCAGGTAACACGAATCACAAATTCAGCAACATCCAAATTCGAGCTGAGAAAAATTCACTGAGGATCGCTTGTGATAGAGAGAGAGAGGTGGATACCGTGGCTGTGGACGGCGGCGTGAACGGTGTAGCCGCGCTGGAGGAGGCGGTGGACGAGAGCGGAGCCGAGGCGGCCGGAGGCGTCCATGACGCAGACTGTTTTGGATGAGTTCCAGAAAGTAGCTGGTGCCATTGTGAAATCACACACTACACACAGTGGTGATAGACAATGTACAGAGGTTTTAGAGAGAGAGAGAGGGGGGGGGGGGGAGTTGTGAGATTGGCGAAGAGTTGTGTTATTGTGGTATTTAAAGAGAGAGAGAGAGAGAAAGGAAAGAAAGTTTGGGGCATTGAAAGAGTGTGTGGATAGCAGATGGTTGGGAAGGTGGTAGTTAGTCATAGGCAAACAAGATTATTTTTTATATTTTCAAAATAAGGACTTAATCATTCTTGGCTTATGTAAATTAATTAATTATTAGATTATTAGTCTCGATTTCGTAAATTATATATATAGTATATATCAGTAGGGAGTGGATCTGATAAAAACACATCTTATATAAGAACGTAAGAACAATGCATTTTTATTACATCAGAAATGCATAAAATGCAGAAACTAAATGCATAAATTACAATAACTTAATGCATTAACATTTAAATGCATAAATTACAGTAACTAAATGCACGGTTAAATCTAGAACAAAGATCAGGGTTCAGATTTGTTCTTATTTCTCACCTAAGAAAGTGTTCTTATTTGATCCGTGCTCTATATCAGTATATATATATAGGACGCGGATCAAATAAGAACACTTTCTTATGTGAGAAATAAGAACAAATCTGGACCCTTGATCTTTGATGATCTATGGTCCAGATTTAACCATGCATTTATATATATATATATATATACATTGTTTTGAAGGCTTAGGTAAGATTTGTATTTTTTACTCGAAGTAGAGGAATTCATTTTTCTTTTACTGTCCTTCCTGGCTGGTCTAGAAAGAATTAATTAATTCAAACTCGTAATTTTGAATTAAGAAGAAACCAATGCCGCTAGTTACTCTAAAATTCTAAATTAGTCTTCATTGCTACTGAGCTAATTAAAATTAGTCAAAACGCCAACAGTTATTTAATAAAGTCTCGATAGATTGCATTAATTTCTCATTAATTTTTTTGAGTTAATATCTCATTATTTTAAGTCAATTAGGTTATGTTAAATCAGTTCAATTCCTATTTTTAACAGAACATAATATAATTCAATTATTGACCACAGTTGGGCTAAAATCCAAACTTTCCGTTTTTATATAAATTGTATTATCTCTGTTTTTAAATAAATATCCACCACCCTCAAAAAACACATACCAAAAAAGTTGAATAAATTAACCTCTTTACCCTAATTATTGCATAAAAATTTAAAAAGTAGAGAATTTACATTGATGACAGGGATAAAATGAAAAATTTCACACCATTTTATCTTAAAATTATGAAATAGAACACTTATTATGGGACACGACAAATTTTAAAATATGACTCATTTAAAAATGGAAGGATTATCATTTTATTTTATTGTTATCTTAATTGTCGCCAAGATTAAGGTCTAGCTAGAAGTTTGCGATCATAGATGTAACATGTAAGATTAAAATAACAAGTAATATTCATGAAAAGACATAATTTTAAAAGGATTTGTATGGAAATATTAGCCTATTAAAAAGTAGTTTAAAACTTTAGAATTGTTAATGATTGGTTCCACTTGGAGAATTCAAATAATGCCATGCACACAAATGATGAGAGAGAGAGAGAGAGAGAGACGAGCACCATAATTCACAAGGGAATAGTTTGGTAAGAAAAACGTGTGGTTTCTCAACAGAAGATGTTTGGTTTGGCTTCTGGGACATGTGTATTGGCTACATTCACCATTATTAATAGTATCGCCATAAATTTAAAGGAAATCCAAATTTCAATTCAAATCGAATTACAACCATAATAATTAAATTAAAAATATTAATAAATATGTCGACAAAGTCATCCAAAAATAAGAAAACACTATCCAAATACAGTCCATATAAAAGAAATCCACAATTGAGACAAAAAAATATTTTAATGCATTCATAAAAAATGAAGATATAATCAATATTATTGTTATTATTTTCATCATCTAATTATCTAATCCATAAAGGTGGCGTTTGGTTTGAATGATGGGATTGGAATAAAATTTGTGTTCAAACACATTCAATGAAACTTTACAAATTTATATTTCCTACTAATCAAGATATTCTCTATATATATATGTATAGACTCATATTTGATCCATTAAATGTTAGTTATGTAACTTGGAGGTTCTCTAAACATAGTAGGGTTTAAAAGATTAATTGAATGATAGAATAAATCGGTGAAATAAAGAATCGAAAGGTATTCTTATCGACAACTTGTATTATGTTGTTCAGGATTAGGATGCTAATTAGTTTGCTAACTCAACTAATTAACTAAACTAAACTAATCTAAAAAACAAAAATTATATTTTAACCCAATAGGTGCTAGAGTGGAGATTATATCTAAAGTCTAAAACATAGTAGGGTTCAAAAAGTTTATTCAATGTTAGAATAAATCGGCAAAATGAAGTATCAATAGTTGTTTTAATTTAATCTTAGGCACCCCCCTACCTCGGAAACTTTTCTTTTATTCTTTTACGAAACCAAACTTTTATTCGTAATTAATTTTAGACCGTTGACATTTCATTTGCACCTCTATTTCGACATTAACTCTACCCAATTCGTAATTTTAATCGGAAATTTTAAAGCGTATCAGTAATGAAATTATCTTTCGATTTCTAGTAAATTCAATATCCTTAAATATTTCGATGACATGGAATATGGTGTCGTGAAAAATTAATTTCACAAAAACCAAAATCTACTAGTAAATTCTGACACTTTTTTGTAATTGCCACATCACGTCGGAAAAATTTGGAGGTAATAAAATTTTCAAATCGAAGAGTGAGTCATTGGTTTTTTTTTTTTTGGTTGGAGAATGACGTTATTGTTGAAATGTTTCAAAGATCGGATTAGAATTACAAATTAGATCAAAGTTCATGCATTAATTTAAGATTTTTGTTAATTTTTTAAATAAGAAAATAATATTAAATATATATATATACATATATATTAAAAATTATACTACTAACTTATAAAGTTCATGTATAATCTGATAACTTCTAAAATTCATGCGCAAAATCAAAATTGACCCCAAGTTGATCTATTTTAATGCATTTCACCCACTAATCAACAATTAAGATTTTACTTTAAAGTCCAGCTTAATTATGGTTTATAGTTAAACTTCAATTATTAATTAATAAATATTAATTATGAATTACTAAACTCTAATTATCTCATTATCTCTAATTTAGTTAAGGACATTGGCACATAATTTTTGTGTATTAGTGTGTGTGTGTATATATATATATATAATAGTATATATCTCTACTAACATGTAAATAAATACAAAATCGAAAAATCCAGATAACACATTTTCGAAAAAGTTAAAGCTAGAATTAAATAAATTCAAAAATAACATTATTGAGGTGTCCTTGCACGCGTATATGCTGCCCATACTATTTAACGGTTCCAGCTTCATCCAACTTTAACAAAGTCAGATCATTAAATTCAGACCACAAATCTCAACAACCATTATTCACCCAAAAAAAAAAAAGTAAATATGAAAAAGAAAATTAGTTTCATTATTATATAATAAACTCACGAAATAAAACTTTATATTATAATGAAATAACACATGTAATGTAATAAATCCAACAGCAAAAATTTCGTCCAACTAGAATTAGTAAAGTCAGACTTTTGAATATGTTGTGATAATAAATTCATAGCTTTCTAGAACATGTTCATTAATGAGATGAAGTTACAACAGGCTGTTTGTTTCTGGACTTTGAAAAGGGTCCCGCAGCGGACGGATCATGACCCGTCAGATAAAACAAGGCCGTCTCATTCAAGATACGGCCCACGAGCACAACCCGGACCCGGAAACGATGTGCATATTTGCACCAAACAGCAATTTTTTATCATACCTCCATGTTTTAATCAAAGGGATTACGCCACCGCGCTAACGTACGCCACCTTCGACTTTTTCTGCTTTTTATCTTGTGATTTTCGTGTTTTCCGCTTCTTCGTTGATGCATCTTTGGGTTCTGGGTAGTCCTCGCCTTCCTGTGGACCTGTTTCTCTTACATTCTCGTCGTCTGCAGCCATGGGAACCGTTGAATCCTCGTCGTCTCTTGGTTCTGCATCGTTCCTTTCAGGTTCGATGACTGACATTCCGGTTAGGGTATAGTCCAAGAGGAATGCGCTCCTTTGCAACCTATCGACTCTGGTGTAATGCCTCTGTGAATACGGAATAAGGCCTTCGAGCAGTTCTCCGATGCCCTTCATCTTTATAAAAGAACACAAGCAATCAGATACAATACCACAACATTACAAACACAAGTTAAAATCCCAGCGAAGCGCTGTGAGTACCTCGACTAAATCCGTAGGAGGGAGGATGCTAAATAGGCGATACAGGACAAACTGCGCTATATGGCAGAGTTTTGGTTTCGTATTCCATTCTCGTATGTATTCCAAAAGTAAACGAATCTCTTCCTTGTCAAAAGGACGAAGAGCCTTCTCAACCTGAACGTCTGCATTTGTCTTCCTGTAACGAGCTCGAGCTAAGATAAACATATTTACGAAGATGTCAAGCAGAATACTGAAATAAAAATTATCATTTCACCTGCTGACTTCACTAAATAATTCAAAGAGCTTGTGACGTTTGCGAAGTTCAAATGCAAGTCGGACGGCTCTAGTGTAGTCGCGATCTAATACAGCATTTTCTAAATCTTGCTCTCTCAAAACATCTTCCTCCTGCAAAAGTAACATGAAAATGTTATAGTTTATGTTTCATCTTAACAGAGAAATCTGTTATCCAGTCATCTATCAAACTTTATACTATATAAAAAATGATAATAAGATGCCTCACCTCTTTACGAAAGGCCTCCTCTTTCTCCGCAGCTGTAGAGTCGTGCCACAAATTAACAACTGCATCGACACCACCAGTAGCAAGCATTTCTGTCTTCTTCCCAATAGCCAGTGCCCATATCTGCAGAACTATAAATGTAAGCTACTGAAAATTTATTGTTCTAGACTTCTATGACTACCAGGATAATATATTGGGTGGTGACGAACAATTTGCAGAATCGTATCTCAGAATTATGTTATGCAAACAAACATTTTACTCCTTGAGAAACAAGAAAGAAAAATTAGTCAGTAAAGAAAATTTAAGGACAAAGAATCAACCCATTTCATTAATAGGTTAACTATATATCAACCAGCAAGAAATAACTGATGCTTTCATAGTAGACCAACAGACTTCAATATTAGGCCTTACATTAAGGGATCAGAAGAGGCTAGAATGATACGACCAATGATATGTGTGTGGTAGCACATTACCCAATCAGAAAATATGTAAGTGCTAGGCAATCAATTACGCTATCAACTTCATCCAAAATAATCCTTCAGATATTCAAAAACCCAAACAACATTCTATAAAATTCCAGATACAACTGTTCTCTGTGACCATGAGCAGGTAGTAGTACCATTCATGACACTACTATTTCAAACAAAACCTGGACGTAAACTTGTTTCATCAAACAGCATAATCAACAATTGTAGCAACCATCACATCTAAAAAATTAAGCCACATAGGATGAAAATTTAGTATCTATTGCTTTTTGGCAGTCCTATAATGTGAAGAAACAATATTTTGCTAGGTCCGAGTCGTAAGCATTAGTGTATTTGTATATTTAATCTCTCAAACAAGAAGCCATTCACTATACTGTTAATCTGTCTTGAGGAAAATCCCATAGACCCATACCTTGTCTTCATGTTGATCATAGGTAGCCAAGCATTCTTGAGTCTTGACTGTCCATAGCTTCACCAAGCCATCAGCTCCTAATAACCGACACATTCAGAAATGAAACTAGGGAACACTAAACCAATGGAAAGTAAACTAGAGATCAGCAGGACAGCTTACCACAAGATACGAATTGTGTGCCCCGTGTAATAAAGGAAGCTCTCATGACACTTGATGTATGTCCTTCAAAGGTTTTTAGACACGAACCATCAGAGATGGCCCATAATTTTATTGTCTTATCACCCGATGCTGTTATGACGCAGTGATCCACTGGAGAGAACTCCACAGACCAAATACCTCTCTTATGACCTTTAAGTACAACAACAGAAACCAGATCCGGAAGCCTCCATATTGCAGCTGTGCGGTCCTGAATATTTGAAGGAAACAACGGAAAGAGATTTATTTGATGACTTAGCTGCAGCTGTTTCTCTCAGTATAATTCACTATTTAATCAGTCAGTGGTTTCATTCGTAACAGAAGCGTAGGTGTTAGGCTGGGCAACAATGAGCGCACTTTTCAGTTTTCACTATCTTTTAATTTACTAACCTGGGAACCACTGCAAACAAGGCTATCATCGGGTGAAACTGCTAACGAGTTAATATCTTTGTCATGGGCTGCCACTACTGCTTTTGCTTTCAAACTGGAAACTTCTCCAACATCATCTGACACCCCATCTAAGCTCCAAACCTTCAATGTGCGATCACTAACCAAGCAAAGCCAGGAAAGAAACTCTCAGAGATGCACAATATTAACACGAGATAAAATTTGAAATCATTAACACGTCAATTATATTATCTCCAAGATTATGATGACCAGCTAAGTGCAAGACATTTTCCCTAAATCATATCTGTATACAAATATGCAAATAAAAATATTGAAAAAAGAAGATAGTTTAAATTTCCAAATGTGTGAAATGATTACCTACTACCGCTGACGAAAAAGTTCCGTTTTTTCTTTGAGAAAGCAACGGCACCAATAGCTCCCATGTGACCTATGCCAACCCCAATGCAGCGTTGGCTTTGGGACTCCCACAATCTAACCTATAGGGATGATTGGATTAGAGACAAAATATGTAACCAAGTAAGAAGCAAAGTATGTAGTAAGTCCGCTATCTAAACTAGCAAAACAGTACATGAATTTATGAACGAATGTAACTTACAGTGTTGTCTCTGCTTCCTGATACAATGAGGGTTCTTCCAGAAGCTGACACACAGGTATCAATGCATGGAACTACATCAGTATGCCCAGTCAATATGTAGGAACATGACATCGATGCCAGATCGTACACTCTGATCTATATGTGATACAAAGCAAAATAATGATCAAGAACACGGAATTGAAAACCTCAAAACCACTATGGAGCCATGGCCGACAAGCTAAAACATAATTTTTTTCCTCAAGAGTTGCTCATGAATATTGACAAGATTCAGTTACCTGTTCAACACTTGTAGCAACTGCAAGATATTGTTCTTCATCACCCAGAAACTTCATATCTGCAATCTCTTCATTGTATCCAATGAGCCTTTTCTTCAGGGCTAAGTTCAGACCATCATCAACGGTTTTATCCAAATCATAAATAAGAAACTGCTGGTCAACTGTAGCACAGAGCAATCCTTGGCCTAGTGGAAGCATCATAGCAGAGGTAAAACCTCTCTTAACCTCTTCTTGCTCTGAGCTGACTGCTAAATCTGAAGATTTCTGCTCGAAGAGGAGCACTGCCCTATTGCAGATAAATTACTGAAGTTCGGTAAAATTGCCAAAAGTTACTGGATCGTGACTTGTGCGTGCAATAGAAAATGAAGTATATTAAGGTTAGTCTGAAGAGCTAGATGTATTTTGGTCAAATTTCTTGATTTGTCGGTCTGAACTTCTCTTTGAAACAATAACTACCAAACTAGTAAAGAATTTCTGACACTAAATTCAGAACGAGCTTTTACATCCAAAAGATCAGGGATGTTATGGTTCAGAAACATGAAGTTACCAACATATCATATTGATACATCACATTTATGAAGAATTCAAAGCGTTCAGGGACTACAGATGACATACCCATCAGAGTTCCATATACGCACAATCCCACGTTCACCAACAGTTAAAAATTGAACCGATGACAAACTGATCTTCTTCCCGTTTTCTTGAGCAAATGATGACAAACATGAGGCAAAAGGGGATGCTGCATCAAATGTACACACAGCTTCTAGCGCTTCATACGTCGGTACAGTAGTTTTACAGCTATAATCATGCAGATCCCATACATTCACAACCTGAACTCACCGATGGAAGTCAGAATACAACTAAAAGAATGCTATGTGACAAGAAATATATTAAATAGCTAACAAAGGTAGATTTAACACCAAGAAAACATCATTGTGATACTTTTAGCCAATCTAACATCTCTGATAAGACAGACTTCTCATACAGTCCGTACTGAGACCTTACTAACAAAAAAAAGGGTCCACTTTAGATTGTTTCAGTTATGTTTTCTTTGCCCTCAATCATACAAATGATTACATTGGTATCATAGAAACACAGATCTACCAGAACATTAGGGATTTACCTTATCTCTTCCGGCAGTCAGCAAGGTCCATCCATCTTCAGATATTGCAATTGAAGTAACTGTCGATTTATGTTTTTCTAGAACTGCAATACACTTTTTTTTCGCAAGGTCCCATACCCTAACAGTGGAGTCATCACCACCGGAGAAAATCTGTAAAGAAGATTATCACGTTAACCCAATCCATCCAAGCTAGATAATCCAAATAAGCTGGTCAGAGAACTTACAAGTAACTGGTTTGGGTCTGGGTGGAACATGAGACTGGTTACCACCCCTTTATGGCCCTTGAAATAATGTGTGCAGAAGCCTCCATCGACATCCCATACTTGCACTTTCTTATCCGCACCAGCTGTGGCTAGCAATCCCCCCGAGGAGTGGCACGCCATTCCCATTACCGGCCCTTCATGCCCCTACCCCCAACAAACCAAGACAGGCGATTAGTTTTTAAAGAAATAGCAATCACATTGATGATATGCGCTCAGTTGTGAAAAGTAAACCATACTACTCGATATCTAAACCAAACTAATAGAGCTTAAAGCTAATCCCATCTCTCTACAAAGACAAAATGTATAATGCAGCAACTATATAGAAAGAACCTATTATTGTTCAAGCTGTATGCAAGTGAAACTTAAAGAAGCTCACACATTAGTTAAGCTCGACAAAAATCCAAAAATGGCTGAATAGTACCTAAGCCTCGTGTCAATTGAGCTGACTGAATTGAAATTTGAGCAACAGCCAATTCTAATCAACTTCGATTCCTCAGTACCAAACACCAACCAACAAATCAACCACGGTAATCACAACCAACAAAAAACATATAAGATGGCAACAAACCTTCCATGAGCGAATGCATTTGAGCGTGGAGACATCCCATACTCGAATTTGACGGCTGTGGCTAGAGGAGAAGATGAAATTGTCGTTAGGGCTGAGGACAAGGGCGGTCACGGGTTCGGAATCGCCTTCGATGGTTGATCTGATGGCGGCGTTAGAAGAATCGACGATCTTGATGGTGTCATCGCAGGCGCAGACGATGAAAGAGGAGTCGGACGCGACGGCGTAAGGGCCACCGGTGTAAAACTGGCGCAGAGATTGGAAGCATCGATAGTTCTTCTTCAGCGCCACCGCCGACGCCATGAGTTCAACGGAGACGAAGCTGGCGTCTTGGGGTTTAGGGTTTTAGGTTCTGATAGAGAAATCGCGCCGAAAGAGTAGAGCGTTTTTTATAGTGAGAAATTGAATGGAGGCCTTTGTATTATCATTAAGGGGGGTTCTTTATTTTTTTTAAATTGGGAAAAATGCATGTACATGAATTTTGGTATACTTTCATTTTGTACATGATTTTTTTGAATCTTCCCCATAAAATTACAATTTTTTGATTTTGTTCAAGTTTTTCATAATTTTAAATTATATTCAAATTAAAACTGACTTGGCACTTATGTGACAGTTGGGCATGTTCCATCTCTTTGCGATTCGACAAATTAAACGACACAATTTTTAAAAATGCAGTACAACGTCATTTCATGCGAAACTGTGTTGTTTGATTTGTCGAACAGTAGAGGGGTCGGCACAGGCCCGACTGCCACATAAGTTCTAAATCTGCTTTAATTTGGGCGGAATTTAAAACTATGGAAAAATTGAATAAAATCAAAAAGATTGTGATTTAATTGAGAGAATTCAAAAATGATGTGCAAAATGAAAGAGAGACCAAAGCTCATGTATTTATATGCATTTTTTCCTTTTAAATTAAAATCAAAATTCACTCTTTTTTGTCTCTAATTTTACTTTTCAAATTTTAGATCTTAGTCGGGAATGAGAAATTGTAAGAATAAATCTATGCAGCCACATTATGGCTAGCTATAATGTGATTGAATAATAAAAAAATCAATTTATTTAAATTTTTTAGTTCTAAATGACTTACAATATTTAAAATATTTAATTTGTACAAATTTATTTTGATATATTTGGATTTTGATGTAACACAAATCTCGATAGATATAATAAAGATAATACAAAGATTTTTTATCGGAAAAATAAGAAAGAAATATATTTACACTAATCATGATAGAATTTAAGCCAAAAATATAAACACTAACATAAAATATATAATGATACTTTTTATATGAATCAAATATCTAATAAAATTGGTCTATTTTCACTTAATCGACCAAATTATGGCTAGCCACATTATGGTTAAATAGCATCACTAACATAGATTTTAGTCGGGAATGAGAAATTGTAATTCGTATCCTAATCGAGTCTACACTGTTGAAATAATTTTTTAATTAAAACTTTAATTTTGTTCTTCAATCAAGATTTGTGTTTAGTCTGTCGTATACTTTATTTGAAAGTGTAGGCTAAAAAAACAAATTTATATTATACTTCCTTCGTCCCAAGATAAGTAATCACATTACCTTATTGGGTTGTTCCGAAAGAAGTGGCCACTTTTTTTATAAGGAAATATGTTTTACCCATTAATAAATACCATTCTCTCACAAAAAGATGTGGATTCCACCACTTTCTATCTTTTTATCCTTTAAATATTATTCTCCTTAATACCCGTGTCGAAAATAATGTGGTCACTTATTGCGGGACGAAGATAGTGTATTATATCTTTATGTGAGTATAAATATTAACTCTTTATATTGTAGTATTTTTATAGATAAAAGTGATACGAATTATTTTCTTTTTAATTCTAGTACATACATGTCTAGACCGAGAATAGGTAGAATAAGAGAACTTGTAACCATGAAATAACGTGGGTCGATATATTTCGCAAGTCTTCCATTACAAATACATGATACGTAGTTAATGTTATTGTATTAGCATCATTGTTGAGGTTTATTGTCATTAATTATTTAAAAAAAAAATGCAACACAATAGATACTTAATATGCATATTTTATAATTGCAAATTTGTGTATATCTTTGAAGTTGATTGTCACGAATAGGAATGGCAATGGGTCGGGTACCCACCCATTAGGCATTTCTCAAATCCAAATCCAATAAAATTTCCTCAACCCATACCCGTCCTAAACCCGATTAAAAAAATTATTTTAAAACTCGTACCCGATCCAAACACGTTGGGTACTAATACCCATTAAAAACTCGAATGTACTAGAACATAAACATCAATATTAAATAGTAAAAATAACAAAATATTATAAACATAATTTTAAGTCTTAATACACATAACTATCCAGTATGAAGATAGTGTGTACCACCCATACCCACTTTTGGTGACATGTATAAGCTATATCCACTGACAACTTTTTGGTTTTTTTTTGCACTTTTCGGCTGTTTTAAAATAGGTTAATTGTCAAATTCATGCATTAATTTCCGTGTCCGATCATTGTTCAAATAACTGTTGACTTGCTTTATGAATGAGGACAAAAATGATTCCCAATATTATACAATGTACAAACATTCAGCCGATTTCCGAATATTTTCATGCATCATTCACGTCAAGACTTTAATATAAAGCTTGTCATGCATGCCAATGTACGAAATTAAATAGTGTCAATGCACGCGTAAAATCTTATCGGTACATCTATTTAGTTTAATTGATTCTTCTGTCTATATATATATCACACACAGAAGCACATGAAATTACACTTCAGAAAAAAAAAATGAAAGAGATATAATCACAATACCACAAAAACAAGTAAATATCACTCACGTTTGCTAGAGAAATGACATAGCAGACGACATTTATTTTTCAAAATTACTATAGGTGAGTTTAATTTTATTTTTAATGATGGTATCGAAGAGAAATATATTGTACCGATCGTGTTTTTATTGTACCGACCGTACACATCACCTATCGGTACAACTACAACATCGATCGGTACAATGTTTTTTTTGTCCACACACTATTTCATTCAACTCTCTTTCATTATATGCTCTTTTTTTTAACCATCTCATCGTTGTTTTGTAGAAACGAAGTCACACACGTACCGGCATTTTCACTTGGGGTTAATCGAGATATAGAAGGAATTTTCATTCGGAGATTGAATAGGTCAGTTGAAATAAAATTGTAAATGAGTACCGGAACAAGAAAAAATTGTACCGATCGGTAATATATTTGTACCGATCGGTACAGACAAATGTTCACAAATACTCTATCGGTACAATATTTGTACCGAGCGGTACAATGTTTTTTTTAATAATCTTATTTTTTCTAATAATATTGTATTTTTGCAGATGGAGTGTAGGAGATTCATCGTTAAATACAACGGGACATGGGACGATTGTGTGTATAATGGTGGGGAAGAACGAACTTTCTACCTTCCGGTGGATACGATAAGTTTCTCTAGCATTAAGGAATATATTGATTTCATAATGATGTCGAAATCGTTAAGTCTTGAGTATGAAATATTCTATTTATTGACGTCTAGAACTGGCCGAAGTGTTAAACATAGTTTGAGTAACGATGAACAACTTCGTCGATTGTATGTTACCGAGCCTGAGCCTACATTGTATATCGTGCATATTGATGCTGTGTACAGGCCGTCATTTGATTTGAATGAATCTTCGCCGTATGTCTATGACGATCAAATCCCTCAGTACTCGCAGTACGACGAGTCGCTCGCACATTTGGCTTCATCTGATGGCTTTGTGATACTCAATGGGGTGCTAGTGGTGATACTCAATGGGGTGCTAGTAGTGGCGCGAACATTCCTATGCGGGGGGAACGGCAGTCGCAGGTACCCGAGGAGGCTGAATTTACCGCCGATTCCGACGAAGATGATGAGGAGGAATCAGAGTCTGATGAGGAGGACGAACTGTCACAGTCTATGCATCTGACCCTTGGTACTTTTGCAGACTTCGTTACGTGGGTGCATACTCAAGGCGGCGTGAACAAGCTCTTATCAATGCTGATGCAGAGTAGTCGTATGCCCCTTGTTGAAGACACGCAGCTTGCGCCATCAAGCGGAGGCCGCGGGGTGGTTAGTTCCAATGATTCCACTAGGCCGCCATCGCTTCGCTCGTTGTTAGTGATCTTGACAGGCTGTCAGACGGTCCATTGAATAAGGGCGAGATATTTTACAGCAAAGACGATTTGAAAGTTCTTTGTTGGATTGTGGCACATGGAACAACGAGTGAGTTTAGTGTTCCACGTTCGACATGCGAACGGGTTCACTTCAAATGCAAGTACGGAAGTAATCGTTCTTTTGATTTGCGTGCTCGGAAACGGGCGACTATTGGTATATTCACAAGTTCATTGGGAGACATACATGCAATCTTAATATGGACCATTCGGTACATCGGGAAGGTCAGTGCTAAGGTTATTGCAGCTCATTTTGCGGGTAGAATGATCAATGAAGGTGAAATCACTAAACCGAAGTCAATTCGGGCATATTTGCGTCGAGAATATGGCTGCGATGCAAGTTACAGTGTATGTCTGCGAGCACGGAATCGAGCCCTCGAGATGATATATGGTGGATATACAGACTCGTGGAAGATGCTTCCCGGCCATCTCCACATGTTGCAGAGAAAATCCGGGCTCGACAATTGACTACAGTGTTAGCCCGAATGATGATCGGTTCGAACAAGCTTTTGTGGCGTTGTCAGCTTGTATCGTGGCATTTCAGTGGTGTCTTCGACCGGTGATCGTGGTGGATGGAACACACTTGAAGGGAAAAAATAATGGCATATTATTCGTTGCGGTCGCAAAGGATGGAAACGAGCAAGCTGCTACCCGCGGCATGGGGGATCGGTCTAATTGAAAATGATGTCTCGTGGACATGGTTTCTCACTCATTTGAAAGAGGCATACGGTTGTCGTTCGGATATGGTCATCATCTCAGACGCCCACTTAAGTATCGCGAATGCAGTTAGGGCAGTCTATCCTGGCGTACCACACGGTCTGTGCTACTATCACATCCTCAAGAGCATGGTTAGTTTTGGAAAACCTATCACCAAGTTGTTTCAAAAAGCAGCATATGCATATAGAAAGTCGGCTTATGAGAAAGCAATGAATAGCATTCTTCTTGGGAAGCCCGAAGCGTATAATAAGCT
This sequence comes from Agastache rugosa, assembly GCA_031470985.1. NCBI lineage: Eukaryota > Viridiplantae > Streptophyta > Magnoliopsida > Lamiales > Lamiaceae > Agastache > Agastache rugosa. The sequence goes on from CM062609.1 coordinate 17,795,518, forward strand.
CATGAACATTGGTCCGGAGAAGTGGGCTCGATCAATGTGCCCCGTTCGACGATATAGTTCCACGACATCCAATGCCGCAGAACAATTCAATAATGTATTGGTGTTTGCTAGACGACTTACCAATTTGCTCATGCTTGGAGACAATTAGACTCACCGTCGAAAAATGGTTTGATGAAAGACGTCAATTGTATTCATCGTCTGCGATTTTCTCACGAAGGAGGCAGAGCGAAAGCTCCGTACAGAGGTGGAACTCTCAAGATCTTACACTGCCACGCCCGTCAGAGACTTGATCTTCAAAGTGAATGACGGAAAACAGAATCTAAATGTCGATTTGCGTGCGAGGACTTGCCCGTGTCGTGTGTTTGATTTTTATTTGATACCGTGTTCTCATGCTGCTGCAGCCATTCAGTAAGAAAACCTCAAGTTTTTATATTTCATTTTATATTTATTTCTGTTGCACTTAATCTAATGATTATATGTTATATGTATGACAGGCGAAATGGGCAGCATGTATACAACTATGTGGACGATTACTACAAGAGATCTACACTTTTACAAATTTACTCCCAACAGGTGAATCAGGTCCCTCCCCAGACTGAGTGGTCTTTACCTCCACATGTTGCGGCAATAATTGTTTTGCCACCACTGCCCGTCAGTCAGGCGGGGCGCCCGAGGAACTCCCGTCATCGATCTGCAGTTGAGAATTTGTCCTCCAGCAGACGTCCAGTCACCATAGATGAACCTTCCAGTAGCCGTCAACGGGCACCGAAAAAATGCAGAATATGTCACGAGACTGGCCACACAAGAAGAACATGCCCGCTCAAAGATCAGTAGGAGTAATTTATTATCAATTTAATGTTAATATGTGTAATGGCCATTTAAATGAAATGATTATATGTTAATGTTATCATTTTAATGTTTATCCAAAGCAATTAAATGGCACATGCAATTAGAATAAGAAATGATTAACACTTATGGCACAAAGCAATAATATTTGTCAAACATAATCGACATGGCTTTGCAAAGCCAATAAGAAAACATCACGAGCTATTTTACGCCTATACAAAGCCACACTTCCCTCTTCATTGCCCCATGCAATGGAGGTCGAACAACGATCATGCGCTCTATACTCATCAGCGCAAAAGGACCACAAGCGTTGCCGATCTGAATGTGCTGCCTAACGGGCTCCCGTGGTGTAGGCTTAGTCAAAAAGACCATCCTCAATGCTTCCGACGTGCGTGGTGCATGGGTTAGGTCTATGGTATCCCAATACTTTCCTTCATTGAGCACAGTTGAGAATTTTTGCTGAAACGGCTTCAGCTGCCTCTTACGCGCCTCCTGAACTCCGTCCATAACCTTGGAATGATACGGACGACATAGAAATGCTTTCCGGATAGCACTGGAACGATGATCTGCACAAAAATCACGTAGATGTGGGTCATATGTTATTAAAAAAGTTATAATTAATATAAGATGTAAGTTACCTGCTCAGCTTGCCTCCAAGATGTAATATACGCAATTGACATCCAAATTAGTTCGTAGCGACGCCGTCAATTTTTTGTTACTCTTGATCTTCTTGAAGTAGAACTCGACGTCCCTCTGTGTGAATAAAAAGCACGAAATTCACAAAAAGAACATATAAAATCCGTGAACCAATTAAAACATAATGAATTAGTAACTCACAAAGAATTCGGCATAACAGATGATTGTGTTCGTAGCATTTCGATCGGGGAGGACATGGTTCCTTTCTTCCAGACGTCCGCGCAAAACGTCAATGTACCTCTCGAACACCTGCACACAAAATAAATTGGACAATTAGAAGAAGAAATAAGTATAAAAATGAGAGTACATTTAAGAATATATTTGAGAGATTATTTACAGTATAATCAAGGTCAATCTCTGTGTTCTCAATTGTGCGGAAGTACGGAGGATAGACGGCGGAGCCACCGATGATTACGCAAGCATCATCTACTGACATAAAGGCTGCATAGCGAAGCCATTTCTCCTCCTCGGCGTAATCGGCAGGAGGCAACGAACTAATAGGCTGTGGAATTTCTTCTTGTGGCTCAACTTGTATAGCCGATTGTTGTCCTTCCTGCTCCTCTGCTCGGTTGTCATTTAAATATTCAAGTCTCGCATCGAGTATAAGTTGTACGGCTCGGGATTGTGCAAAATGGAGTTGTAGTCAAGGTTAGGAGGGACGGCGGTAATGGCCGAGCCTCAATATACTACACACGTATAAAATAATTAAAGTCAATTAAATTTAAAATTTTTAAAAAATTAATAAATTACTAACGTATTATTTACCTGAGGTGGCTGACGATATATCTCGGGATTTGGCACAGAATGCCGAGGAGGGTCGTATGCGTGCTCAGAATGCCGAGGAGGGTCGTATGCATGCTCAGGACCGCCCTTGCTCACCCACTCGGGTGTAACAAAAGCGGGAGTGGAATGGCGTGCTGGGATGAACTCAGGATCGGCGCCTGCACCTCCAGTCTCCCCTCTTGGACTGACGTGTGGGGAATGCACGGGGGGTGGTGTGTCACGACGAGGTGGTGGAGGTGTATCTCGACGAGGTGTGGAACGGCGGGAACTCTTACTAAAAAGGTCTGTGAAGAAGGCCTTGATCTCCGGAAAAATACATTTCTCCATTGTGAAGTTATCTCTCTCTTCACGATTGTTGCGTCATCTCTTGCAGGCTCCTTCATAAAGCGCCTATCACGAGATCGTCCCGCGGGTGTCGGCGCCGCTGCTCGATGACGACGATGGAATGTTTCTCCGAGCACGCTTTCCCTTACTTTTGGAAGTATCTTTCGACGGGGCCCGGTCTCTCAAGTCGTACGTGTCACGATCGGTGCATGGCTCTGACACGTGGGGGGGACTGCTAGGCCTCCGGGCGGAGGACGACGTGCAACCGGTATTCCATCTTTTATTGGGTTGATAGGCCTCACGTAATGCACTCCGAGCACGTCGTCCATCAGTAGGGACCTCCGTCAATGTGTCTCCTCCTCTGCTGCCTCGGCTCACCCGAGTCGAAACAGACGACTCATGCACGAAACTGATCATCAAGATCCACCCGCAACGCTGCTGCCATTACCCATCTCAAACAGCGAGGAATGGCAGTGTCTGATACGGGAGTAGAAACCAAACGAGCTAAACCAGGAATAGCCTCGAACATCCAACACTGCAGTACCCACACAGGGCCGTAATAATGGTACTTGGGCATCATTTTCGACCCCTTCGTTTCCAAATTCTTGGTGTAGTTCCTCAAGTTTTGAAATGTATACCCGCCCCATGGGAATCTGTTCCACGCGTCGAGATCATCCACCAATACCCAAAGCCAGGGCACCACATTTCTCCGATCATCGCCACCTATCCCGAAATAATAAGCGATGATAACATTTGCTGCCCGAAGGTGGAGCTCGCCTTCAGGATCAACTATCCCATACCCTGTAACAAACCGGTCCCGCAGTTTTTTGGCAGTTATTGGCTTCCCGTCACAAAATCTCTGATAAGCCTCCACATTATCCGGCGTGTGATCCGCATGTGGATCAAATGAAGCAGCTCCAAAACACAATCCCGAAATTAGGGCGTACTCCTGAGCCGAGAATCGGATATTTTTGTCGCCGATACGATACCATGTATCGTACGGCAATTCACCGTACACCTCTACCTCTCTTGATACGAGCATGTGTAGCGCTTTGCCGCACGCTTTGCCCAATGGCCATCTCATAAGATGCCCGAAACAGCCGGCCATGAATCTATCCAACAGTGCTCGACCCCCAACAGCAACAAGTCTCTGCCTAATATCTGTTATAATCGAAACTTTGTAGTACGTGTTAATCCTCGGAGAACAGTGTTGAGCATCTTCTCGGATCCAGATCCAACCATACTGAAACAAACACAATACGATTCAAAAATAAGAACACAAACACACTGTAGAAAAAAAACATTGTACCGACCGGGAAAAACTTTGTACCGCTCGCAGTAAAATCAACACATGATTTTACTGCGACCGGTACATAAGTTTTACCGATCGGTACAATTTTTTCAAAATTATCACACATCTACGTAATATATGTCAATTGATCATGATTTTCAAATTTATAAATGAGTTATAAATAAGTGAAAACGTAACACCAAATGATCTTATTTGTTAAATTAACTATTAAGCGTGCCAAAAAAAATATAATAAACATCACAAAACATCCAGAATAAGAACAGAATCATACTGTATTAAAAACATATTGTACCGATGGGAATAAAATGTGTACCGATAGGGTGTATATTATTATCGATCGGTACAATATTCTACACGGTCGGTACAAAATTTATGAAACATATTAGGCATCGTCGTAATTATCCTAATTAGCACGAAAATTAACATAATTAGCACATAAGCATAGCCACCGAAAATGTCCTAATTAGTACGAAATTTAAAGAATTACCACGAATCAACATAATTAGCACGAAATTAGCCTAATTAACCATCTTATTTTTAAGAAAAAATCAATAACATGTTCTGAAAACTGTACCGGCAGTCTGAAAAATCTGTACCGACCGATTCAAAAACTGTACCGACCGGTTCATAACCTATCGGTACAATATTATGACGGTCGGTACAGTTTTTTCTTTCGTCCCTATTTAAATCGGTACGAAGTACTAACCTCTTCCAGACGTCGTTGATTTTCACGTTGCCGTTCATCCTCAGATTGATGTCTTGAACTTGATGACGCCATGGATTTTGATGAGAGAAGAATGATATGGGGGTTGTGGGAAATTTTTTGCTGCCTTTGAAATTATTGCATCGGTATGAATTGTGTACCGCTAGGTTTTATTTATTGTTGAAGAAGTATAGAGTGTACCGCTAGGTTAGGGTTAGGTTTTGTCTTCTTTTGTTTGTTTTAGAATTTGAGTCAAAGTAAAAAAAAAAATTGTTTCGCATAGTGTACCGCATGTGAGAGTCAAAAAGGTTAAATCCCAAACTTCAATGGAGTCAAATCAGCATAAATATATATTTTTTTTCTTTTTTTTTTAACTCTGAAAAGTGCAAAAAAAAAATCAAAAAGTTGTCAGTGGATATAGCTTATACATGCCACAAAAACTGGGTATGGGTGGTACACACTATCTTCATACTGGATATTTTTATTTTCCTCTCTAATTTTAACATAAGTATAAATAGAAAATTTCATTAAATTAAATTATACGTGGGTTAAAAGAATAATATAAAATATTAATATTTATACTAATATAAATTATATATAAAATAAATATTTAAATTACTAAAATTATTAATTCTTTGTATGCGGGTTAAAAAAATAATATAAAACCCTAAAATTATTAATATTTATACTAATATCTATAATTATATTATAAATTATATATATAATATTTTGTCATCTTACATATATATAAATGGGTTTGGGTAGCGGGTACCCGTAGGTAATTTTCCAAACCCGACCCAAATCCGTCACGGGTTTGAATGTTTCTATCCAAACCCGTCCCAAAACCATTTAATAATTTCCAAACCCGTCCCATTAGGGTTTGGTACAGCCTGATACCCATAAAAACCCAACCCATTGTCATCCCTAGTCGCGAATTCTACAAGACAGCTGACAATTTACACGAACACTGGATAATTAATTATTGTATATCAATTAGATATTATTACGAGTTTGATTATATTTAACTAGTAAGTAGCCCGTCGAAATTCGACGAGAAATAACTTTATGTTTTAATTTATATGTATATATTTTAAAATAATTTTATATCTTATTTAAAAGTTGTGATATTGTTCGAATCAAACTTAAAAAATTAATTATTTCACGTATTTAAATTTATAATTAGGAATGATAATGGATCGGGTATACTCATTCATTATGTATTTTTTTTTAAATCTAAATTTGTTTAGAATTTTTCTACATGTTCGTCCTAATCTCGGTTAAAATAGTGATTTTATTGTACATACTCGTCTCAAATCCGTTGAGTAATACTCGATAAAAATATGGACATTCCAAGTAAAATTAATTAAAATTAGTAAAAATCTTTTTTTCTATGTTATTTGAACCGTCTCGTTGGTTTATGCTAAATTACTCGATAAAAATCTAAACAAAGTTAATATTCATTAAAATTAGTAAAAATCATCATTTTTAAGTATATTTGAACCGTCTCGTTAGTTCATGTTAAATCGATATCTCTAATCTTTGCCAAAATGTGGACAAAAATATGTTTACATCTTCAAGTTTTTTTGTTCTTTTCTTTAGCTACCTATCCCACATTTGATTCAATGTATATATTTTCTAGAAAACACTAATCAAAGTTTTTAGAAAAATATGAATGAAAAAATGAAAAGGACTCCATGTAGACATATTGATTAAATATATTTATTTAGTCTTCATAGAGAGATTTTCATTTACAAATTTTATATAGATTATTATATATGAATTTAGAATGTATAAAATAAGGATTTATAAGAATGCATTCTGAAATTATTATTATTTTAATATGTATAATAGAAGAAATTAATTAAATAGAGGGAGAGATAAATATGAGATGTGATTAATAGATAAACATGTGATATTTCAAGAATATGAAATTAATAAAATTTTAATTAATAAAAAAAATTAGAATATATATGAATTAAAATTAGACAAATTACCAAAATAAAGGGTAGCCCGTCGGAATTCGACGGGAAAATAACTTTATGTTTTAATTTATATGTATACATTTTAAAAATAATTTTATATCTTATTTAGAAGTTGTGATATTGGTCGCGTTAATTATTAATCAAACTTAGAAAATTAATTTTATTTCACGTATCTAAATTTATAATTAGGAATGACAATGAATCGAGTATATTCATTTATTATGTATTTTCTAAATCTAAATTTGTTTAGAATTTTTCTACATGTTCGTCATAATTTCGGTTAAAATAGTGACTTTACTGTACATACCCGTCTGATAGTCCCAAGACGGATACCTTGGTGTAGAGGGGGGGTGAATACACCAAGGTTAAAAACTTTTCCAAATTAAAACTCTTTTGAGTGAGCTGGCTGTGTTCGATTCAGCTGGAAGACAGCTTGATCAACACAGCTGGCTGTGTGCGGAATGTGGTGGGATTTTGGAAAGTCCGTCTGTTGCTTCAAATATATTGCAAAGCTTAGTTTCTCTTTTCAGTTAATCAGTTTATGCAGCTTGAAATAATGCTTATGAATAGTTAGCTGGATGCATAAATAAACATGAAAGAACAAAGCAACTTAACGTGGTTCGGAGAAACTACTCCTACGTCCACGACCAGAAACCTCTGGTAATCCACTAAGGATACCACTGACTTTTCGCGCAGTCAGCAAGCGTTGCAGCTTAGTTCCTCAAGCTGGATACAAGTTTACGCGTCTTTGTATCGAAACGTAACCGATCGTTTACGGGCACATTGAAGCCTACATTCGGTTTACGGCATCGAAGAACCTAACCTGTAGTTTTACGGGCACTACAGAACCATAACCTTAACCTAACCTTTTTCTGGGTTTGAGTTTGGGGTTTCCAACTATGAACGAGTTCTTACAATGAAGAACTTTGAGTATGATGAACTCGTTCAAGCTAGGCTTAAGATGGGAAGGATTATCTGCCTAGATACTAGTGGGAGAGAGCTTCGCAGCTCGAGAATGAATAATAACTGCATAAGAATGACGAGCCGCCGGATCTTGAAGCTTTTCTGAGAGATCTCTTGATCTTTGGTTAGACTTCTTTCGATGAAGTATGTTGATCTCTCTTGAGTATATTCTCTCGTCACTTCTCTGTGAAGATGAAGAAGACTTCTATTTATAGGGAGAGATTAGAACTAGCCGTTGGAAAGAGTCGTTCTGAATCTCTACCTAACTTCTGACAGGATTGACTTGTCTTCTTCCTTGATTTCCTCGTATAGCAATCCTAGGTCTGACTTCTAGGTGCTGAGGTGTCGAGTTCCTGATGGTCCGATCTCGATTCGACTTTATCTCAAGTTGACTTCGACTCTGCTGTGCTGGTGACTCTGAGCTGTCTTGAACTCTGCTGGATCTTTGACGCTGAGCTGAGTCTTGAACTCTGCTGGGTCTTGACGTAGAGCTGAGTTGTCACACGAGCTGGGTCTTTCCTACAACTGTGTCTGGAAGAACTTGATCGTCTTGAATCTGGATAACGTTGCTGATCACTCGACTTGGCTTACCCTGCTGTGTACTCACCGGGTCTTCTCGTCTTCGCCGACCACCTGTAAACTTAGAAACTCTATAAGCTCAAACAGGTGAGCTGGAAAAACACTTGGGCTTGTGCAAATATCTACTCGGTTGGGGTCAGCTGGGTTTTGGTATCACTTCAAAACTCTATTAATTTTCCCAACAATTTCCCCCTTTTTGATGATGCCAAAACCCCAAGTGGGAAAAACAAAATTGCTTCCCCCTTAACAGGAAACGAGGTTTCAAAGGATTAAACAATCACAGCAGGTAAACATATTCAGTGCCTGGACAAAGAGAGATTGTCTTTAGGTTGATTTTGATAAAACGAACTTTTTCATTAATACGAAGAAATTTTACAGCTTTCTAATTACAAAAAGTTCAAAGTAAAATTCCCAGTTGGATGGGTCTTCAGCTTTGCTGCTTCCTTTGTTCATCAATCTGATGGTCAGTCTTGAGACCATATCTATTGAAGATGAACTCTTCCAACTCCTTCCATTCAGCTTGATTCTTCGATTTTGAAATTCCTCTTTCTCCAGTCCAGTGATTAATTTCTTTGATGATTTGGGCCTTGTCAGGAAGGTTCGTTCCAGCTAGAGATGGAGGCTTTAACTGTTTGACTTTTGGAGCCTTCAGCTGGATGTTGTTACTCTTGGCATATAGGGCAATTGATCTTGCCATCATTGGATCTGTCTCATGAAGTTCGAGGAAGTAATCCTGGAAAGCAGTTTCTGGATCCATGCCTTTGAATTGATTCAAGTAGTAGAATTCTTTGATGAATTCTGATTTGCAACTTTCCCAGTTTTTATTGAAATCGTCTGGGTTCTTCTTGTCGGCTGAGGCTGGTTGGATTTGTTTCTTCTTAGCTTGCCTGTAGCTCTGCCTTTTCTTTTTCTACTTTTTTCTCAGCAGGCTTGAGCGATTCAGCTTTCTTCTTAATAATCTTATCCAGCTCTTGCATTTCTTTTCTTTGCTCGTTGTGGAAGTTACACAGCAGTGATAGTCTTTGTATTCTTCAGGCTTGTGTCCACAGGCTTTGGCAAGAGCAACCATCTTTTCTCTCCATATCTCTTTGACTGCTTTGGCTGGTGCAGATGGCTCTGTCTCTTCTTCATCCAGCTCTTTGGCAAAATCGTTGATTTCCCTCTGAATTTGCTGCACAGGTTCCCCCTTAGCTGCAGCTTCCCTCTCACTTGTTTTTCCAGCTTCATTCTGATCTTCTCCCTTTTTGGCATTATCAACAAGGGAGGCAGAGAGGTTGGCAACTGTTGCGCTGAGCTTGGAAACAATACCTTCAACATCAGCGATCTTGACTGAGTTGTCAGCTGTGACGAGATTCAGCTGGACATTGCTGCTGCTTCCAGCTCTGAACTGAGCATCCAGATCTTTATATATAGGTTGAAGAGTTGGCGGATGTCAGCGCTGTTGGAGAGAGTGGTCTTTTTGAGAGCTTCCAGCTGGCTTGAAAGATTTGCAATTTCGTCAACCAGTGGAGCTTGAAGGTTTGAGATGATCTCAGGGACTCTCTTCTCTAGATGAATTGACTGATCAATTTGTTGAGAAACGAGAGATTGCCTGAGATCTTGACTGGTGCTTTCTTTGAAGATTTTGAGCAAAATTATGGACTTCATCGATTGTCCGCTGTTGTTCTCGAACTTGACAATCGAGAGCTGAGAATCGCATGACGACGTCGACTTGAGACTTTAGTCTGTCCTGAAAGAGAATTTCTTCAACCTCTTTGGATATTGCTTCTTTCATTGCGGTTGAGAGCTTGATACCGAGCCGCCTTGAGTTCCAGATTCAACATGACTGGGTTTGTCTGCCTCGATCTTGACCAGTGAGCGAGTGTCATCGGCAATTGGACTCTGTGGGGCAGATTCGGTTGGCTCAACTGTTGCATTAGTTGGTCCTTCTTCAATCATCATTGCCTCAGCTGTGTCGGCAGGGACAGCTTCCTTGGCAAGTTCAGCTGCAACTTCTTTGGATTTGACAGCTCCAGAAGATGTCTCTCATCCTGCTGCTGTAAGGAGCTTGTTGGCAGATTCCCAGATTTCAGCTGGGTGCGGCTTGGGGTATTGCTGAGACACTTCTATAATTCCTCTGATGAGATCATTCTGGTGTAAGTATGCATCCTCCAGGCTTTCAAAGCCAAATGTGTGCTGGAGGCGTGCTTCATCCATCTTCAATTTCTCATAAGAGAAAGTCTCTATCAGCTGCTCATTCTGGTACCAAGTTGCCATCTTGGTAGCCAGATAAAACTTGAGTTCTCCAACTTTGACGAGGGGGATGGGCAGGTGCGCCAGAATCGGATACTGAGTTAGAACGCTCTTGATCCCTGCAATGCGCAAGTCCTCGTACATGGCTTCCATAAAGGCTGAGCCAGTGGAGTTGAGAGAAGGAGAGGCAGTAGAATCACTCTCTTCTGATTCTGTGGTGTTTTGAGGAATAGGTTCAAATGGGTTCGCGCAGGCTGTGAAAAAGTATCAGCCAACTGCGAGGGCGATTGAATTTCGGGTGAAAGTTGTTTTGGGGGTGAGCTGGGATTAGTGGAAGAGGGTTCAGCTTGGGTGTCAGCTGGCTGTGAAGGAGCTTCAGCCAGTTGAATATCTTCCTGCTCTCTTACAGGAAATGGCTCTTTGGTTGGAGAGCTGGGTGGAGGGGAAGGTTGTTTCGGCGGAGAGCTGTGAGGTGGTGAAGGCTGGGGAGAGCTCCTTGGATTATCCAGCTTGTCATCTGAGCTGGATGACAATCCATCATTCAATCCCATCTCGGCCAGGATGTTTGATCCGTATTGATCGAAGGCCGACACTGGCTGTGTGTAGAGAATCACCATTGCTTGACTTGGAATGACAGCTGTTTTCTTTTTCTTCTCAGCTGGACCTCCAAATTTGGTTTAAATCAGTATCTTCACTCTTTCTTTGTTTCTTCTCATTGGAACTTCGCCTCTCGATCCTTTCACCGCTTCTTGCTTTTACTCACAAAGAGTCGCTTCTTCAGAAGATCATTGACTTGACTTATTCTTTGGAAAAGAATCTTCGTTTCTGGAAACGGTTCTGAATCAGCCCACTTTACTGTGTGCCCTTTCACAGCTTGCTCTATCAAGAAAGAAATTTTGGAGCAGAGATACAGTGGCTCTGAAGATGAAAACGTCGTCCTGGTGGAGTTGAACTTGATCTTCTCAGACTCCTTGACCAGACGGTTGAGTAAGAAGTCAAACCAGTTGACTTTTGCGCCTTTGATCATGGCAATCATCGGCTTGAGCTTTGGAATGCTGATCTCTCAGCTATCCCTAAGATGCATTTCTGCGTGATATCCAGCAGCAGCCTGTACTTTGGCTTGAGCAGGAGCTTTGACATGCTCGCTCTGTAAGGCTCTGGGGAGATAATCATCTCTCTGTTGAGAAATTCATCCACTTCTTCACAACTGTAATCATCTGGGATGAATCCTCCTTCTCTGGGTAGGTTGAACACCTTTCGTATCAAACTTGTTGAGTTTGATATTGACGGTTGCTGTATCAAACTTTCCATCTTCGCCCTTGACGATCATGTCAAATGAAGATGAGTAGAAGCCGTCTTCATCAATGATGTTGAGGTAGAAAAGTGTTGCATCTCTCTTTAGCAGCAGCTTGGGCATGGAGGTTGCCCACAGCAAGAGACCGGAGTGCAACTAGATCCACCATCTCTTTTAACTCTGAAACATGGAGGTTGGAGGTGGACAGAATACTCTCAAATGATAGCTTTGTCATTAGAGCTTCAAACCGGTTCATCCCTGCGGTTGATTTCTTGGGCGCCATTTCTGCAACTTGTTGAATTTGATCGTGCGAAGAACTTGCAGAGAATAGATGAAGATTTTGAATCTTTGAAATTTGCAGAGATAAAGATGGAGGAGGAAAGAATCCGCGTATCTTTTCCATATATATCAACTGCCATATAGGATCAACGGTTGAGATTGAATCAGTTGATATTCTGATCAACGACTGGGAGAGATTCACTCATCACGTTTTGCTGACGTGCTTTCGGCGAGTGTATTTCAAACGCGCGTGAGGCAGTTCAAACGTTTGATGTTCTGCCTCGATTCTGTCGTGCTACAGTACTATGCAGACTTTATAATTAATGCGACGGGAAAGGAAACTTATCAAACAATTCAACTAAGGAATATATGTCCGCTTAACATAAGAATTCAAATTTATTGAATATTATATTCCTCAGAGCAATAAATGCATGAGACGCAAACCGGTCAGCTTGGATACAGTATCCAGCTGATATGACATCGGTCTTCCCCTTTGTTTGATTGACAGTTCTCCTCAGCTGAGTATTTGGAGATTGGCTTGAATTTCCTTCAGCTGAGTTCCCTTTAGCTCTTCGACTGATGTCCAGCTGAGCTTGATTCCCTTTTTGGCTGGGAAATCCTTCTGAACTGAGCTTTGGGATCCAGCTGAGTTTGTTCTCCCTCAGCTGGATGAGCTTTTCTTTGTCCGGTTTGAGCAGTCCAAATAATCCACACATCATTTTGATTGCTCCGCTGGATCAAGGTTTCCTTTAGTTTGGTGATACCAGCTGAGTTTTATCTCGGTGAGTGCATCCTGTTGGGTATTCTACTTGATTTTTCTGAATCTTTCCAGCTATGTAGAATTCCCCCTTGATATGATAGTAGGTGGCTTTTTCTTCAGCTGCATCCTACTTCCTTGAGCGGATTTTCTCATTATTGGCTCATTCATTTGATAAGGTCAGCTGTCACAAATCCAGCTGATTCATCCTCGCTTTCTGAATTCTTCTCTTGAGACCAATGTACTCAGCTGTATGACTGGCTGAATCTTCAGTTTTGTATCCAGCTGTCTTTATTTCACAGTTGGTCCCAGTCATCCTCATCTGAGTCGGAGAATGAGATTTGATCATCATCCGTTTCGCTTGATTCGAACCTTTTATCCTTTCTCCGGGAGGATGACTCAGTTGGGTTTCTCTTTGGATTGAGTTGCTTGTCATGATGAACCTTCACAATATTCTTGTACCTTTCCTTGCTTTGTTCCAGCTGATTAATGCTCCGTACAAGCATGGCAACTTCTTCGTTCAATTCTTCTTTGCTCATATTTCTGTGCTCCTTGTTGGTCCTTCCAAGCTGAGCTGATTGAGCTTCTTTCCATGGCTTGATCCTCAGCTCTGCTTCATTCATTCGGCTGGATAAATCTCTGCTTGAGATCCCCAGATCAAATTCGTTGGCCTTCAAGATGGAGAACAATTTTTCCGTCTCCATGCTGTCAAGATCAGTTCTGCTTTGGTGAACCACTTTGTGTGTACACCATTCTGAGAAGAGAGCTGCAAGAACTTTCAAGTTCTTATCTCGAACTGTATATTTTCCAGTTCGGATCGTCTCGATCTCGATGATGAGGTTGGAGAATCTGAGCTCCATTTGATCAATGGACTCATAGGGGAGTTGCTTGAAGTTGTCGAATTTCTGGCATGCAACTGAGAATTTGTTCTCTTGAATTTCCTCTGAGCCTTCACACAGCTTGGCTAGAGTGTCCCACATCCCCTTAGTTGTCTCGCAGTTGATGATCTTGCTGAGATAAGCGTTCGTCACTGTTGAGGAGATGACGTTGCGAGCGTAGCTGTCCAAACCAGCTTGTCTTCTTTCTTCTGGAGAGAACTCTCTTTTGGGCTTCACAACTTGCCGGAGTACTGATTTCATGATGATGATGTGTCCGTCAGTGATAACATCTCACATCATGTCGTGATGCGCACTCAGAAAGCTTTTGAGTCAGAACTTCCAGATCTGATAATCATCGACAGAGAATGTCGGAAGATTCCTGCACAAGGAAGATTCCATGAAAGTATGCAATATAATGATTTAAAAAAAAATTTGAAACATTGAAGGATCTGTCCAGGTGACCACTATCAGCAAAGAGGCTGACTTGACACAGAAAAAGTGATCTTTTGAACCACTGCTCTGATACCAATTGATGGTCCCAAGACGGATACCTTGGTGTAGAGGGAGGGTGAATACACCAAGGTTAAAAACTTTTCCAAATTAAAACTCTTTTGAGTGAGCTGGCTGTGTTCGATTCAGCTGGAAGACAACTTGATCAACACAGCTGGCTGTGTGCGGAATGTGGTGGGATTTTGGAAAGTCCGTCTGTTGCTTCAAATATATTGCAAAGCTTAGTTTCTCTTTTCAGTTAATCAGTTTATGCAGCTTGAAATAATGCTTATGAATAGTTAGCTGGATGCATAAATAAACATGAAAGAACAAAGCAACTTAACGTGGTTCGGAGAAACTACTCCTACGTCCACGACCAGAAACCTCTGGTAATCCACTAAGGATACCACTGACTTTTCGCGCAGTCAGCAAGCGTTGCAGCTTAGTTCCTCAAGCTGGATACAAGTTTACGCGTACTGTATCGAAACGTAACCGATCTCGTTTACGGGCACAAGCCTACATTCGGTTTACGGCATCGAAGAACCTAACCTGTAGTTTTACGGGCACTACAGAACCATAACCTTAACCTAACCTTTTTCTGGGTTTGAGTTTGGGGTTTCCAACTATGAACGAGTTCTTACAATGAAGAACTTTGAGTATGATGAACTCGTTCAAGCTAGGCTTAAGATGGGAAGGATTATCTGCCTAGATACTAGTGGGAGAGAGCTTCAGTAGCCTGAGAATGAATAATAACTCATAAGAATGACGGCTGCTGGATCTTGAAGTTTTTCTGAGAGATCTCTTGATCTTTGGTTAGACTTCTTTCGATGAAGTATGTTGATCTCTCTTGAGTATATTCTCTCGTCACTTCTCTGTGAAGATGAAGAAGACTTCTATTTATAGGGAGAGATTAGAACTAGCCGTTGGAAAGAGTCGTTCTGAATCTCTACCTAACTTCTGACAGGATTGACTTGTCTTCTTCCTTGATTTCCTCGCATAGCAATCCTAGGTCTGACTTCTAGGTGCTGAGGTGTCGAGTTCCTGATGGTCCAGATCAGATCTGACTTTATCTCAAGTTGACTTCGACTCTGCTGTGCTGGTGACTCTGAGTTGTCTTGAACTCTGCTGGATCTTTGACGCTGAGCTGAGTCTTGAACTCTGCTGGGTCTTGACGTAGAGCTGAGTTGTCACACGAGCTGGGTCTTTCCTACAGCTGTGTCTGTGATGGTCCCAAGACGGATACCTTGGTGTAGAGGGGGGGTGAATACACCAAGGTTTAAAAAACTTTTCCAATTAAAACTCTTTTGAGTGAGCTGGCTGTGTTCGATCCAGCTGGAAGGCAGCTTGATCGACACAGCTGGCTGTGTGCGGAATGTGGTGGGATTTTGGAAAGTCCGTCTGTTGTTTCAAATATATTGCAAAGCTTAGTTTCTCTTTTCAGTTAATCAGTTTATGCAGCTTGAAATAATGCTTATGAAGGGTTAATTTGGATGCATAAATAAACATGAAAGAACAAAGCAACTTAACGTGGTTCGGAGAAACTACTCCTACGTCCACGACCAGAAACCTCTGGTAATCCACTAAGGATACCACTGACTTTTCGCGCAGTCAGCAAGCGTTGCAGCTTAGTTCCTCAAGCTGGATACAAGTTTACGCGTACTGTATCGAAACGTAACCAGACTGTTTACGGGCACAGCTGAAGCCTAACCTGTAGTTTACGAGTACTACAGAACCAACACTCGAATTACGCGCTTCGAGCAAGCGTACCTTTACCTAACCTTTTCTGGGTTTGGGTTTGGGGGTTTTCCAACTATGAACGAGTTCTTACAATGAAGAACTTTGAGTATGATGAACTCGTTCAAACTAGGCTTAAGATGGGAAGGATTATATGCCTAGATACTAGAGGGAGAGAGCTTCAGCAGCCTGAGAATAAATAACATCTTATAAGAATGAAGGCTGCTGGATCTTTGAAGCCTTTCTGAGAGATCTCTTGATCTTTGGTTAGACTTCCTTCAATGAAGTATGTTGATCTCTCTTGAATATATTCTCTCGTCGCTCATCTCTTTCTGATGATGAAGAAGACTTCTATATATAGGGAGAGATTAGAACTAGCCGTTGGAAAGAGCCGTTCTGAATCTTTACCTAACTTCTGACAGGATTGACTTGTCTTCTTCCTTGATTTCCTCGTAAAGCAATCCTAGGTTTGACTTCTAGGTGCTGAGGTGTCGAGTTCCTGATGGTCCAGATCAGATCTGACTTTATCTAAAGTTCACTTCGACTCTGCTGTGTTGGTGACTCTGAGTTGTCTTGAACTCTGCTGGATCATTGACGCTGAGCTGAGTCTTGAACTCTGCTGGGTCTTGACACTGAGCTGAGTTGTCACACGAGCTGGGTCTTTCCTGCGGTATGTACGGAAGAACTTTATCGTTTTGGATGCGGATAACGTTCCTTATTACTCGACTTGACTTACCCCGCCGTGTACTCACCGGGTCTTCCGTCGTCTTCAGCGACCACCTGTAAACATAGAAAATCTATAAGCTCAAACAGGTGAGCTGGAAAACACTTGGGCTTGTGCAAACATCTACTCGGTTGGGGTCAGCTGGGTTTTGGTATCACTTCAAAACTCTATTAATTTTCCCAACAGTCTGGAAGAACTTGATCGTCTTGAATCTGGATAACGTTGCTGATCACTCGACTTGGCTTACCCTGCTGTGTACTCAGCTGGGTCTTCTGCTGTCTTCAGCGACCACCTGTAAACTTAGAAACTCTATAAGCTCAAACAGGTGAGCTGGAAAAATACTTGGGCTTGTGCAAACATTTACTCGGTTGGGGTCAGCTGGGTTTTGGTATCACTTCAAAACTCTATTAATTTTCCCAACACCGTCTCAAATCCGTTCGGTAATACTCGATAAAAATATGAACACTACAAGTAATATTAATTAAAATTAGTAAAAATCTTTTTTTCTATGTTAACCGCCTCATTGGTTTATTCTAAATTACTCGATAACAATATAAACAAAGTTAATATTAATTAAAATTAGTAAAAATCCTTCATTTTTAAGTATATTTGAACCGTCTCGTATATTTGGTTCATGTTAACTCGATATCTCTAATCTTTGCCAAAATGCGGAAAAAAAAAATGTTTACATCTTCAAAGTAATATTAATTAAAATTAGTAAAAATCCTTCTATCTATGTTATTTGAACCGTCTCGTTGGTTTATGTTTAATTATTCAATAAAAATCTAAACAAAGTTAATATTAATTAAAATTAGTAGAAATTCTTCTTTTTAAGTATATTTGAAGCGTCTTGTTGGTTCATGCTAATTAAATCGATATTTCTAATTTTTGCCAAAATGCGGAAAAAAATATGTTTACATCTAGTTTTTTTGTTCTTTTTTTTAGCTATCTATCACATATTTAATTCAATGTATATATTTTCTAGGAAGCACTAATCGAAGTTTTTAGATAAACATGAATGAAAAATGAATAGGATTCCATGTAGACATGTTGATTAAATATATTTATTTAGTCTTCATAGGGATTTTCATGAATATACTGCCACATAATAGGAACGTAAATTTTTTTATAATATTAAACACATATATATATATATATATATAGATTATTATATATGAATTAAGAATATATAAAATAAGGATTTATAAGAATGTATTCCAAAATTGTTATTATTTTAATATGTGTAATAGAAGAAATTAATTAAATAGAAGGAAAGATAAATATGATAGAGGCAAAACTTAGAATAGCCAAAACACATAGTAAAACACAAATGTTGGCCACAAGTTTAATTTTCACAAATTATGGCAAACATTTGCCTTTTTGGTCGAAAATACCCCTCTTGTAGATGGAAGTTACTTTTTAGTTGTCACTTTTAACTTTTGAGATTTCACTTTTTTTTTCAAATCGTCCAAAACAAATTCTCTCTCTTCTCTCTCATCTCTCCCCGTTTTCTGCAACCGCGCCTCCTCCATCACCGCGCCGTCTCCGCCACCGCGCCGCCTCCATCACTGCAACCGCCTACTGTCAACACATATATTCTCCACCACCACACCGTCTCCACCATGGTTCGAGCAAGCAAAAAGAAGAAAACCGTTCCAGAGAAGCGGCGACCACCAGCGCGCCAACTGAAACACGAGAAGCAAGCATACTAACGGAATCCATGGCGCAAGAACCAGAAGCACAAAATCCGACCACATCGCCGGCGAGATCTGAGGAAGAAACGGCAGAACCAACGACCACTGAACTGGATAGATTTGGAACGGACGAAGAAGAACAACCCTACGAATCGAGAATCACCGATCCTTTTGGTGAATTGTTGGTAAGATTTCATCAATTTTGTAGATCTGGAATGTAGATCTGGAAAAAAGTTTTGAATTTTTTGATTTCGCGAGTTTCGTACGATTTGTTTTTGAATGTAGATCTGGAATGATTTAGTGGTAAGAAATGTTAAACTTCTTACCTGAATATTGAATTGTTTCGTATGAATATGTTCTTCGTACTTGAGTATTTGTACGAAGCGTGAAATTCTTACATGATACGTGGTAAGAATATCAAACTTCTTACCATGATTTGATATATTCGTGCTTGGTTAATGGTACGAATTGTAAATTCTTACCTGATACTTGGTAAGAATTTCACATTACGTACCATGGTTTCTATGTGCTTGGTTATTAGTACGAAATATGAAATTCTGGTACGAATTACGAAATTCTTACTAAGTATACGTACCATGGTTTCTATGTGCTTGGTTATTAGTACGAAATATGAAATTCTTACATGATACTTAGTAAGAATTTCGTAATTCGTACCAGCATATCACTTGAAACCTGGTACGAAATGTGAAATTCTTACATGGTAATTAGTAAGAATTTTATAATTTTTACCAGCTTATCACTTGAAAACCTGGTACGAAATATGAAATTCTTACCATTATTTGATATATTGGTACTTGGTTAATGGTACGAATTGTAAATTCTTACCTGGTACTTGGTAAGAATTTCACATTTCGTACCATGATTTCTATGTGCTTGGTTATTAGTACGAAATATGAAATTCTTACATGGTACTTAGTAAGAATTTCGTAATTCGTACCAGCGTATCACTTGAATCATGGTACGAAATGTGAAATTCTTACATGATAATTAGTAAGAATTTCATAATTCTTACCAGCTTATCACTTGAAAACCTGGTATGAAATATGAAATTCTTACCATTATTTGATATATTCGTGCTTGATTAATGGTACGAAGTGGCCAGAATTTCTTATTTCGTACCAGCATGAAATTCCTTGGTGCTTGATTATTGGTACGAAATGTGAAATTTTTACATGGTAATTAGTAAGAATTTCATAGTTCTTACCAGCATATCACTTGAAACCTGTTACGAACTGTTAAATTCTTACATGATACTTAGTAAGAATTTCGTAATTCGTAATTCCTAGTTGATGATGTGCGAGCTGGACGGGATACATTCGAACGTTTCTGGACAGCATGTGGCATCAGCTTGCACGAAATACATGTAATTTCGGAATAAGTTTCAACTTCTGGGTACGAATTACAGTTATGTCGTAATCAGCGTGTCACACCTCGGTACGAATTTACATATAAATTCGTACCGCATGTGGCATCACTTTGCACAAAATACATGCAATTCGTAACAATAGTGTCAACTTCTGGGTACGAATTACAGTTATTTCGTAATCAGCGTGACACACCACAAGACGCCCGATGGGAGCTATGCTTTCCAATTCGCTAAAGTCAATAACACATTCAAGCAGCACGACGACGGGAATTGTGGGCTCTACGCATTGATGTACGTCGAGCAAATTCTATCAACGAAGCCATTGCCAAAGAGCTTGAAAGACCAAAAGCAGCTGGAACTTTATCGAGACCACATTGCAAGGACCATTTATGGTCATAGCACAGATGAAGCCCCTGTTCCAATTCTTATAGAAGCACTTTAGTATGTCGAACAAAAACTATATATATTTTGCTAGTAATATGCTTAATCTATGTTAATATTATGTAGATATTACGATGTTGTATATTTTGCTGTAATATCTGAGAAAAGTATTGTATTTATTCTGTAACTATTATGTAAATTATTGTATGAATATTACGAGGTACGAAATGTATGTTTCGTTCTATAACACAGTACGAAAAACAACATTTCGTACCCAGCTTAACAAAACTTCAACATAGTTGCACGGTACGAAATTCAACCATTTCGTACCCTATATCGGTACAAAATTAAACTATTTCGTACCGTGTTACCTCAATTAGAACCTTTATATCGCGGCATGATATAAAAGTTCTAACTTTGGTAACACAGTACGAAATTCAAACATTTCGAACCACAATATCGGTACGAAATTCAACCATTTTGTACCGGGATATAAAAGTTCTATCTATGGTAACACGGTACGAAATTCAATCATTTCGTACCACGATATGAGTACGAAATTGAATCATTTCGTACCGTGTTAGCAAAGTTAGAACCTAATATCACGGTACAAAATTCAACCATTTCGTCCCACGATATAAAAGTTCTAACTTTGGTAATACGGTACGAAAATCACCCATTTCATACCACGATATGGGTACGAAATTGAACCATTTCGTACCGTGTTATCAAAGTTAGAACCTACTATCACGGTACGAAATTCAACCATTTCGTACCACGATCTAAGAGTTCTAACTATGGTAACACAGTACGAAATTCAATCATTTTGTACCACGATATAAAAGTTCTAACTTTGGTAACACGGTACGAAATTCAACCATTTCGTACCACGATATAAAAGTTCTAACTTTGGTAATACGGTACGAAAATCACCCATTTCGTACCACGATATGGGTACGAAATTGAACCATTTCGTACCGTGTTACCAAAGTTAGAACCTTTATATCACGGTACGAAATTAAACCATTTCGTACCACGATCTAAAAGTTCTAACTATGGTAACACGGTACGAAATTCAACCATTACGTACCACGATATAAAAGTTCTAACTTTGGCAACACGGTACGAAATTCAATCATTTCGTACTGTGATATAAAAGTTCTAACTTTGTTAGCACAGTACGAAATTCACCCATTTTGTACCACGATATGGTACGAATTTAATATAAATTCGTACCGCACGTGGCATCAGATTGCACGAAATACATGTAATTCGTAACAACAATGTCAACGTCTGGGTACGATCCTTACATATTCGTACCCTGTACCATATCAGAGTGTGGCATGCAGTTTGGAATCTAGCGAATGGTACGAATTATATTTATTTCGTAACCAGCGTGTAACACCTCGGTACGAATTTAATATAAATTCGTACCCCATGTTGCATCAGATTGCACGAAATCCTTGCAATTCGTAACAAGAGTATCATCATCTGGGTACGATCCTTACATATTCGTACCGTGTACCATATCAGAGTGTGGCATGCAGTTTGGAATCTAGCGAATGGTACGAATTACATTTATTTCGTAACCAGCGTGTAACACCTCGGTACGAATTTAATACCCCATGTTGCATTAGATTGCACGAAATCCTTGTAATTCGTAACAAGAGTATCATCGTCTGGGTACGATCCTTACATATTCGTACCGTGTACCATATCAGAGTGTGGCATGCAGTTTGGAATCTTGCGAATGGTACGAATTACATTTATTTCGTAACCAGCGTGTAACACCTCGGTACGAATTTAATATTAATTTGTACCCCATGTTGCATCAGATTGCACGAAATCCTTGCAATTCGTAACAAGAGTATCATCGTCTGGGTACGATCCTTACATATTCGTACCGTGTACCATATCAGAGTGTGGCATGCAGTTTGGAATCTAGCGAATGGTACGAATTACATTTATTTCGTAACCAGCGTGTAACATCTCGGTACGAATTTAATATAAATTCGTATCCCATGTTGCATCAGATTGCACGAAATCCTTGCAATTCGTAACAAGAGTATCATCGTCTGGATACGATCCTTACATATTCATACCGTGTACCATATCAGAGTGTGGCATGCAGTTTGGAATCTAGCGAATGGTACGAATTACATTTATTTCGTAACCAGCGTGTAACACCTCGGTACGAATTTAATATAAATTCGTACCCCATGTTGCATCAGATTGCACGAAATCCTTGTAATTCATAACAAGAGTATCATCGTCTGGGTACGATCCTTACATATTCGTACCGTGTACCATATCAGAGTGTGGCATGCAGTTTGGAATCTAGCGAATAGTACGAATTACATTTATTTCGTAACCAGCGTGTAACACCTCGGTACGAATTTAATATAAATTCGTACCCCATGTTGCATCAGATTGCACGAAATCCTTGCAATTCGTAACAAGAGTATCATCGTCTGGGTACGATCCTTACATATTCGTACCATGTACCATATCAGAGTGTGGCATGCAGTTTGGAATCTAGCGAATGGTACGAATTATATTTATTTCGTAACCAGCGTGTAACACCTCGGTATGAATTTAATATAAATTTGTACCCCATGTTGCATCAGATTGCACGAAATCCTTGCAAGTCGTAACAAGAGTATCATCGTCTGGGTACGATCCTTACATATTCGTACCGTGTACCATATCAGAGTGTGGCATGCTGTTTAGAATCTAGCGAATGGTACGAATTACATTTATTTCGTAACCAGCGTGTCACACCTCGGTACGAATTTAATATAAATTCGTACCAAATGTGCTATCAGATTGCACGAAATACATGCAATTTGTACAACAAAGAATGCCAACGAATGTAAGAAATACAAAATCGACGAACTGTAAATTCATGAGCTTCATGAGAAACCTAGATCTAAATATATAATTACCTCCATACAATTACAAATAATTACAGAAGCAGTTGTGGGTAAATATTTCAGAGGATTCGCCGCCGTATCGCCGCCACCGATCTATAAATACGCCGCCGCAGATCTAGAAAATTGACCGCCGTATCGCCGTGAATTAATCCACCGCCGCCGACAACCAACTGAAAAGAAAAAAAAACGAGAAAGATGAGCTCGAGCTCATCGACCTGAAAGAGAGAAAAATATACCGCCGCCACCGCTCTACGAAAATATACCTCCACAGATCTATAAATACGTCGCCGTGTCGCCGTTAATTAATGCACCGCCTCCGCCAACCAACTGAGAAGAAAAAAAAACGAGAAAGATGAGCTTGAGCTGAAAGAGAGATAAATCTGAGGTGAAGGCAGAAAAAATAGAGAGGAGAGAGAATCATGTGAGAAGAGAAAAATACAAATATGAGGAGAGAGAAAAAGTAGGTGGGTAAAGTAAAAAGTAAGGGTATTTTCGACCAAAAAGGCAAATGTTTGCCATAATTTGTGAAAATTAAACTTGTGGCCAACTTTTGTGTTTTACTATCTCATGTGGCTAAAAAGGTGTATTTTCTCAATATGATATGTGATTAATAGATAACATGTGATATTTCAAGAATGTGAAATTAATAAAATTTAGAATATATATGAATTAAAATTAGACAAATTACCAGAATAAAGGAAAATCTGAACGGAGCACCGTGGATGAGACAACTTTATTTTAAGGTGGGAAATATAATAACACCCGCACGCAGGCGGAGTTGAACCCAAGACCTCTCACTAAGGAGAGTCTTGTGGTGTCTCAGCTAGCCACTTGAGCTAAGTCTCATTGACTGTAAAATGTGGTTTTTAAGTCCACATAATCTACTTTTTTTTACGAGAGTCCACATAATCTATACAAATACTAAATAATGGAGTTTTGACTTTATTTACATATATTACCTTTTCCCTCCAAAACTAATTTAGTGGATAATAAGTGTTGATCTTGATTATTATGTTTGAGCTTTAAAAAGTGAATGATTATGGATTTTGGCTTATTTAATAGAATTTGGAATTATGTAATTGATTTTCTACTTTTTATATTTATTATTTATATAATAAATGTTCTAATTTAACACAACACTATTTTGACTAAGATATGTAATTTCGAAAAGAAAAAAAATAAATATTAGCACAATGAATAGTTGTCAAAATAATTTTATTACTTTTATTATTTAGATTCTTAAATATTTTTAAAATATAGTAGTAAATATTTAAAATATAATTAAAATATATATATTTCGAGATATTTAGAAGTTATAAAAAATGAAGAATTATGAAAAATGCCAAAATTGGTTGAAATTATTGTATTGGTTGTTCATCTTTTGATTTTATTGACATTTTGAAATGGGTTTTAAATGAAACTGCATTTTCAAATATATATAAAAAATGGTTGTTTAGAGATGTTTAGAAGGTAATTAAGTGTTATGTTAATTTTTTTTAAATATTTCTTAAATTATTAATGTAATTAACTATTTTGTATTTTATATTTGAATTACTTATAATTCACAAATATTATTTACATGTTTAATTATATGTAATTATTTAATAGTGTCTTTAAATTTATTTACGTATATTTTGTGAATTAATTTTTATACATTATTTTTTTGGTAATATTAAGGATAAATTACCAATTAAATATATTTTTTTAGTTTATGTGCGCACACATAACTCGAACCTCCAACCTATTGGTTGGGGTAGTTCGGATTATTTTTTAGATTTCTTGATGAGTATGTTTACATAATAATGTAGGATATTTTTATAGTGTAATGCTAGTTGTATTGATTTAAAATTTTCTCGATTTTTGTGTATTGTAAACTGAAAAATAAATGTATAAATTTTATATAGTTATATATTCTATATAAAGACATATACAAAATATTGGTTACTGGAAATATTATGTACAAAGAAGTATATCATAATACAAATAAAAAATTTAATATGTCATAATTATTAATGTTATTTGGATTGAATGTTTCTTTTTAAAAATTATTGATGTAATGCTTAAATTATATTTTATTGTGTTATTCTATAATTAACATATTAGATGATTAATGCATTTTAGGTGTGACAGACAATCTTTCGACAATTTTATGTGGATATTTCAATAATTACAAATTGAAAAGGTTTGAAGATATTGGTGTGTGATGTTTTGTAAAAAGAAATTTTTCATAATATTTGATATTATCTCCACCACAAAATATATAGCACAACTTTAATTAGTGACACAAGAAGAGCATGAACCAAATGGACATAATATACATTTTGTGGATGGAGGGAGTATATTGTATTTGTTAATGTTATTCTTAAAAAATGTCCTTATTGATTTCTATACTGAAAAACTAATATATTATTATTCTCTTTTGTTGCTTGAAATTTTGTACTCCCTTTGTCCATGAAATATAGGTCACGTAGGGTGTGACAGGAATTTTAACAAATGTTAGGTATGTAGTATTTGGTAGAGAAAGAGACTCACTATAATGCGTAGTTGTGATGTATAAAATAATGAATGTGTGTTGGGTATTTTTTAAAAGAAAAGTGGTATAAATATTATATGGTGGACACCTCAAAAAGAAAATTGTGTCATAAGTATTGTGAACGGATGAAGTAATTAATACTCTTTATTATTTATGCAATTTATATTACATATTTTTAAAATGTATTGTACCGTGCAACGCACGGGTGCAATACTAGTCTTCTAAAAATGAGCTTTCACTAATACTGAATTTTATTTTCCAAAAGCAAATGTAATTGTTATTAGTTATAGCGATCTTGCTTCATATGCCAGTGCCACCCATCTTTATATCTGTCGAATTATCTAAGATGAACCGTTTAACGTATCATGCTATTATTTAAGTCAATTAAAACTCCTATTTTCATTAAAATGGACAATTGATTATTTTTTTTTCAAAAATAAATCAAGAAAAATAAGCACAAAGAAACATTGTTCATAAAGGAATATAACATATAAATGATGTGTCAAAGGCAAAATGTAATAAATGGCTTCGTAATCCTTGAGACCCTAATTAGATAAGTATTCTTTATATTTTTAAAGGAAAAATAATGGATGCCCCATATTCCCATAATAGGAATAATAGACATCTAAGAATCAATGCCACTAAAAAATAATCAATGGAGTGGAAGACTCACGCAAACATTTTAATATTAATTACTATATGATAAACGCAACCCATTATTATTATTTTCTTTTCTTTTCTTTTCTTAAATGTGTATTTTATTGAGAAATTAAAAAAAAAGCACATTTTAAGTATTGACTAGAGCATACTTATAGGGGAAATTAAAGACTGGTACTTTCCATTTATTATTTATAGATAATCAACGTATGTTAATTAAAATAAAATCAACACAATAATTATATGAAATTAGTCACAAATAGCAAGTACACACTAAAAATATCGATTGCGTGTTCTCATCACATAAATAAGCAAAATTAAAAATGAATATATATGTAGCGTTTTGAAAATGAAAATAGAGAATCTCAATTGATATTGATATATATATATATATATATATATATATACACTTAGCGTGGTATCTCCTTAAAATTAAGGATATTTAATCAGAGTGCTTAATTTAAGCAGATAATAAAGACCCTTGTTGTTCAAAGAGTTTTAAGCTTCGTTTAGCGGATTTAAGAGTAGGATAAAAATATATCCTTTTGAAACCTCTGGAATTTCAGAGTCTTCAATACATTCAATTAAATAAGAAATAAAATTTCTAGTAGAAGATATTTTATCTCTAACAGTTAATTTATAATTTTTATAATGAACATAATCATAATCATGCGGTGCATTCCAAAATTCATATGAATTGCAAGGAAGATTCATAAAACAAGAACTTACATTAATTCTTGGGGAGCGTTACACTGGAATTATTACAATGCGAAGAGGGAAAATAGTGAGGAAAAGAGAATAGAGAAAGCAGAGAAAGGCTTGTCCTCAAAACATCTGAGGACGGGCTATTAAATAGCCAAAAGAAAAAGAAACGACAAAAAGTAAACATACTATTCATAAATAGTAACAAACTATTCATGAATAGGAACCTACAAGCTAAAAAGGAAAACCTACTAAATCTATGATGATATACGTATTTCGCAGTAATTATTTTTGTAGTTCTCCTTCAAGAAGAAAACTCATGCAGTCTAGATCTTCGTAGGGATCTTGGGCTTCTTCAAAATTTTCAATTTCTTTCATTTCAGTATCTGAGATATTTTTCTCTACTGAAGATTAGGAGGAACTTGCTTTAGTAATTTCTGGATTGTCTTTTCCAAAAACTTCTTTCCACATATTATTAATGGAGTCTTTATCCATTTTCTGTAAAAGTTCTTTAAGTAAGGTGATAGTGCTGGCCTCATCCTGGGCCCGACCTAAGGCTATTTGGGCCTGTATATTAACGCTCGGCCCACAGAGTTCGGCCCAAACAAAGTCCACATCTGCCTTGAAGACCAAGTAACGAAACCCTACTTTGGAAGAAGATAGAATTCTACTACTAATGGGAATCGGATATGCATGTATCAAGCAACCGGATATGTATAAGGAGTCCGATCTCTAGAAGGATTAGGGCTTGACTCAATACTTATAAATAGATGCGAGATTAGAGGTGGAAGGGACATTCAATACTCATTGTACTCTCAAATATAATAAAAGCTCTCTGCATTCTCTCCCGTGGACGTAGATCACATCGATCGAACCACGTAAATTACTGTGTCATCGTGTTATTATTTCTTTTAGCTACTTTCGCAAACCCTAGATCTATCATTGGCGCCGTCTGTGGGAAACTCATCAACGGTTCTTACGTAGCTGATTTACGATGGTAACGCGATCACAAAGCATGCGGGAGGCCCAAAGCCAACGAGGGAATCCTAACGGCGTGTTCGCCCCATAAGCCAAGAGAATCGCCAGAAAAGCGAGTTCGGTCCCAGGAGAGGCACGCCAGGGGACCCAATGAAGGAAATCCCTCCGAAAGGATGCCCGCGCTAGAGATCAACGACGAGTCGGAGCCGAAGGGATCCGAGTTGAAGGAGGATGATCTCTCCAGAGACTTTGATCTTGCCACCACCTACGCCGCGGCCGACCCGCTAAAGCAAACAAGGAGCGTTTCAAACGCTTTCTTGCGACAACCCGGATGTCTCCCATACTTGAAGCCAGGGAGAGTTCCACACAAAAATCTCTGCCTAAAGCTCCTCACTACACCGAGAGACCGGGACCGGAGCTAAAGGAGAGGCGCGAGCCCCGGCGGGGTTCGGATCGACGTCGGAGTCCAAGCTCGCAGTAGCCCCTGTGCGACATCATACCCAAAGGCGACCTCGGAGCCCCGGAAGGTATCGAAGCCCGAGCTATAGCGAGAGTCGCGATCCACGAGGAATCGACACCGACATGAAAGCGAACCAGCTCGGGCCGATCACCCCGTTCACCGACGAGCCGCTTGACACCAAACTCCCCACGGTGTACAAATTGCCAAACATACCGGCCTACAATGGGCCGGACGACCCCCTTAACTTCCTAACGCGTTTCCGTACAAGCATGCACAACTGTGGTCTCAGGGAGGAACACATGTGCAAGCTACTCCCCGAGATGCTGATCGATTATGCCCGAGCTTGGTTTGACAGCCTTCCGACTGGCAGCGTGGGGTCCTGGACCTATTTGGAAAAAATATTCAAGCAAAGATTCCATACGAAGGTTCAGGCTCGCCGAGACACAGCATACCTCCTATCGGTGAAGCAAAAGGACAAAGAATCTATAAGGGAATACGGCTGTGTTCATGCAAGCTTGAAGGTCGATAAAATCGACGACGTCTTCCTCATCTCGGCCTTCCGAAATGGAGTTGCCCCTGGGTCCCTGAACCAAGAGCTCGCTAAGCGGAAGCCTGAGACAGCCCAGAAGATGTGGAAGATTGTATACCAGTTCGCCGATGGCCAGGATGCGGACCGACTGAAGCGGGAGGAGACCGAGAAGAAGAGAACTGAAGGGGATCGAGGTCGGAGCGATCGTGACCGGAGAAGTGCCCACGAGCGCCTCCAAAGAGGACCTATCCAGTCCCGGCTCGGATCCGGACCAATCCAGTCCCGGCTTGGACCTCGGGTGGGACCAGAGCCGTCCCAACGACCTCCTTTTATGAAGACGAATGCCGAGATCTTCGCACTCCACGAGGACTGGTTCGCTAAACCACGTCCCATGTCAAAATCTAAACCTCGGGACCAAAACAAGCACTGCTCCTTCCATGATGACCATGGGCACCACACGGAGGATTGCCGCGACCTCGCGGAACAGATAGAGAGGTTAGCCCAAGAGGGAGCTCGAAGAGATACGGGAAGAAAAACACAAAAGGAAAACGGAAAGGAGGACAAGGTCGGCCGTGCTCCCCACAATAAGCGAGCTAAGGTCGATCACGACGAGGAGGATGACGACCCTCCGTACGACGCACCACAAGACGACGGAGTGGTCTCCACCATCACCGGCTACCCCCGTGCAAGACAAAAACCAGCCGGGTTGAAGGCAGCTCGCAGACCACCGGTCCCATCGGGTGAGGAGCAAACGAAAAGGAGATTCAAGAAGGCTTTTAAACCGTCACATTCTCCGAGGATGACCCCGTGCCTACCGCTACACCACACAACGACGCCCGGTTATACAGTCGGAGTGGCCAACAAGATGGTCCATCGCGTATTCATCGATGGTGGGGCCGGCGTGAGCATCATCTTCCAACACCGCTTGGATAGGATGGGCCTCGACCCGCCTCGGGTGAATTCCACACCCCCGCCTCTCAAGAGCTTTACGCAAAGAAGAGACGCGACCCGAAGGGACCATCGCGCTCGACGTTGCGATTGGCGGCCGCTCGGCCAGCGTCAATAAGCTCGTTCAGTTCTATGTGGTTAAAGCGAACTCCCCCTACAACATCATACTAGGTCGGGATTGGCCGAATGCGATCGTGGCCATCATTTCACCCTACCACCTGCTGTTGAAGATACCGACCTCGGCTGGAACCCTTACGGTCCGAGGTGACCAGATAAAGGCCAAGGAGTGCATGCAGGTTGCTCTACGAGGTCAACCCCCAAGCATAGCAATCAAAGTATCCCAAGGAGCCGGATGAAATGACGTCAATCCCAGACACCCCGGCGGAACAGGTTACCCTGTCCGAAGCAGATCCAGCGAAGGTTGTCAAGGTCGGCTTTGCCGGGGGACCTCAAACACGCATGCAAGTAATCCAGCTCCTAAGGGAGTATCAAGACGTCTTCGCCTGGTCTCCAACGGACATGACGGGGGTGTCGTCGGAAATCATTACGCACAAGCTTAACATTAACCCGAACTCGACCCCGGTCAAGGTAAACGGCGATCATTTGCTGCCGAACGAAATCAAGTTATCTACAACGAGGTGCAGCAATGGTTGAAAGCCGGGCTTCTGTTTGAAGTCAGGTACCCGATTTGGCTATCTAATCCGGTAGTGGTAAAGAAAGAAGAAGGAGAGTGGAGGATGTGTGTAGATTACACCGACCTCAACAAAGCTTGCCCGAAGGACTGCTATCCTCTCCCCAACATCGATGAAAAGATCGAATCCTTGGTGGGACACGAAGTATTCTGCTTTCTCGATCTCTACAAAGGATACTATCATGTTCTAATGGATGAGGGGGATGCAATCATGACAGCTTTCGCAACAAGCTTCGGGATCTTTGCATTCAAGTATATGCCTTTCGGGTTAAAGAATGCCGGAGCGACCTACCGCCGAATGGTCGATTTCCTCTTCCGAGATCACATCGGCAAGATTGTCGAAGTATACGTAGACGACATTGTCGTCAAGAGTAAAGAAGAGGCCTCGGCGGTGAGCGACCTGCGAACCACGCTCCACATACTAAGGCAGGCGAACCTCAAGCTGAACCCGAAAAAGTGCACATTCAACGTGCGATCTGGAAAATTCTTAGGGTGCTGGATCTCGCCAGAAGGTCTCAAAGCCAATCCACTGAAGATTAGAGCCGTGCAGGAGATGAAGGTACCTCGGACTATCCGCGACGTGCATAGGTTGACAGGGTGCATAACCGCGCTAAGTCGTTTCCTCTCCAAGGCTGCCGAGAGGCAGCCCCATTCTTCAAAATTCTCAAGAAGGCCCCGGAATTTGGATGGGGACAAGAGCACGAGCTAGCTTTCGAGGAGCTCAAGCACCACCTCGAGGACTTACCAACCTTGTCAGTCCCCCAGAAGGAAGAACCTCTCTCTCTATACCTCGCAACATCTGAGGAGGCAATAAGTGCAGTGTTGGTCCGAGACGAAGGAGATCGGCAGCTACCGGTGTACTTTGTCAGCCGAGTTCTAAAAGACCTGCAGACGAGGTATCGGCCTCTCGAGAAGCGTCGCTCTAGCCCTCATAAACGCAGCTCGGCGCCTAAAGCCCTACTTCCAAGCTCACCCGATACAAGTTCGACCGATCTACCACTTCGACAAGTTCTCACTAAGCCGAAGCTTCGTGAAGAATCGCGAAATGGGCGATCGAGCTAGGAGAACATTCTATATCGTACGGTCCCCGTCGAGCTATAAAAGGACAGCTCGCGTACTTCCTTGTAGAAGCTATGTATAAGGACCTCGTGGAGCCAAAAGAAATCAAAGCCAAAACCAGCTCCAAGAAGTCCCGCAGAAGACACCCCCGGACTGGCCGGGAGATGTACGTGGACGGAGCTTCGTGAAAGAAAGCGAAGTGAGCCGCATACTCATCATCACCCGTAAAAGCATGAACTAACATATTCGCTGCGATTCGAGTTCTCCACTACGAATAACGAGGCAGAATATGAAGCTCTCATTGCTGGACTACGCCTCGCCCAAACCCTACAGGTACGAGCTGTCCAAGCCCATTGTGATTCCCAAGTCGTGGTCAACCATGTGTTAGTGGAAATACGAAGTAAAAAGTGAGAAGTTCGAAGAAGTACCAGAGAAGGTCAAGCTCCGGGATGCCTTTCCAATTCTTCAAAATAGTCCGCATTCCCGAAGCCAAAATACCCGAGCCGATGAGCTACCTCCCCATCCAGCCTCGACGCTAGTGGAAGAAGTCCGCAAAGTATAGAAGAGGCGGAAGTCAATGCAATCATAGAGGACGACCCAAATTGGATGACCCCCTAATCAAATGTTTGGGAAACGTGCCCGAAGACAAAATGGAGGCTAGAAAAATTCTATCTAAATCCACGCAAGATGCCCTCGAGGAGGGGTCCTCTATCGAAAGTCTTACTTTACCCGCTCGTATGTGTTGGACCAAGGAAGCGGACTACATATTAAATGAAGTGCACGGGATCGTGCGGAAGCCACATTGGAGCTCGGGTGCTAGCTCGAAAAATCATGCGGTGGGGGGTACTATTGGCCAACAATGGCAAAAGATGCGGAAGATTTCGTGAAGAAGTGCCTAAAATGCCACCGCATGCCGTAGTGACGAGACTACCCCAAACCGACCTCTCTACTATTCAAAGTCCGTGGCCATTTATGGAGTGGGGCATTGACATCGTAGGCCTTTCTACCCGGCACCTAAGCAAAAACGGTTTCTAATAGTCGCCGTCGACTACTTCACCTGCCGGGTAGAAGTCGAACCTTCCACAAAAGTCACAAGTGATAAAGCCGTTGACTTCGTCCGGAAAAACATCGTGTGCCGGTTCGGGGTACCAAGAGCACTCATCTCGGATAATGGAACGCAATTCACGAGCAGTGGATTCAGAGAATTCGCGAAGGACTCGATATCCAAAGAAAGTTCACCTCGGTCAACCGACCTCAAACTAATGGCCGACCGAAGTCACCAACAGACGATAGTGAACGGACTCAAGACCCGCCTAGAGAAGGAGAAAACAGAGTGGATCCACAATCTCCAAAATGTCCTGTGGTCGTACCGGACTACGCCCCGAACTCCAACGGGAGAAACCCCGTACCGTTTAGTATACGGGTCTGAAGCAGTCATACCTGTCGAGATCGGAGCACCCAGTCCCCGAACCATCAACTTCTCCGCCGAAGCTAATGAAGAGCAACGCCGAACCGACCTAGACTTATTGGAGGAAAAAAGGGAACTAGCCAGCATAAAAGAAGCTCGGTACAAACAGCAGATGGCTCGGTATTACAACCAAAGGGTCAAACCCCAACAGCCTGTGTCGGTGATCTTGTGCTTCGAAACAATGAGATCACCTCTCGCAGAAGCTCGGCAAGCTCGAAGCTACGTGGGAAGGGCCCTACAGAGTACACGAAGTCCTCGGCAAAGGAGCTTACAAAATCGCCTATCTTTCGGGCGAACTAATACCCAGAACATGGCACATCGCCCATCTAAAGAGATTCTTCGTATAAGCAACAAAATCTTGCATATAAAGTCTTAGGTTTTCTTTTTTGTCTTTTTTGTCCTTAATGTTTTGTTTTTAACGAGCTCGTCAAAACTCTTTTTACTTTGTTTTTTGGTCATTTTTTTAATAAAATTTCATTTTTGTCTTGCATCTCGTGTCTTTTGATTTGCTTATACGAAATATCCATCATATCAAAATCCCCTCATAAGGTCGAACTACGGTTCCCTTGCGTGGTCAGTAATGACCCGACATGGGGTAACAAATTCCTATAATGCGCAAAGGAAACCCTTTCCGAGGTCCGAGCTCGTCTCCCTCCAAAAAGGAAGATCCCACGAGGTCCGAGTCAAACTCCCTCCGAAGGATAAGTAGTTCTCAACTGGGGTCGGAACCAAGTTCCCCCGGGAGAATAAAATACAAGGTCCGAACCATGGTTCCCTTGTCAACACAAAAAGGTCTGAGTCCAACTCCCCCAAAAGATGCAACAGGCAGAAAACCAAGGAAGCAATCTTCACGAAGAACAGGAAGTTCAAAAACTCAATATATATATTTTTATTTCTAACTATTTGGAACAGTTAGCGTACATAATTACGCAGCGAGCTAATCTAGGGGAAGGATGTTTCTTGCCGAAGCTAAGCCAATCTTCCTCAAAGGAGGATAAGGCCCCTGAGGAGATCATCAATTGAGATTCGACCTCGTCCCCGACCTTGACTTCTTCCAACAGAAAACTTCGACCTCGCGCGGCCGAACCGCGACAAACGCTCGCCTACGCCGGCTCGGACCGACCGATGTCCCCGCGAAGTCGTTTTCACCTCGCGAGCGAGTGCATTGTCCGAACAGAAGAAGAAAGATCTGCCCCCGGACCACGTGCCAAAAGGGCCCGTAACTTAGGTCGGCGGTCCAAAATGCACTTATACCTGCCCGCACTCTCTTTCAGCATTTCAAAAGCACCCTGCAGCCCAAAAGACTCGGACCCGAGTGCTTCCTTTAGCGCGATATACTGTTCCAGGTCTTCTTTTGCCTTTAATTCCGCCTCGGCGATGGTGATACCACCCCCGCGACGGATAATATCTTCATACTCGGCATGCTCCTCGACGATCATCTCGTAGTCTTTGGGAACGCGGCCAGCTTGATCTCGGGCAACTTCCAACTCCTCCTCGGCTGCGTAAGCTTGGCACGAAGCAAGTCTACTCTCTGAAAAGCGAGACGCCTAACTTCGACCTCCTCACAAAGTGCCTCGAACTTCATCTGCCATCTCGTCAGCTCGGCTTCTTGAGATTTCAGCAGAGTACACTTATGGCTGAAAAGCTCCTCGGCTCGGCGGCATTTGTACTTCCATTGCTCAACAACGGACCGTTGGTCAACCAGGTCTTGTGAAAGGAGAGCTATTTGTATGCGCAAAGTAGAAACACCGACAGAATCCAAGCTCTACACTCAAGAAAAAAAAACAAATTCATTCATTTGAAGATATTCCGTACAGATATACAATGAAAAGAAAAAAAAAACACCCACTACACTAGAATATCGCCGACCTCCTTGTCCTGAGAAGGTGGGCCGTTCGGAGGAGCCGTCAAAGTCCTTGCTCGCCGGCCGGATCTTCACCCGCCCCGGCCTCCCGCTCTTCCTCCACTTCCTCTTCGGGCCCGCGCCTTCTTCTTCCTCGTCGCGAAGGGCATCGAATGCAGAATCCGGGTCGAGGTCCCGGGCCTACCGAGCAACGCAATTTGCTCGACGGACAAAGCAAAGTGGACGAGCCGGCCGTAGTTTCCGGATGGAAAGTGATCGAGGTGATCTCGGACCACTCGGCGCACGAAGGAGAGCTTCATCCCCTAGCCGCTCGAAGCCGTACTTGGAGGCATCCAGTCCTTAGCGGCCCTCTCCAAGGCAGCCACGGCGAAGTTCCCGTTGATAAGCATGGCCAAGTCATTAGCGAGCTCGGAGAAGCTCTCCGACAACAGGAACCTCCTTGTAAATGCCCGCAGAAGTTCGCCTTGGCTAGCGGCAAGGCGACCTTCCCGGTCCTTCGCCGCGTTCAGCTCGGACTCCAGCTTCCGAGCTCTCTCGGACTCCACCTCGGCCTTCTCGAGCTGAGCGGCCAGCTCGGATCGGACAACTCTCATATCCTCGCCGGCCTTGACCAGCTCGGCCTCAACCTTCTTCGCTCGGGCATTGACCGACATCGCCCGCGTATCGGCTCTTCTCGTCCTCGTGATTCGAGGACATCTCCCCAACGCCGTTCTTCGGCCATCCCACGAACATGTCAAGGCCCTGCAAGAAGGAATACAGTTAGCTACACCGGCAACAATCAAGGGAAACTGTATTACTAAATGTAATTTTTCACCTCGGAAAAAGGCAGACCAGCCAGCTTGTTGGAGGGAGCTGCCGGGCTCGCATCACTACCCGTGACATCAATGATGTCCACTTCGAGCTGGTCCCCGACCTTCAACCATTTCTGGGGAGGTTTGGGGGAAGGAGAGCGAACAGTTACAGCAGCAGCCCCCGCGAGCTGACCCTGATCGGAGGAGGAGGCAGATCGCCCAGATAGCTTCGCTCTCTTAGCCCCGCGAGCTGTAGCCTTACCATCAGCCCCCTTGATCTTACCGAACTTCACTGCACATACAAATCATGAAAGGAGTCAGGACGATAAATACACAGCACAACTATCCTAATAGCACTAGCGGGGCCTCACCCGTCGCCGGATCCACCATATTTTGAGGCTCATACGGGCTCAGCCCCGCTTCAGCTAGGGAGTCTTCATTGTAGCTCGCTTCAAAAGGACCGTGGTCCCTCATCGCTTTTACAGCGGACTCCAAATCCTTATCGATCTCTTCTATTACCCACTCGCAAGGCTTTTCTAGCCTCCAAATCAGGTCGATGAAACCATCGTGGCGACAAAAGAAATATTTCTCGTGCCACTTGTCCACCTTATTTTGAGTTCGCCCCTTGAACTCGGTCCGGCCGCAGTAATACCACCCCCGCCTTTTTGAAGACAAAGAGCTCGTGAATGAGCTCGGCGGATATTTGGTGACCCCTATCTACCGTCGCCACACCCAAATCCGTAAACCGCCTAAACGAGTTCGGCATTATCTCGCCCTAACGCTAAGCCCACCTTTTCCGGAGTTCGGAATAGGGCCTCGGGAGGGGTAATCGAAGATCGGCCGCGCGTACCGTCCTCATAAATAAGGACAAACCCCATCGAGAAGACGCCCCTATCCTCTGGGCGAGGTTCTATTAATTCCGCCTCGTTAGGAAAATTGTACGTTTGGGCAAGAAACCTAATTCTGGCCTCATTTAAGGTCGAGGGGTAATCAGCCACTTTCCCCTTCACACACGGGGGCACTATTAAAGATTCGACAGAAGGAATATCAGATCCTAATGAAAAAATGCTAAAGGCAACACTTCTACTCGAGCCGACTGACGGAGCCAAATCGATATCGCTACTACTAGACTGAGAAGGAGAGGCCATACTTACTTGTTAAAAAGAAGGTAAATGCTCCGGCGGATGATTTGAAACTGGGCGCAGAAGAACAATGGAGTGAACACCGGCGGTATAAGAACAGTAAATTGGGGGATTTTTGGGGAAGAAGAAACTTTTCTGCGCAGGAACTTTTTTCTCTAAATGACGGCGGATGTGAAATAGTGTGATATGGGCAGAACGTTTCCGCTTCTGAGAATATACGTTTGAATCCCACCGTTGCGTCTGACACACGTGTGACGGGGCCCGCCTTTCTCGAAACATGAACCGTCCCTCCACAGAATTCAAACGGCCCATTGCTTTCCCCGCGCCTATTGATCAACCTCAAGAACATAACAAGCCCCTGATACTCAGATCGCTCATCTAATTATGCCTGCTACTTCAGCTCGGATTATAAGTTCGGTAATTCAGTTCATCCCAGTGATTTGCGCGATCAATCACCTCGGCAATTCGACCTCGCAGTCTGCGTCTACAACATGTCTTCTTTCCTCTTTTTTGGGGGGGGATGTGATAGTGCTGGCCTCATCCTGGGCCCGACCTAAGGCTATTTGGGCCTGTATATTAACGCTCGGCCCACAGAGTTCGGCCCAAACATAAGGAGTCTGAGGAAGGAGTCTGTGCATTGAGACTTCTGTAAATCTGTTGAGATGGTTTGATAGCCAAAACTCCTCGTCTATCATAAGTTTTTCCTTCTCCAAAGAAATCTTCTTTGGGCCACCATTTGATAAGAATTCTCCTAACTAAAATTGTTGGAGTGAATTGAATTTCATTCTTTTATCTTTTTTGTTCTTGCAAACCATAGTCCCATCTTAAAATCCATGGAACAGAGTAATAGTTTGCAAATTGCAAAACTGCATTAAGACTTTCAAGGTTGTCATTAACCTGTTGAAATTTTTTCCAAATCATTTTTATTTTCTTAGGAAATATACAAGGTGATACCCCCCATGAAAAGAAAAATGTTGAAAACCAAATGGGGATGTATTGTGTAACATCATCAAGATCAAATTTAATCCACTACGAATGTTTTTTAGCATTATTTTCATAAATAAACAAATTATCCCAAGCTTTAATATAATAAAAAAAACTATAAAAATTTGGGAGTGCTTTATAATTTTCAAGTTGCCTGCTCTGATAAAGAGGCAATCCCCAATCTGAGGAAGAAAGAATTTTCTTAATAATACATTTAGAATAAGCGTATTCTTTACCGCGATCCATATGTTGAATTTCAACAGATCCAGTTTCAGTAAGAATTGCTTCAAAATATTCTCACTTTTCTTTCCAAAGATTGGTAGCATATCTTTATTAAGATAGCTTTATGCCAATTGATTTGGAGAAAGACCTTTTAGATCTTTTTCAATTGGAAAACAATTAATATATCCCAAAATAATATATGGGT
The DNA here is from genome assembly GCA_031470985.1 of Agastache rugosa. Lineage (NCBI taxonomy): Eukaryota > Viridiplantae > Streptophyta > Magnoliopsida > Lamiales > Lamiaceae > Agastache > Agastache rugosa. The sequence continues at coordinate 17,833,721 of CM062609.1, forward strand.
ATCTAATTTCTTCTTTTGAACCCTTTTGAAGGAAGATGGCGTTTTGATAATATTGAATTTCATATGCCATTTCATCTTCTTCAAATTCTTTGTTAGGATTAAATTTCGAAAAAATCTTTTAGATCAAGAAAATCATCATCTGATTTTTGTTGATCATTTAATTTCTGTTGAGAATGCTTTATAGCCATATTTGATGAAGTTGACTTTTTAGTCAAATTAACCATTGGTCTTTTGCCCATGGACCGTTGTTTTACCATGGTGTTCCAAGCTTCTGCCCTGCAAGAATTCTCTGGTTAGAAAATCTGGTAATGAATTAGATTTTCCAGCAATATGCTCAATATCAAAATCAAAACATGCAAGAATGGATTGTCATCTAGCAAAAATTTGTTTTGATGCAATATTCTTAACATCTTTTAAAAGAATATCTTTAGCTGATTTACAATCAACTCTAATTAAAATTTTTTTATTTAAAATATCACTTTCAAATTTAGTGACACATTTGACAATGGCAAGTAATTCTTTTTTAATAGTAGAATAATTCTTTTGAGAGTCATTCCAATTTCCAGAAGTAAATCTGACTAGTTCTTCTTTAGAACTGTTGGAATTCCTTTGTTTAAGGATTCCACCATATCCGATTTCAGATGCATCAGTTTCAATTATTTTAAATGCTTCAGGATTAGCAATAGACAAACATGAGAGTTCTTTAACTCTTTCTTTTATTCTTAAAACAGCTTCTGTATGCTTATTAGTCAAATGTAAAGGGTTTTTCTTTAACCTTTGGAATAATAACTTACAATCTTGTGCAAGATCATGGTAAAAATCACCTATATAATTTAGGCAACCAAGGAAACGTTGTAATTGATTAAGATCAATTATTTTATCGATCAATTATTTTATCAGGAAATTTATCTGCAAATAAAATTACCCGTTCAATTGGAATAATAATTTTATTCTCAATATAATGACCAAGGAATTTAATTTTAGTCTGAAAAAGTTTAACCTTTTTAATATTTATAGCAAAACCAACTCTTTTAGTAGTTTGTATAAATATATTGAGATGCTTAAAATGTTGTTCTATATTTTCTGAAAATATTAGAACGTCATCAATATAAACTAAAATAAAATCCATATGAGGATTATAAATTTGATTCATAATATTTTGAAATTCCATTGGAGCATTTTTTAAACCAAATGGCATAACATTCCATTCAAAATGCCCATAAGGAACTGTAAAAGCAGTTTTATATTTATCTTCTTCTTTTAGAAGAATTTGATAAAACCCAGATTTAAGATCGAATGAAGAAAATATATTTCCTTTAAACATTCGATTAATTAAATCTCTTTTATTTGGTAATGGATGTTTTATCCATTTAAGAGCTTTATTAAGCGGTTTATAATTAATAACTAGTCTTGGAGCTCCTCTTTCGATTTTAGCAGTATTTTCAACATAAAATGCTGGACAACTCCATAGACTTTTACTAGGTCTTATTAAACCCTTTTTAAGAAGACTATCAATTTCTTCTTTACAATATTTTAATAATCTTTCATTCATAGCAATAGGTCTAGCTTTAGTGGAAATATTATTTTCATCAAAGCCATCTATATAGGGAAGACTAACTTCATGTCTTTTTCTATTCCAAAAAGCATTTGGAACTTCTGCACAAATTTCATTATTAATTTGTTGAAAAATATTTTTTATTTTATTCTGAATTTTTTCAGAATTAATTTTTTCTTTAATATTTCTAAAATTTATCTCTTCCTTAAGAGAATAAATAAATTTATTTTTATTATTAATAACTTTTTGAATTAAATTAATAGATTTAGTAATAGGAACCGATGAAAAAGGAAAATGTAAATTTTTTCCTCTAACCTTTGCAAAAAGTCCTTTCTCATTAATTTTATTAATGGGGAAAAGCATTTGGAAAAAAAGGTGTTCATAAAATAACTGGAGTAGAAATATTTTTTATTAAAATAAAAGATGTGTTAAGACAAACTCCTGAGTTACAAATAACAACATCTGATAGTTTGTAATTTACGATGAGTGGTTGCTTATTAGCCGCAGTAATAAATTGAGTAGTTTTTGAATAATATTTTGAAGGGATAATTCCTTCACTAATACAATTAACATCTGCTCCTGTATCAAGGAGTGCATTAATAGTAATAGTAAATTCTTTGTTAATAATCAAAGTAACTTCAGAATACCATTTCTGAGATCGGATTTGATCAATTTTATTGACCCAAATTAAATCCTTAAAAATAATTTGATTAATTTTAGAATCTTCTTCTCTATTGGAGATGACATCATCTTCTTCATCTGATGATGATGAATCATTCTTCCAATTGTTGATTTTGAGAAGATCAAACCTTTCATTAAGGTTTTTGACTTCAGATTTTATCTGATTAATTTATGCTTTTAATTCAGAAATTGTGGGTTCTCTTTCACTAAAATTAGCCTTATCTAATATTTTTTGATAAGAGTATAATTCTCTTTCTTGACTAACATGTTTAGTTAGTTTAGTTTGTCTTTGTTCTTGATTAGAACTAGATGATAAAGTAATATAATGTTCTATAGCTTTTCTTTTTTCTATAGGATCTATGATTTGATCTATTAGATCAAGAATAAAGTTTTCTTCTTTTGAAATAACATTAATTTCAAGACCCATAAATTTTATAAGACAAACATTACAATCACAATATTCACCACAATCATGTGGTATTGATTGTTCTTCTTCTGATTCATTTTCAGAAGATTCAACAGAAGAATAATCTTTAATAATATTAACAAAAATATCATCTTGTTCTTCTTCATTGAGAAGAATACTACATAAAGATTCTTTTAAATCTCTATCAATATTAAGATTATTAATTTTCTTTTTAACATAACATTTATTTGCTTTGTGACCAATTTTACCACATTTCCAGCAAACAGGCTTAACATCATCATCTTTTTAGCCTTTTTTTATCCTTTTAGGATATCCTCTTTTAACAGACTGTTTAGAAGAATCTTTTGGATAAAATTTTTGTTTATTTCTAAACTTATGTTTTTTCTTTTTTCTATTAGGAAAATTTTTAGATTGTAATCAAATTTGATCACATAAATTTCCAATTATATTTCTATTTTCATTCTTTTGCAATTCAAGCTGTCTTTTTAGCTTGATATCATTGCAAAGAACAATTCCTTCTGCAGTAATTTCTGCAGATATGTCTCCATAAGTGAGTTTTTCCCACTCAATTTTTCCATTAGAAAATTTAGTTTTAAGTTTATTAGAAACTCTTTCTGCAAAGAGTGGAGGAAGTCCTGAAATAAATTTTTCTTTCCAGAAATTCATACCACAATCATTGCGAGTTAGAACTTTAGACATAAAAATATCTTTATACCATCTAAAATCAGATAGTGTTGAACATCTAAGGTTCATAAGCTGTTTTTGAGATCTATCTAGTTGAAGTTCATTAGCTCCAACAAAATTAGATAAAATAGTATAAATTAATGTATTAACAACATCAGATTCTTCTCTATTAGAGATAGGATCATTAATACTGGCACTAAGAATTTTATTCTTAGCTTCTTTTGAGATATAAAAATCCCACCAACCTTGTAGCTGACCAGTAAAACCAGTAATAATAGCTTGAGCAATTTGCCTATCATTATTACCTTTAATTTTAGCAGCAGAGGAATAAATAAGCATTTGCTTGACAATAGTTTTAATCTGATATTCAGATTTTCCATCAATATTTCATTCTGTAATAGATTCGCCATTGAACTGAGCAAAATCCTTACCTTCTTCAATTTGAAGATCAATTGGTGTAGCTTTTGTATAATACGGTTTAACATTAGAAACTTTAACAATTTTATTAACTTGCATTTCTTCATCAGAAGTTTCTATTGAAGAATTTTCTTCTTTAGTAATAACTGAGATGATTTTAGAACTACTCTCACCTTTTTCAGTTACACTAATTTTTTGAAGTCTATTGATTAAACCATCTAGAAAATCATTATCTTTTTTAGAACTTAATAAGATTTTTTTTTTAAGATTCGGTGGAGGTTTAATCATGAGAGAATTATTATTACATTTTTTAATAGGTTTAGGACAAAGTAGTTCTTCAATCCTATTAGTTTGATTACCTAATGAATGTAAAGCAAGATTAGTAAAATTATTTTGCTGTATTAAATTATCAAAATCTCCTTTTCCAGATTCGGTTTTAATAGGAGTAGCATAGATTTCTTTTTCTCCTGTTTTCAAAACAAGAGTTGAAAAGGGTGGATGAATTTCTTCTATTTCTTCACCTGTTTCATGAATGTAAAATTTATATTTCCCTCAAAGAAAAAAGGAATTTCCTGATTTTACTAGTAATATATATATATATATATATATATATATATATATATATATATATATATATATATATATAAAGGAAATGTAAATACATAAAATTTGAAAAATAAAATATCTCAATAAAAAATTTCATATCCGCAGTACACTCCCAAAAGTTCATATATCAACGGTAAATTTAAAATTACCGGAAAAAGATAAAAAGGGGAAAACCCAAAATCGTTTGCCCTAATTCTTCTTCTTCAGCAGCACAGCGAAGAATTCCAACTACGATACGATGTCGGAGGCTTCTACGACGAGGTACCGCATTGGTTACGCTCTGGAGCCCAAGAAAGTCAAGAGTTTCATTCAACCATCGCTCCTCAATCTCGCCAAAGAGCGAGGAATCGATCTATTTCCTCTCGAAATCACCAAACCCTTGATCGATCAATTCCCCTTCGATTGCATCATCCACAAATTATCCGACCCGGAATGGCCGAATCAGCTCGAGCAGCTCCTTCTGCAGAAGCCAAACGTCGTCGTAATCGACCGGCCGGAGGATATCACGCGCCTCCACAACCGTGTCACCATGCTGCAGGCGGTGAACCAGCTTGAAACTGCGCGCGGGCTTTCGATTGGGGTTCCGAAGCAGGTGTCCGTGGAAAGTCCCCAATCGCTGGCTGACAGCGTCACGTGGAAGGATGTAAATTTTCCGGTGATTGCGAAGCCGCTGGTGGCGAACGGGAGCGTGGGCTCTCATCAAATGTCGCTGGTTTTCAACGAGGAGGGCTTGCGAGAGCTGAAATTGAGCCCGCCTTTTGTGTTGCAGGATTTCGTGAATCATGGAGGGGTGATTTTCAAAGTTTACGTGGCGGGTCAGTACATTCAGTGTGTGAAGAGGAAGTCGTTGCCGGATATTTCCGGGGAGAAGTTGGGTGTTTCGGAGAATTTGGTGTCGTTTTCGCATATTTCGAATGTGACTACACAAGAACAGAGTGATGAGGGCGTGGACAAGCTAATTGAGGCGGCTGAGCTGCCCCCGTCTAATTTTTTGACGGAGGTAGCTTCTCAGTTGAGGGAAGCTTTGAAATTGAACCTTTTCAATTTTGATATGATAAGGGACAGTAGTGTTGGAGGCCGTTATCTTGTTATTGATATAAATTACTTTCCAGGGTATGCGAAGATGCCGTGTTATGAGACGATTTTAACTGATTTTTTCCTCGACATTGTGCAGAAGAAGCAAAGTGTGGTTTCTAAGGATTGTTAGTGAATATAACTGAACTGAGTAGTTTTGGTCGCTCTGAGCAAAAACCTTGTGGCCCATTATGGTGATACAACAATCGTTGGGTTAATCTTGGTTGATGAAACATAGAGATAATTTGTGTGGAAATTCTCAGGATAGCATAAATAATCTGCAGCAGGAAGCTAATTGTATGTTTTTGTTTTTCTGCCAAATAAATATTTGTTCTTTTCTCTCTTTTGGAGTTCAAGACTACAATAGAAGTAACCTATTTCATGCTTGCTCAAGGCTGATTGCCAGAATTGTTGGCAGCTAATGCTTTAAAGTTCCAACACACCTGCACCCGTTCTGTTATATTTTATTTTTATTACAGATTTTCATATTGAATGCTAACTTTGTTGCTTCCATTTTGTTCCTTGTTAGACTATCCATTCACAATGGTTATCTGTTTTAATTGTAAAAACGCGGCCTATAGATTGTTAGATATGCTGGCAACTTATTTCTTTCAATGTTCTACCTAACGGTAAGGCTGGATTTCTTTCTAGAGTTGTTCTAAGTCTGAGATGAATGTTTTTCTGGTCATATTCCAATGTAGGAGGGAACTGGAGTTGCAAGAATAGTTTCCCAAGCAACTAAAGCTCTGAAGATATTTGTTGGACCTTTTATATGAGTTACAAAGACATTTGGCTTCTGGTCAGTCATGATTTTGTGACTTCTAAGGTTATGGTAGTCAAAGTCAGCAATGATGGCAGAGTTTAGCACTATCTGGCTGTGATTGCTGGTGTTAATTGGGGTTGGTTTGGAAAGATTCTACCACCTCTAATATTTGTTTGACGACATGTAAGAGGAATGCTGGTTTGGTGATCCCATGTCTTTTTGGTGCATAATATTTGCAGGAGACTTTGTTAGTGATTTGCTAAGAATATGCAGATAAGTTAAAAATGGTTTCCTTAATCATATTTTCCTACTCAGTATATGATGAAAAGTATTGCCACTCTAAATAGAGCAATTGCAGTTATTGTCCAAATGCATGTGGTTTTGCATTAGAGCATCAATTTCTATGTATGCAATTACATATATACTGAAAAAACTGCCACTATGCCAATGTCTCATCTCGGAGTAGAGTGCTTTGGTAGAAGTAAAAGCCACATTAAAGTGCTGATGAGCAAATCAATGGTAGTTTTACATATCTTACACAACGATGGTAAAGCTATTTATTTCTGGTAATTGATCTCTCTCGCTATATAAATTAATGCTCTCTTGTTTAAGCCGCATTTTACTATGAGTCTATGACAGTTCCTTGCATTATATTTGATGCCATCATGGTTCTAGGAGAAGTCTGGCTTGCACAGGGTTAATGAAGTCGGGCATGTGTAGATTGATATTTGATCTTGTCTATCAAGAAATTTACCATTTTCGTCTTTTTACTTTCTTAGTGATTAAGTAAAATGTTTATTCTGATGCAAGTATGATGTATACTCTTCTTCCTATATGCTCTAAAGGTTGATGGGATGGAGGTGAAAGCTTAGGGGCAGTTTATTAAGATATTGGTAAAAGGTAGGTGGGTTAGTTTGTTTATGAGATCATTCCTTGCTGCACAGGGTTAGCTGCTTACTTGGGACATTGTATTTGTAGAATCTTATACTCAAAAATTACTTTTGTATCCGGTAAGAACCTACTCCTATAATTGCATATTGTTATTTTTTGGATATTTAAGGAACAGAACAGGCTTTCTGAAATTATGGATTCTTTTGTTGACTATCCTTATTATGTTATTACTAGCAAAATTAGAATAACAATATTTTTCAAGACTATATGCCTGTTAAAAGCTTCTCTTTATGTATATATGTGATTTCTACTGTACCTAATTATAAATACTACTTTGAAATTTTAACTTATTTAGCAGACTAAAGTTCGCATAACCTAAACTCTTATCCGAACCTGGAAAAGTATTCATAACATACCCAGACTCCATGGATATAGGTGCCTGGATTGTGACACTCCACATAAGGTGATTCGACATTTTATTTCTGCTCTTTTATATGAATGGTTTTGTATTACCTAATAGTAGGACTTCTTCCTGTTACTTCTCATTCCCCTTTTTGAGAAAATCAAGGGAAAAACGACAAATAGATCGTTGAGCCAGAAATCAGAATAAACCAGCTCGAATATTGTACAACATAAATCAGCCCGAATATTTTCTGTCTACATAGGCTTTGTGGCAGTCGCGTGTCCTACTCTTAAGTTTGGAAATGGATTAGTACATGATAAGCAAATAGAACTTATTTGGCAATTATACATGGAAAAAATCAGGTAAAAAAATTTGTGGGAAACTTGAATCACACAGGTGGATATGATGATACAGGCTCCCTATACCGCAGCAAAGTTATAGTAGTATACAAAATCTGGTAATTTTCTTATTGCCTAAATGTTTGGTATTTTCGTTGAGATGCGCCTTTATCTCTTGACAGTTGACACCATCTGTTAGCACCCTCTGTCAAGTAACAAGATTGATCATGGCGACAGGCTGGCTCGACTTCAATGAAAAAAGCAGCAGTGATAATTATGCTGTGCTAGTAATATTTGAAAAAAAGAAGCATCTTTTGACAATGAATGGAAGCATGATTTTACTTACTCAATGACTTGTTTCCAGTAGTAGTTGCTTGCTTCATCATCCATGAGATCTTCTAATGCATCAAAAGTAGTCGGAGGGTTGAAAAAGTCAGCCGGGCTGATGAAATTGTTTGGTTCTTGACCTGTGCTTACACGCACCGGAGATGCTGAGACAAGATCAGGTACTGCATCATCTGTGTACATGATAGATGATTCCCCAAACTCGTTGCTATTTATCTCCATTACGCTGTTGGTTTCCACCGTGTTCTGAAAGACAGGTCGAAGTACATCTTTGAAGCTTGAGTGGCATGTCAGAGTGTTGAACTCAGGTTTCGTAGCGAATTCCAACTGCAATCCCATCATAGGAGAATTCCACGCTGTTCTGTTCGTGAATCGAGCTGATTCCAGGCTAGGGCTAATAGTTTCCATTGGGAGAGGAGGTGAAGCTGAAGTGCCAGAGTTCAACAACTGTAAAATGTTACCTATCAGTAGAATTTTCGCCAGACGAGCAGCATCCTCTTGAGATGTAACAACACTTTCCCAGGTAAGATTTCCCGAACTACTACAGCTGAGAAACTGAGGTAATAAAGGCAACAAGGTATCGAGATGAGTTCTTGGCATATGAGTGTCGGGGTCTATCCCATTCCGAAGCAACTTTTTCTTGAGACGAGTATTCCAGAAGTTCTTGATCTCATTATCGGTTCTCCCTGGCAAGTAACTAGCTATGGCTGACCACCTGGAAACGTAAAAACGGGTAAGATATACAGTAAATACATCAAAAACTTGTATTCAACAGCACATAAAGTTTTAAGGCTACATGCTAGATATTGAAGTTAGTTTTTTTACTTGTTGCCTAGTTCTGCATGAAGATTGATAATGACCCTTTCTTCTTCATCAGTAAATGCTCCTCTCTTGATATCGGGGCGGAGATAATTCGTCCAACGCAAGCGGCAGCTCTTCCCACACCTGTTGAGCTCAGCAAGCCTTGGGAGCTCTTTCCAGCTGCCATGGCCATATTTCTGAATGCAGTCGACAAGCTTTCGATCTTCTTCAGATGTCCATGGCCCTTTCTTTAAACCATTTTCTTCTATCATTGTTTCCATGTCTTCTCTTGAGTGATTTTATATCACAATGAGTTAGCTTTGTGTGGAATTTTTTGTGTTTATGGCATCGTTTTTATAGTGGGGGAGTGTTTGAAAAATTTGACAGTGGCGTGCTGTGGAGAGTCATTGACTCTTGTTTCTTTTCTCTTGATCTGATTTTCTTCCTTCCTTCCTTCTCTAGTTAGAAATGTAGTATAAACTATTGAGTTGAATCAAGTCGAGCCGAGCTGCATGTACTATTGTTTAAATCCTAACCTATTTGCGATTTCACAAAAATGTTCTGAACTATTGATAATATCAATAAAAGGCTTGAACTATAGAGATTGTAACAAAAATATCACGTGACTTGATTTCCGGTGACGGAAAGGTGACGTGGTTGTCCAAATGTCATGTATTTCGGTATTGAACACTTTACATGACATGATGGCATTCAGTCGGCCACATCACCCTTCCGTAGCGGGGAATCGAGTGCGAGGGTAATTTTGTTACAATTTGAATAGTTGGAGCCATTATTGATATTATAAATACTTGAATACATTTTTGTGAAAAAACAAATAGTTTAGAATGTAGAGTGATAGTTACCCAAATAATTGGGACAACGAATTTAAGTCCGTCTGAAAAAACTGTCCAAATATTGAAATACATCAAAAAAAGTTCTTAACTATAAAATTTGATTGATTATCGATCTCTTAACGTGCTATTTATTCGCACAATCATTTCCCCCCTTTTGGGTACATTTATGATTCTATTTTTGTAATTACGTATACATATGTACAAATTTTCTGATTAGTTTAAAATGGCTAAGTGGTTAATAATAAATACCAAACCCCACCAACCAGCACGTAAGAATTAGGGAAAAAACGAAATGCGTTGAACTTTAAATGAAATTCCTAAATTGGGAAATAGCTTAAATAAAAATATTGCATGGGTCCTTAAAATCTTCCAAATCGGTTACCTTGTGTATAAACAATCATCGCTTGAGCGACCAAAACAAAATTTACTTTGAAAGACTTCATGTCTTATGAATGTTGTCATTATTTTTTTATACACAAATTGTATATTTGCTAATTTTTAATTGAATTATTGCAGTTAAGGCGGCATTTGAAAGCATCGATTTGGTCTATTAAATTTTATTTTTTGTAAGGAAAACATTTTCCCATTTCATTATTCCCCCTCTTGAATTATTCAATTACAAGTACAATCAATCATGACAAAATCGACCAAACACCACTATCTTCATTAGATTTAGTAACTTCATTTTCCCTTTATAGAAAAATAAACCTACAAAACCCAGACACACTAAGCAACGAGCCAAATACAGAAGAGGCAAACCACACTAAGCAACTCGGCAAACATATTTTATTTGTATGTAATGCAATTATCATTGCATACACTACTTATTTCCTATGTGAGAAAAAAAATCATCATAAATGTGACTACGATTGAATCATCTGTTTATAATTATAAAGAATAACGAATTAATTTTACAATAGAAGATCAAGCCAGCAAATCACACCTTCCAATACTAGAAATTTGAAACTTATCATATTCTAGCATGCATAAAAGATACTCCCTACATCAAAAAATAATGCAAAATTATGTTACAACAGATGAATGTAGAGAAGCCATATCTAGTAAGAAACCACCCATGATTCAAGAAAACACACTGCATAATGCCCTCGATACTCAAGACACCCCCACACAAACGCCAACAGCCACAAACACATAGGCGAGACTGTTAAAGGTACAGCATTGCTTATAATTTATTATGTAGACGAAGGAATATGAGACGAGTGTTTAATACCCGAAAGCGTTGGCTATTTGGACCGAAAAATTTAGACAAATTGGCACCTAGAGCCTTCACTGGTGAGGATTCTTTTGGTCTGTACCGTAGGAAGAAGGTAGCCGGATTCTTTATATCTGGGCCACTTGGAAATCTTCCTCTCGTCGTTTTTCCACAGCTTTGCAGCCATTGATTTCAACCCACTCCTTGCATAAGTGAGAAATAATGTGACAAGTTCTCTGCAAGATGCAAGGTAGAGTTACTTGCAATACGTATATCCTCAATCGTGCAACTGCAAATTAGGACTATTAAGTTGGGGAAATGTATATACGATCGAAGAAACTGAAGTGAACAAGAACTGCCTTAAACCAAAGATAACGTTTACATGCAAAGGAAATGCTTTTTCCAAATAAGTCTGCCATGGTGAACTTGTAGCTCTAACTCGGCCTAAGGTCAGATGGAAAAATTCGAGCTTCGTACATACTTCAAATTTCCATTTTCTTTTTTTCATCACTCTTTTCATTTGTCTCTAACAACAAGAAGATCTAATTTTTCTTGCTCTCAGATGACGAACAGAAACTAAATGTAGCTACGAGATTATGATCTCAAGTTGCCGTAGGGTACAATCCCTTTTCTTTAATAGCTAAGAATAGTTGTTGAGACGTTCTCCAAAAGTCACAATCTACTACGTAGCCTATGTCATTGTCTAACATAGTAACATACTCTATTTCTTTATTATCATTGTTGTATTAAACAGATGATGAACTGAAAACAGGAAGCATGAATATTAGATTAACGGCTACTTGAAGCAAAATTTAGAAATTACTGTTAGAGACAGAGTGTTTTACTTACAGAGGTGAGCAGGGAGATCGGCCACCATTCACATAGTACACAAACAGATACGAATCGTAATGCTGCCCGTTGATATAATAAAAATTGTATAGCCTCCGTACACACTGAAAGTTCATTTTCTTGTACAAATGTATGGCTGGGTTATTGTATGAGATCACATGTAGATAAACAGCACGGCAACTTGAAAGACTCGAGGCATATTTTATGACCTCATGGATCAATGAACTGGCTGAAAATCCAATATCATAAAATTCACGAAAGAAGCTTATACATTGCAAAAGTAGTTAAGAAAAACAGGGGGAAACAAAAAATTACCGATTCCAAGATTCCTATAGGAGTCAACAACTCCCAACGTAAGGATGTATACCAATGTTTGGTCTATTCTGGATGAGTCAAAGCTCAGTAAATCTTCTATCTGCAAAAAAAGTGAAATCTTGATTGAAATAGGGGAACACCTTATCAGGCAAAACGAGTACTAGTTCTATTAAATGAATTCTCATAGGCAGCACTGTTTTAGGTAAAATTAAAGAAAAGGGATCAACGTGGTACAAAACCTACATTTTTTGTCAGTAAAGTGTACGGCTAAGCATCTAATGACAATCGACTCCACCAAGGCTCACCTCACTTTCTTTGGCTGGAATAATTCTTACAGTAACAAATCCAATAAGTTCATCCCTCTGTTCATCAGGCCGACTTTGATCAACAGCTCCCCAGGACACAATCTCATGGCCATTGACAACATTGTGAAAGAACTCAGCTTCATACCTGGAGGGCGATCAGATGGTTTTCATAGGGGGAAAAAAATTATCTGACCATTTTTTGGAAACCAAAAATCTGACCTTATGGGGAACAGTTCGCTATGCGTTTTCTCAAGAATCGCCAAGTCAGATGGTTGTATAGGCCTATAAGCTATAGTTGGACGGCAAGGTACTTTGATGTTTACCATTGAAGGTTATAACGTCAATCCCCAGAAAAGATTTTATAAATGTGGAAATTCCACGAGCGAGCGATCTCTTCCATTTATGCAACATTAATCAGCCATGCAGCCTTGAGAATCCTACAAAAGACTTTTAATCATAAATTTACTTCACAGTGTTATGCATGCAGAGAAAGGATAAAAGGAGTAAAGACTAGTATAATATAAATTATTGGAAGTAATGCAAAAATACACACTTGAAAATTGAAATAGAGAAGTTTATATCCATATTCCGAGTCGATTTAGATATAAACAAAAAACACACATTCCCATGTGAAATGGGTTAAAAAAATATATTGTCCCCGTATATTATGTTATCCTAGCAATCAATAATTTCTAATAGCTCAACAGAAAAACCATTTCTTGGTTCAATAGGCTATTTTTTCACCCTAAAAACAGAGATAAATCTAGATTCAATAAGAATTCCAATTAGATCGTTGACTTCGGGAGTTTCTTAACATCTAGAAGAACCCAAACACAAACACAAACACTACAGCAAATCAAATGTCTTTTTTACCGAAAACCGGCCGGTTTTAGTTTCGGTTTACCGAAAATTACCGAAAAAACCGAGAGAAAGAGGTGAGGCCGAGAGTGAGGGGGGAGGAGGAGAAGGATATAGCGGAAAAAACCGAAAAACAATCATGCCCCAAAAGAAAATTCAATTAAACAATCAATTCAACCAAGGCTGCCCAAAATTGGAATCCACAAATATTATTTGCAATTAAACAATCAATTCAAAGTTCCTATCCAAAGTTGAAACCACACATATTTTGGCGAATAAAAAGTATATATAGAGACTAAACCTCTACAGCTAAAGATTGGAGAAAATTGCAAATTAACGGCGGCGAGATAGGGAGAGAGAGGAGCACCGCTGCATCGGGGCCGGAGTGACGGGAGGGGGTGGCCGGTCCGACGGCGAATAGAGAGAGATGGGAGCGCCTGCTTGCGGGAGAAATTGAAGGCACCGAGATCTGGGAGGCCGGTCGGAGCAGCGGGCCCGACGGCGGCGACGCAGACAGTGAGAGAGATGGTCGAGCAGGCGGCTACGGGAGTTGAAGGTAGTGACTGTGACGGGAGAGAGAGAGAGGGAGAGTGAGTTACGGGTCTGGGGAGTGAATTAGAATTTAGGGGTTTTTTTTTAATTAAATTTAAATTAATATTAATATTATATAATATATACTCCCTCCGTCCCAAAAGCAAGTTTCATATTTCATTTTTCGGTCTCAATAGCAAGGTCTTATTACAAAAATGAAAATAAATAACAAGGTCTCATTACAAAAATGGAATTAAATAACAAGATCTCATTACAAAAATGGAAATAATCAACTTTTCAAAAGGTTTGGGACCTACAACTTTTTATCTTAGTACTCTATTTTTTTAATAATCGTGCCTAAAAGAAATGAGACTGTGTTATTGGGACGGAGGAAGTATTATTTATAATAAATAATAATAATAATAATAATTGGTTAACCATTTACCAAAAATGTTTACAACCCATTAACCGTTTACCCTTCCAATACCGAAATTGGCGGTAAATGGTTAACCGGAACCGGCGATAAATGATTAATCACCGGTAAAACCGAAACAACATATAAATTTCCTCAACCCAACCAATCTTGCCTAGCTACTTTACATACAATATATTAAGAACTGAGCTACCCCTATAACATGCAGTATGCAAACTCCTTCACATCAACGTTTTTTCTTTTCTACCTCTAGAATACAAATTTCATCAAGTAAAAGAAGAAGTAAATACGAACATATATCAAAGCCCAAAAAGATTATTAAACACAAATACCTCCAAATCCAACCAAATCAAGATTTGAAACTAATCAAATAAAAGTGAAATATTATGATAACAAGCATCAAACTTGAAATAAATCAATTATTTCAACAAGCAGCTAAAGGCAGACCAGTTGAGTAGCTCACCACAAATAAATAGCATAAGAAATTGATTAATTAAAAAAAAGAAAAAAACAAATGTTACGAGTACCATATCAATCAAATGATCATCAGATTTGCATATAAAATCCACTAATAGAAGAACGATTTTGAGTAAAACAGATAACAAGACTGTGAAATTCAACAAAAATTAAAGCTCCCACCTTTAATCCGGGCTTCATAGATGGAAGAAACAGAAGCGGAAAATGGGAAGAAGAAAAAAAAAAAAACAATTTTTTAACTTTCCTTCGCTAATACGCAATATGACTGCGCTGCGATTGCAAAAAGGGAATAAATCCCTCTTTCAATTTCGAACCTTCTTATACGTAATCAAGACTCGCTTTTTTTTTTTCCTTTCAAAAAAAGACTCGCTTTTTTTTCGATTATTGTTTGTGATTTTAGTTTTTCGTCGTCGAGAATTTGAGTGAATAGTCAACCATACGAGTGCAAAATCTTTTCGATTATTATGATTTCTATTTTTATTTGGGCGTTATAATAAGAGTATTATTTATGTATATCCAGTATGATGATAGTGTGTACCCCCATAACCAGTTTTGAAGACATGTATAACACATAACCACCAAGACTTTTTGAATTTTCTAATTATATCTATTGTGACATTTTCCAAAAAAGTGTCATTTTTGTGAAAAATGGGGAAAAATTGGACTAGTTAACCAAAATCATATAAAATCATGAATTTACCCTCCTATTTTAGCTATTAAAATGATAGCTACGTATTTCTTTATTACATATTTTGCTAATCGATCCATCGCTTCTAAAATGGTATCAGAGCCCTGGTTTTATTAAGGAATTATATTTAATTTATTGCTTTAAGTATTATCCTAACGGAGGAGACATCAAGAAAAACATGGATCCGGACAATTGTCCGAGATGTGAAGGTTACAGGAATTATCTCCAGGATTTGGAGATAAAAAGAGAAAGAAACCAGATGACAAGAATCGTCTGGAGAGAATTGTTCGACTCCATAGTCGTACGAGAAAGAAGGCTTGAATACCTTGAGCCTTTGGTTCAAGAAATTGAGGCAAGAAGGAGATATGATTCAGATCTGAGCGATCTCCTGTTCGAGGTA
Source organism: Agastache rugosa (assembly GCA_031470985.1). Taxonomy (NCBI): domain Eukaryota; kingdom Viridiplantae; phylum Streptophyta; class Magnoliopsida; order Lamiales; family Lamiaceae; genus Agastache; species Agastache rugosa. The sequence goes on from CM062609.1 coordinate 17,849,629, forward strand.
ACAAATACCATGAGAAGGAACCATCATAATAATCATATATGATGACTCCAGAAGAATGTCCAAGGTGTGGACATTTCCAGGAACGTCTCCGAATTCTGGAGCAAAGAAGAACCAGATATCAGAGGATTCTGACAGACTGGCGAGATAGGCTGAACCTTTTGATTCAGCGAAACGAGAATAAGGAACTGATTGATGCCTTCATTCGAGGAATCAACAGAAAAGAAGATCTTCTACATGGGTGTATCCTCCTTGAAATGGAGTTAGAACATGATATGAGAAGAAGACATTGGAGCCATGTGGGAGTAAATTGGAATTTATATATTACTCCATAGCTCTGATGGAACAAAAGAAGGATAAAGGAGTATCATCTACTCTTTTATATCAAGAGATTTCTCCAGATTCCTCCAAAATTTCGGCGAATCTAAGAGAAATACAGAAGACAGTACAACATTATGGCGATAGCCTGTATGGTGTACCACGCGATCTATACAAGATTGCTACAAAACAGGATGAAATCTACAACATCCTGAAGGAGATCCAATCACGGATCGAGAGATTGGAACAACAACCTAGTTCCAGTCGAGGGAGAAATCCTTTTGGTAATGAACCCACTTATCCAAAGCCAGTGGGAGAAACCAAAAAGGATCCCAACATAGAAACCTTGAAAAGAATGATTCGTGAAAAGAAGAAATGAGTAATCTTGAACGAATCAAGCTTGACGACCTCCGCGAGTTAAAGCGTAATCTTTTGCTAACATGACGATGGTGGACTTAAAGATTTGAACCGTAACGTGGTCCAAAACCCACAAAATGGGTGAATCAACTACCACTCGTGAGCCATTATTGGAAATCAACAAGATTTTCAAAATGCACCAGGAGCCATTAATGCAGTCCAGAACTTTCAGACTGGAGCAAGGTATGATCAACATACCCCAAATGATGCATACATGGCAGCAAGAAGGACAAGGGCAAGAAGGCCGCATCCAAAGGTGCAAGATACACCCTATGGAAAGGCGACCCTAGATCCCATCCATCCTTACGGAGTGATGCTTGATCTCGATGAAGTTAATTTCAGAGATCGAGAATCAGTCATTGACGAGTGGACGTCAGCCACGAGAATTGCGAAAGAACTCTCGATTTGAACAAGGAAGGATTCGTAAGAATTCTCGAAATGAGTCTTGCCGGAGTTGTCAAGACAGCATGGGAATTCTTTCCAGTTGAAATCAAGAATTCATGTTTTAATAGTGAAAACTATACAGAACATGTCCAGAATATGGCCGTTCTTTTTAAGAACCATTTTCTGGGAGAAGGATATTTCGAAGGATATGATATAGAGAAGAGAAAGAAATACTTGATGGCATTGTATAATCTAAGACTTGCGGTCCTGGATCAACAATCGCTCAACAAGTTTCTACAAACTCTTTACTTTTATCAACATCAATCTAAAGTTGATGATAGAGTGGCACCGGAAATCTTCTTTCTGAAATTTCCAAGCCCATGGAAAGAGATGCTGATCCGGGATTACGAACCAGGTGATCCTGAAAACGTTGCAAGAAGGATGTCTTATGTACATCGAAAGCTCTCGGAGTGGTGTCAACAAGCAACTGCTCTGAAGAACTTGAAAAAACTGAGGAGGATTAACAAATTTGCTCCTCTAAACTGTGAAGACAATGATCTACCAACGATCATTGGAGGAGAACCACCAAGGCTGAAGAAATACAAGAAAAATAGATTTCAAATTTCTATCGTAAAGCGCGGAGATCCAAAAAGAAATTCTTGGAAACCAAGAACCAGATGGTCAAGACAGAAGGCCAGATCTTACAAATCAGGCCAAAGAAGTGGACCATCAAGGAATATGTATCCATTCCGAGGAGATGATAAAACTCAAGGAAGGACACCTGCCAAGAAGACTTTCAGAATAACTCACACTAGAGTTAATGAAAGTTTCAAAGATTGCAACTGCTGGACGTGCGGTGCAAAGGGGCATATTTCCACAAATTGCCCAGACAACGAGAGAAGAGGTATCAACAAATTCGAATCCACTCCGGATATCGAAGATGCCGTCTACTACCAAGAACTGGTACAAGTATATCAGTTCGAAGATATACTCTACGAGAGTATATATGAACAAGAAGAAGTCTTCAGCGGAGAAGATTCAGAATGGTCTGATGGAACTAGATCGGAGTCAGACTGATCCAGAGATTGTTCATCAGGAGAAAGAGGACAGGACAAGATTTTCCAGTCACACAACTCTCTCTCAAAGCCTGATTGACAAGATCATGAAGAAGAGTCTGAATATACAAAAGTATCAAGGCTTTTCGGCAAGTAATATAGATCAAGTTCTAAGGAACTTTAATCTAAGAAGCAGGAAACAACAAATCGTCTACGGAATTTCTAGGCAAGAAATGTCGCTTCCTATAGAGCTTACAGGGAATCAAGTGGAGATGCAGTTGATTCCAGCCAGTGACATCCGGGAAGATTGATAAAAAATGAAGCCCGAAGTCGCTGAAAAGATGAACTGGATTCATATTGGAGCAATCCAGTTGATGTTGAAGTCGGCTCTCTTTACCGGAGTTCATACGCCGATTGATATCGCTATATGCGATAAAAGAGTCAGAAATCTGAAGGATTCTGTATTGGGAACAATAGCGGGAGATCTCTGTGCAGGACAAGTAGTGGGAATCATTTATCCTAAGATTGCTTACAATCTTAATGATACCCATTTCAGCAAAGCCCTGACGCTTTATCAGGACTTTAAACGCAAGGATTTGCTGGAGGAAGGAAACGGGCCTTACTCCATTACTTATCGTGTATCATATGCTCTTTCCAACTCACATCACACCGAGTTATTTCGGAAAGAAGTTTATTGAGATACCGTATATCTTCAACAAGCGTGACAAATACCGTTTGTCCCGATAGAGTTGAAATTGCTCGGTTAAGGAATGTGGATATTCAAATCCGAGATAGAGAAGTCATGAGACATGATCAAAGTCTCAGGATAACTTCAGGAAGATTATCCTTCCAAGGAGACAGAATTATGTCTTTACCATATGGAAGGAGTCGGAGTCTCATTCGAGAAAGAAGACACCCTCAAACATCTCGTAGTAACAAAGTTCCGTTGAATCCGAAATGTCCCGAGGGATGGAGAGAAGTTGATAGTAAAATTTGACACTACAAGGTGGGAAACCAACTTCCCTTGTAATGTTCTTTACTATTTGCAAAGAACCGGAGATCAATCATTACAAAGGTACCACTGAAATTGGGGGACAAGTGATGGAGATCAAGGGTAGAGCCAAGAGAAGCGCTTTGCTTTTGGGTTTGGATTTTCTCGAGGATCACAAACCTTGGGGAAATAAAGAGGATGGAATGGAAATCACGATTAATGGAAGAAAACTATTGATCGAATGACAAGTCCATTCTCCATATACATCTCTATAGGGATGTTATATGAAAAATATAAAGCAGAATATTTTGTCGCTTATATTGATTCGAATTTGTACTGCAAAACGAGGAGTCTTCCCAGCAGAGGTAGAAGATGATCTACCCCGAATTGCGGGAAGAGATTTCTCAAAGAAGATTTTGCTCCTTGCTAAAGGAGTAAAAGAGACGGAAATTCTGATTGGAGGAGCCAGAGGTACACCTTGGTATAAGGTTAAAACTCCACCAATTTATTTCCATGACACAGGTGCAGACATTCTGTTAGGAAACAATTTCCTACAGATGTTCAAAAGATATATGCAGGATAATGAAATAAGACAATTGGTGTTCACAACCATTTGCGATCACAAGATCATTGTCCGTAGGCTCAAAGGGGCTTTTAATCGCCAGATACCATTGAGTTTTCGCAAAGAAGCGTGGTGATGAAGGAAAACTTCGACACCCAAAAATGAAAGATCAAAGGAGATTCAGCGAAGCAGTGCTAAGCTGTATCAGGGATTGGGATCTTGGAGATGAAGAGATTCATATCCTCAAAGCTTCTTTAATATCCTATCAAGATATTAGGGAAGAGGTGAAGGTATCCCTAGAAGATGTCAAAAGGAAAATCAAAAGGAATTACAGTGAGAATCCTTTGGCATGGTGGGATAAAAACAAGCTCAATGCAACCTTGAAGGTGAAGCCAGAAAAGGAGTATGAGTTTGTAAGATACAGACCAATCCTGATGAACCTTAAAGATCAACAGGATATGAAGGAGATAATCAAGGAACACCTTGATTTAAAGCTGATCGAATCAGGGAACTCGCCTTACAGCAGTCCCGGTTTTCTGGTAAGAAATCATGGTGAGATCAAACGAGGTAAACCTAGACTTGTTATTAATTACAAAGGAATTAATGACATTCTAGAGTTTGATGGATATTTTATCCCAAGTAGGGAACACCTTATTAACTGCATTAGGAATGCTAAGGTTTTCTCTAAGTTTGATTGCAAGTCAGGATTTTACCAGATTCGCATGGAGGAAGGGAGTAAGAAGTTTACAGCCTTCTCTACTCCACAAGGGCATTATGTTTGGAATGTAATGCCAATGGGGTTAGCTAATGCGCCTCAAATATTCCAGAGAAAGATGGATAATCTATTTAAAGATTATTTTTATTTTATGTTCGTCTATATTGATGATATTTTAATAGCATCAAAAAATATGGAAGAACATATCAAACATCTTGAGATCTTTGCAGATGTTTGTTATAAAGAAGGTTTAGTACTGTCTGAAAAGAAGGCAGTCGTTGCAACTCGGAAAATGGAATTTCTGGGTATTGAGATCGATGAAGCAGGAATCATTCGCGACCATATTGTTCAAAAGGTTCAGAATTTTCCTGAAGATCTTAAAGAAAAGAAACAACTTCAGAGTTTTTTGGGAGTTGTTAATTTTGCGGGACCATTTATTAAAGATCTCGCGAAACATAGAAAAGTTTTCAGTTCATTATTGAAAAAGGATGTTCCGTTCATCTGGACAGAAGAACATCGACAAGGGATGCGGGAGTTAAAAGAGGTTTGCAAAAATCTCCCAAAGCTCGCGATACCGCAGGACGAAGACGACTTGGTCCTGTATACAGATGCAAGTGATCATTGGTGGGCAGCAGTCCTAACAAAGATTACTCCTAAGGGAGAAGAACCCTGTAGATATTGCAGTGGTTTATTCTCAGATGATGAGGCCGTGAGATGGCACATCAACGAGAAAGAGTTCTTTGCAGTCAGAAAGGCGTTCAAAAAATGGCCTTTATTTTTACTTGCAAAGAAATTTACTTTGAAAGTTGATAACACACAAGTTAAAGCTTTCTTAAGAAACAAGATGGAATCTAAGCCTGAAAAGGCTAGATTAATTAGATGGCAAGCTGAATGCCAATATTATATTTTTGATATTGTCATTCTGAAATCTCACGAAAATATTCTTGCAGATTTCTTAACAAGAGATGGAGCAACCGACGTGAACTCCATTCTACTAGCCCATAGACATCTCGTAGAAAATCCGGAGATGTTATCCGGCGAGTGGGACGAGTGCATTCGAATGCCGAACAAGGTGAAGATTGCAAACTCTCGATAAGACGAAAGTCACCGAGAGAATACGAGCCTGCATACGGTCTCAGAATCAACTCTGGACTGCATGCCAAACACCAATCCTTCTGGTGGCCAAAGATCATTTGGTAAAAGAAGAGTTTCGAGTACAGGGCTCTAAACCTGTAGCAGAGGATTCAAATACCTCTTGCCCAAGTTCTAAGGTGGTGGTATCTTCGGATCCATTGCCCCAAGAAAAAGATGATATTCAGGGGTCACACTCTGGATCATCATGTCAACCCAGCACCTCTGGGGAAAAAGAGGGAGAGATTAATCTTAGGCCAATGACTGGCATTTCTAAGATTAATACTGATAAGATTGAAGTTTCTTCTTCGTGGCAGGTTTATCAAGCCAATTGGGAGAAGCTCAACACAAGGACTGGAATCAACCCAGAAAAAATAAGGGTTGATGTCTCGGGGAAATATCCTCGGGTGTGGATGATGCCAAATTCAGATCCACACGAAGTCAAGAGATGGTATGAATTCGGAGCACTTGCTTCAGTTTATACCACATCCCCATCATTCGCCGAAATCAAGAATCTACCCAAGTGGATTCAAGAGGCGGTGTATGATACCTGGGCTAACAATCCGCAGCTTAGCCGAGGTGACGTTTTGGAGTTGTATTTCATCAGTGCAGCCCCAGAACCAGCAGGGAAAGGAAACCATGAAGCCTTCCATTATATTAGGCTTCGAAGACCGGATGCACGCGCCCTTGAAAAGATCAAAGCGCCTGCAGAGAAGGAGACTACTCTAGTCTCAACATTGCCAGAAGATCTCATCTCCACAAGAAGAGCATGGGGTTTATGGGTCTGTCTCACCGAGATGGACAAAGTCAAGTTCCCGTTCAAATTCTTTCAGAATTCAGTGAACGGATCATTCCTGTTAAATACCATGACATGAAAGTCTACAAGATTCGCAGAGGAAGCTTTCGAAAGAAAGAGAACCTTGCTCTGGGAAAACAAGATTACGACAAGTAAAGACACTCATCGTAAATATTGCAACATGGCTCATTTTGGAAACTGGTCTGAACGAGTTTGTTCGGATTGCCAGAACCAGAAGGAACCAGAGTTCGGGAAGGGGTTCATGCCCAGAAAGGGAAAAGAGAAGGCTCGGTCCCACGAGCATCTCGAGCAGAAGGCGTTGCCGAAAGCAAGAGCGCCAAGGGCCCCGGGAAAAAAGTAGATTCCCGACACAGGTTGTTGGAGTCATGTGACTCTGAGCTGGAGCACCCACTAAAGAGAAAACGACAGTAGTGGGTGGAGGGAAAAGTAATTACCCACTAAATAACAAATGGGTAAAAGAACAGAAGACGCATTATTGAATAAAGATAATGCAGAATGACAAGTAGCACCGAAAGTTGAGCGTCCTTATTCAATAATGGACGACAGCAGTGGTCCTACGCTGAGTCAGATACAGGCTGGCCACGGAACAAAGGAATCCGAGGCAATAATGAAGGAAGGGGGTTTGCAAATTAAAACCTCTATATAAGTCACAAGTCTGGAGAGCAGAAGATCATCGAAAATCCACCAGAGATCTTCAACACCATCTCCTCTGCTCTCAAAAATAAATATTTGTTATAGTTCTTAGCTTAGTATTATATAGTTTATGTATTTCAATTCCGCTACCATAGGTAGCTAAACAAGTCTGTCTCCTCCCTAAAGGAGATATACTTATGTTGTAATAAGTTTTATATAATTCCTATATAAAGTTCGGGCTTTTGCTCATCCCTTCCAGTGTCTATATATTTTATTTATACCGACTAAATACCCTACGCCCCGAGTAGGAAACGAACGAGGGTTGTGCTGAGTGCTGCTGAAGGAGTCTGCGTCTGGAAACCATCGGTTGCGATCGTGTGGTTGGACGAGGTCCCTAAAACTTCCGGCGGAAATACCCGGCAGCATTCCGGTCAAAAAGGTATGAAGTTGGTATACGTAGAATTTATTTATACGGAAGTGTGATGGGCCTGATAATGCATGATTTATCTCCATATTGAAGAATTGAATTGATAAATCAGAGTATGTAATGAAGAAATTTAGTAGAAGGGTAAAAGAATTGTGCGTATTGTATGATTATACGGTTGACTAGGTTATATCAATATTTCCCCTTATTTTATATAATATTTTATACACAAAAAATGGATATAATAATCTTATTAGTGGGTCAGTGGGTACTGCTTATACCCGCTATCAAAAGTGGTCGTAGGAGGTACACACTATCTTGATTCTGGATAGAATGAATTTCCTCTCTTATAATAATCTGGAGAAGCTAAATCTTTTAGCGGTAATTTGATATTTATGGTAAAATTCTTTTAATTGTCAACTTTTTTATACTCCCTCCGTCCCTATCCAAATTTAATTATATATTCCCTCCGTCCCACAGAATATGGCCTATTTGTTTTAGGCATGGAGATTAAGAAAAAAAGAATTAAATGTAATAAAGTGTTAATAAAGTAACTTTTAGTTAATAAAGTGTTTTTTTGGTTAACAATGTACTACTAAAGTGTTTTTTTAACTTAAAGTAAGCTCTAATTCTTTCCCAAAAAGGAAACATGCCATATTCGGTGGGACGACCCAAAATGAAAAACATGCCATATTCGGTGGGACGGAGGGAGTATGTGGTATAAAATATTAATGGAACCACACTTTTGAGGAACGTAGGGAATACATTATTTGTCAATTTAATAATAATAATTATTATTATTATTATTATTATTATTTTTATTTTTTTTTACTTGGTGAAAGGAAAGTGGTAGACATTGAACCGGTATCTACCGTATCTTTATGATCACTAGCAATATCTATTAATGTCTGGATGGGTCTTAAGAAACTAAATTTAATTATGTTTTTTAGGGAAAATTTAATTATGTCTAATAAATTGATTTGTAGCTTATTATCAATTTTGTTTCAATTTCCCTAAACCATAGAAATTGATCCATAGAAATTGATTGGAATTATTAAAATTTATAAATCCTACATGCGATTTATATGGAGATAAAATTTAATGAAATATATCAATATTTGCTCAATAAAATAGAATAAAAATGTACGTAAATTTACCCACTTTAGAAAAAAATGTCAAAATTGGCTAAAATGCAAAAAATGGGCAAAGTATTTGTCCATTAATCATTTATTTTGCAATGAAAGAGACAATAATAGTATTATAGAAATTAGCGTGCAACCCGTCGAAAATCAACGGGGATTCAATATTTAATAAAATTATTAAAAATGTTATGTTTAATATGTTTGGTAGTACTTATATGATTTTTTTTTAGATGAAAATCTTTAGTTTCTAATTAAATTGAATAAAATCATTAGTTACTTTTGTTACTCAGGAAAGAATTAATTTTTTCATGTACTCTTTTAATTTTACTTCTTTTATATAAACGTCCCTCTTATTTGCATTGCATGTCCAATATTTTATTTTCATTTTCATTTTAGTTTCTTTTATTATTTCTCTCTATATATTTTATAAGATATTGATTGACTAATAAGCTCGTTTAGAATTTAATTATATATACGTAAGTACATATTTCAAATCTTTTTAAAAATTAATTTTACTATTTATTCCCGTCTCAAACTCATATCGTAAACTCACTAATAATTCAAAATTATTTAATTCAAATGAAATACACGAAAAATATGATACACAATTTGCTAGCTCTCTTTCAAGGGATTTTATCTTCATATCCATTTAAATTAGCTTTGGCATGTCCCATTAATTAATCAATTCCATCCAATTCACATCAAGTACATTCATGCAATTTAAAGATGTACTTTCATATACCGGTTTTGACTCTCGTTGCAACTCTCGTCATCTTCATATAATTGTTTTCCCTAGAAATAATACTTGGAATTTCAAAAATATACGAATAATATTATTATTAAATTTCAAATTCACGGGTCCAAATTTTTAAACCTAAATACAACATTAATGTTTAGATAAAGTAACATTATAGTTTATGGTCTACCAATTATTATATGGATAAAACTAAAAACAAAATTATTTAATTGGTCAAATTATATTAATTGTGCAAAACAACTACATGATGAAAAAGGACAGATTGAACTTGAATATTTATATAGGTTTTTCAAGAAAAGTCTTATTTAGAGTAATGTGGGATACTTAGAAATTTATTAAAATATAATGCTTTATTTAAATGAATATATATTACACAACTATATAATAATATATAGATAGATGGAATTTTTTTTAACCTACATACAATATTAATGTTTTAGACGAAGTAACAAAGCATTTACTCTTAAGTAATTACCCAAATCGTTGTCTTAGCAAGATTTATTTTATTAGTTTCCTTGTAGTTACATGCATTTACTTTTTATCTTCGATTTTCCTTTCAAAAAATTTAAGTTATATTGATGGAATAAAAATTAATTCAAATTAATATTATAAGAATATATTAAATTTATTAAAAATAAAATGGATTATTATATTTTATGGTCTACCAATATTTATTATATGGATCTCTCATCTTAGTTATTATCTTAATAAAACATGCCTAATTATTAAATTTTGTGCACACGAGGCCACAAAATCGTTGAGAGAGGAGAGATGGCTCAGTTTCGAAATATCCAAATTTATTATCATAATTAGATCTTATACATATTGGGTCTCTAAGATGTATTTTCTGTAGATAATCCCCATATATAGATTTTCCATCTATTAAATGTTAAATATAATAATCGAATTCTTCTCCAAAAAAAATATAATAGTATAATATATGAAAACCTTTGCTTGATTAATATTAATTGATTTATTTTACAGTTGAGCAAGATTATTTAATTGGAAAAATTATTCAATATTGCAAAAATAATTATTCGGCTAAAATTAAATTTGCGATGCAATTTGAATAATATTGATTACTCTATAAGGGTCAACTAATATATATATTTATATCATATGTCAATTTCTTAATTAGATTGGTGGTGAAACATAAAAATTAATCTATTTTTTAAGTAAATTTAATTATTAGCCAAATTAAATTTCCTAATTAAAAATACAGTATAACCTCTTTAATTTAATATTTAATCAATTAATATGTTCTATAAAATAATAATTTTCTCCGACCCGGCTGTATTATTGTCTATTAAATTAACACTTGATAAATTAATAAATTCTATAAGATAATAATTTTCACTTGTCCTGACTGTATTAATTTATATAGGTTATATTGTAACTATTTATTTAGCCAACTAATTAATTGACCAAATTAAGTTGGTAGTGAAAAATAATTGTGGGATGAGAAAATACACATTGATTTTAAGTATTTATATAAGATCTCCAATGGGTGGATCTAATTGAAAAACGATGTGGGATATAAGATTTAATATATATATATATATATATATATATATAATCTATATATTGTTTAATAATTTGATCAATTATCATGGAAATAAGGAATTCAGAAAAATATAAGTGGAAGCTGTATGAAATCTTTAAAAATTTAGGAATAAAAATATATACTATAATCTCGTAGACACATTATTTAAAAGAATAAAAAAATGACCGATTTGCAATGATAGATTTTATTTCCATGTTTCATGTAATAATATTTATTATTATTATTATTATTATTATTATTATTATCGATTTTGCTTGTTTTTGCCATACTTAATTAATTTGGTAAACTAAATAATTGGATAAATTAAATTCCCCTATAAAAATATAATTATTTATTCGGCCAACTAATAAATTGGTCAAATTAAGTTTGTAGTGCATAACAATTGTTGGATGAGAAAATACACATTGATTCTAAGTATTTATATAAGCATTAGGCTCTCAAATGGGTGGAATCTCATTGAAAATCGACGTGGGAGTTTTATCTTTTGCCGCCATATCCACTGGATTAGTCCATAACTATGTACTTAAAGTTCTTAGGTGTAGACTTCAAGTTATTTTTTGGGTATTAGAGCTAATATACTCTACTTTTACAGTTGTTTGATGAAAAAATCAGTAAATTATAATCTCTTTATTTTTAGTAGTATTAGATTGATGTTTCCACCTTCTATACAAACCTCGACAATTGTCATTTTCTCTCCCAACTTTTTTCATCTTCCTTGTTGTATTCGTTTACTGTGATTTATTAGCTCTCTCTAACTTGCTACATTTTCATCATCTTTTTTGCCCAATTGTTAATACATTTTTAAATCTCTCTATCAAACTATTACAATATCTACTCTCAATTTATACATATTCTCCCAAATGTCTCCATATTTATTTCTTTTGTATTGTGTGCAGGTGCTTGGTTGAGGGATCCATCCACCAACGGTGCCATCTTCAAACAAGATTAACAAATTTCATCATTTCGAAAACATGCAACATACAACATATAACAATGATTTCTTTATAGTTGATTCGGCCGGTAACAGTCCATTACATTATTGGGCTAAAAAATAAAAGTCTAATATATAATTTAATTGTAAAAATAATTCGCCCTTTGGTTATTTTACAGTGAACGGATTGCAGGTGGTGATTTCAAGACAACAAAGGCCTCAAAATGTTAATGGGAGCTAAATATGCGTGGATAGTAGATGGATCTTCCAAGAGATGATACATTTAAAGGTTTCAGTGGATGGAAGAAACTCAAAGAGTTGGTTAAGGTGGGAGAAGAATTGATAATTGTTGTCTAGGAAGTTCAATATCAGTTTCAAAATTCCAGTAGAAATTTTATTTAATGGAGTTGCAGTAAATAAGTTTTTTTACCTATTACTATTTCTTCTTAAAGCCAAACAATGAGAAAACTTACTAAATCTTTCAAGTTTGTGGTCGAAAATCAGTCTTGATGACATCAAGCATGCAGGTAATTATTTTTAAGTTTACTCCCTAGATGTAAAGTTTAGTATCACCTCTATTTTTTTCCAACTTGAATCACTTTCTCTTGCTCTATTGCCTTTTCTATTTTTTTCAAAACTCAATGCCTTCTCTGTTTCAACGGTTGTTGTTTAATTCTCACAAAAAAATGTGAAATATGTTAGTAATATGTCATATAAATGAAATAAATTATAGATATAAAAAAAATCCTAAACTTACATTTTAGGAATAAGCTTTGAAACTGCAGATTCACTTAAAATGTTTCGCTTTCAGCTTCATGGGAGAAATTTAATTTAGAAATAACTTTTGAAATTCCCCTTTACTATACAACAAAAATGTAAACAACAAAAATATTAAGGTAAACAACAAAAATGGTGTAATATAATACGTACATATTTTTTACAGAAAAGTAATTACCTTTTAGTTTCTTCGTGTCATACATAGATATTTGCTCTAGAATAATATATTAGAGTGGAGAATGCAGTGAACTTCGTGATTTGAGGAACTAATATCTCGCAGATCTTGAAATTTGGACAGAGATCTTAAAATTTAAAATTCAGGATTTTTGTTAATAGGATTTCAAACATAGTAGTTGTTATTCTAGGGGTAGATCTATTGACACTGAGAGTGGGACAATGGGTTCTGAATGATTTTATGGATTTTTGCAAAAATAGGAACAATTTTTAAAAGGGAGGTAATTGAACATGATGGTAAACCAAAAGTGGAGGGTGGTTGAGATAAAATTGCAGAGAGGGAGGGTAGTCGGAGATAAAATGTTAGAGGATGAGGGTGTTCAGAGATGAGAGTGTAAGGTTTGTAGAATAAGCTTTGCAGTTTTGTTTGAAAAAATATTAATCTACTGAAACCTATGGTTGTGAGGTTGAGTGGAATCTTCGATCAAACATTGAGGTCGACAGGAGATAAAAGAACGGTGGAGAATGGTGGATGGTGGCCTTAAATGATCGGCGGCGTCAGTTTGAGAAATATGCTATTTATTTTTTATTTTTTATGTTTTTTGAGATAATGGTTTGGGTTGTTGTGCTTTGGGCTTATTTATCACATTTTAATGGAACGGGTTGTTTTGATTATTATGTTTGAGCTTTGTTTTTTTAAATTCGAATTGTTTAATAAAATTGAATGTTTATGGATTTTATCTTATTTAACAAAATTTGGGCTTATTTAACTAGATTTTGTATTTTTATATTTCTTATTTATAATAAATGTTATAACTTTACCCTACGGTATTTTGAATGAGGTATATATGTAATTTTGAAAAAAAAATTATATTAGTCTGATGAATAGTTGCCGAAATAATTTTATTAGTTTCATTATTTTAATTCTTTGTTGGAAAAATTATAAGGTTTCGATTTGATACCAAAACCCAACTGATTCTCCAACTGAATAGATGATTGCATCAACCTAAATAGTGTTTTCCAGCTCGCCTGTTTGAGCTTTAGATTTTCTAGGCTTACAGGTTAAGGAAGCGGAAGACATCAGTCGACCCAGCTGTGTTCACAATGAGTCGCCTAGCAAAAGACAAGACGATCGACCTACCCGTGTTCACAATGAGTCGCCTAGCAAAAGACAACAGGCGTCAACCTTCAGCTGAGTGATCCAGCAGAGCCTGATCAAGCTGAAGAGAATTCGAGCTGAGTTCAAAACACAAATGGGTCCAACAGACAGAACAAAGGAACTATCTCTCGAAGACTCCACTTCAAGACGGTCCGGCTACGAATTCAAAAGCCAGCACTAAAGGCAGAAGATCCCGGAATCAGAGGAAGTCAACCTACCTCGACCAATAAGGGATTGCCAAGTCAGCATCCTAGACTTCAGAACCTAGGATGTGACACAAATGAAGACAGGTGCAGATACGCCCAACGGCAGATCTTGTATTTAAGAAGAGTAGGTAAGATTCAAACGGCTCCTCCAACGGCTAGTCTTGAATCTCTACCTATATAAACCCGTCTTCAACCTCAGGATCAGATACGAAAAACTCTCTACAAGCTTTCATTATCTGAAATCTTCATTCTTTCCAAAGCTCTCAAGCAGTTCTAGATAGATCAAAGAACACTTTATCTTAAAGTGTTTCTAGTTAAGAAACTGCTTAGTTTTTCGTCTGTTCCCTAGGCCAAACTCATTGTATATCTTTAGCCTAGATTTCGAACGAGTTCATCATACTCTAAAGTTCTTAATTGAAAGAACTCGTTCATAGTTGGAACCCCATACCCAAACCAAAACCCAGAAAGGTTAGGTAAAGGTACGCTTGCTCGAAGCGTGTAATTCGAGTGGTTAGGTTCTTCAGTACCCGGAAACTGAAGGTGTAGGCTTGACAGTGCCCGCAACCGTTGGAACACGGCTCGGGTTAGAGTTGTGAAGTTGCTTGGTACTTGGAAACCAAGTGGTAGTGGATTACCGATTGAACCTGGTCGTGGACGTAGGAGGTGTTACTCCGAACCACGTAAAAACTCGCGTGTTTCTTACTCTCTCTCTTTACTTTCGCTTTATATTCAGCTGTGTACTAACTCCTTCATATCATTGCATATTTGTTCAAAACTGCACACACAGCTGCTCTCCACAGACAGCTGTGTCTCTCTAAAAGTTGCACAACCTGACTAAGCTGAAAACGTTAAGTTAATATTTTCAAACTGAGTTTTTCTAAGTAACCGAGCTAAGTTTTCAAACCACCACTTTCCGCACCACCAGCTGAGTTATTTACCCAGCTGACCCTCCTCAGCTGGATCGATAACTGAGCTCACCAACTCTGTGATTTAACTTGAAAAAGTTTCGAAAAATCTATTTGGTGTATTCACCCCCCCTCTACACCAAATACCCAGCTCAGGGACCATCAATTGGTATCAGAGCAGTGGTTCAAAAGACCACCGTTTCTGTATCAAGAGATCTCTCTTGACACTCTGTGTCAGTGGTCAACTGAACAGATCCGTTTTTCAGAAAAAAACTCATATTATTACATACTGCACATGTCTATGGATTCTTATCTTAACAGGAATCTCCCCACCTTCTCGGTAGACGACTATGCAATCTGGAAATTCAGATTGAAAAGCTTTCTTTGTGCACATCACGACATGATGTGGGACGTCATCACAGATGGACCCATCCTTATTTATAAACAAGGAAATGAACTCGTACCTGCCCATGATGGAGGACAACCAGAATACCGGCCAATTCTCAAGCCAAAGAAGGATTACACGTCAGAAGAACGAAAGCAAGCTGGACTGGACAGCTTCGCAAGAAACACCATCTCATCAACAGTCTCAAACGCCTACCTGAGTAAGATCATCAAGTGCGAGACAGCCAAAGAGATGTGGGAAATACTTGCCAAGCTATGTGAAGGATCTGAAGAAATCAAAGAAAACAAATTCACAATAGCTTGCCAAAAATTCGACAACTTTAAGCAGCTAGCCAACGAGTCCATCGAAGCGATGGAGCTAAGGTTCTCAAACATAGTCATCGAGATAAAGACAATCAGAACTGGGAAGTATACCCAATGAAAAGAATCTAAAGGTTCTTTCAAATTTTCAAATGAATGGAACACTTACAAGGTAGTTCACCAAAGTCGAAGTGACTTGGGTGATCTATCTACAGAAAGGTTGTTCTCACTCTTAAAAGCCAACGAATACAACTTGAAGATCACTCAAGAAGAATCTTCAAACGGATTTAATGACGGAGAACTCACCCCAGCTCCAAAAGAAATTGCTTTCGTAGCCAACTCGAAAAGTCACCATGTCAAGTCACCGAGTCCTCCAAGATGAAGAAGGACAAAAGGAAATGAGCAAAGAGGAGCTACTCGAAGAAATTGCCATGATGGTGAAAAATTATAACGTACTCAACACCAAGAAGTGGCAAATACAAGAAGTTCGCAAGGACTTACAGAGATAAGACGCAGTGATGAGAAATCGACTCGACAAACGAATGTGAAGAAGGTTGCTTCAATCAAAGGAACCAGGACACTACCGACAAGATTGTCCAAAGCTGTCCAAGAAAGACAAAGACCAATTAAAAGCTAAGGCAGCTGACAGAAGGAGAGCTTATATCGCTGATGAAGAATCAGAGTGCAATAAAATGGATGACATGCCATTTTCAGACTCGGAAGAAGAAGCCCTGATGGCCCATGATGAACCTGATTGGGATACATGCTTCATGGGACAAACAGACGGCATCGATGAAGATGAAGTAACGTCTCGAACTCTAAATCTCTCTAACATCTCACCATCATACGAACACTCTACACAGGACTCAGAATCTGGTCTACCTGATTGGAGTCTAGTAGAGAAAGTAATGAACGATTCCAAGGAGCTTCAAGAGATCCTTGACGTCATTATGTGTGAGAATGCCGAGCTGAAGGCGGAACTGGAAAAGACAAAAGTATCGTACGCAATTGATACAACTCCAACAGGAAGTCGTTTCACTAAAAGATAAAATAGTGAAACAAAATCAGCTGATGAAGGAATTCAACAATGAGAAGAAACAGCTGATAGAAGATGTGGAAAAGGTCACAGCTGAATCGGAAAGGAAGTCAGCTGAGATCATTGAGCTGAAAAGCACCGAAGAGGTACTATCTAAGAAGATAGTAGCTCTCATCAAAGCCACGTCAACAATGGACGAGATCATTAGTGCTCAGCGTCCAGCAGCACTCAAAGCGGGACTGGGATACAACGAATTAAAGGATGCCTCAAACATTGCCTCCACAAGTGGAACAAAAGTAATGTTTGTACGTGCAAACGAACCTCCAATCCCAAAGAAATTTCAAGATCAATATGAGGACACAAAGAAAGGCGTCGGGAAGACCAGCTGTGAAACATTCTCAAGCTCCGTTGAGAACACAGCAAACGTCAAGAAGAACAGCTGTGAAACATTCTCAAGCTCCGTCGAGAACACAGCAGATGTCAAGAAGAACAGCTGTGAAACAGTCTCAAACTCCGTCGAGAACACAGCAGACATCAAGAAGGTCAGCTGTGCGACAACCTCAAGCCCAACTCAGACAGCAACGTGCTCAATCTCAACGAAAACCACAGGCTGGATTTTACAGATACCAGCCACAACACCAGCACGTTGATCGATATCAACCAAGATATCAGAGATACCCAGCTGGATACCACTCAAACGAGTATCAGCTGGATAATCATTTCCAGCCACAGCATCACATGAGACAGCAGAGACAAAGAAACGTCTCAGCTAGGCACACAGCTGGAAACCAAAAGAAATCCAAACAACAAAATAAGAAGACACGGAGATCAAGACCCCGCCAGCAACAACAGAAGAACACAAAGAATGTGTATATCGACTCAGCTGGGAGAATTATCAGATCAAATGACCCAATTCGAGTCATCAAGCAGATCTGGGTTGTCAAAGGATCTCTGTCTAACCCACAAGGACCCAATTAAAACTGGGTACCTGAATTTTAATTTTTTGTTTAGGTTGCAAGGAATCGACGCATCTCTGAGGAGTCGATGAGAACGCTATGGTACTTGGACAGTGGATGTTCCAAGCACATGACGCACCTAAAGCATCTACTCCAGGAGTATATTGAGCGTACAGGTCCACAAGTAACATTTGGTGACAACTCCAAAGGCCTAACCAAAGGTTATGGTACATTTAAAACTAGAAATGTTATAATCCCAAATATTTCTTATGTACAAGGATTGCAACATAACTTGCTTTCCATTAGCCAATTCTGCGACAACGGTTTTTCTGTCAAGTTTGATGCACAGGGATGCACGGAAGCACAGGGAAACCAAGCGAGATACTCCTAAGAGGGAAAAGAGAAGGAAATATGTACTTTGCCGACGGAACAGAAATTCTCCCGAGACTTGTCTTGTATCGAAAAGCAAGAATGAAGTCGTCACTGGCGTAGTACGTACGGCCGAATCATCTCAACTTCAAGACAATCAACAACCGGCTAGGAACCAGCTCGCTAATGGAATTCCGGATCAAGTATATGACAAAAGTCATATGTGCGGCGCGTGTCAACAAGGAAAGCAGACAAGAATTTCATTCTCTCTCAAGCCCTCACAACCGATCGAGTTCTTCAACTTCTTCACATGGATCTTTTTGGTCCAAGCTTACTCCAAAGCAAGCTTCAATGGCGTAAAATATACTGCGGTCGTTGTGGATGATTTCTCAAGATTCACATGGGTATCATTCTTATACCGAAGAGCGAAACCGTAACTAAGCCGCCTATCTCGCCGGAAAGATTATCAACACGAAGGAGTGCAAGATAATGGCAATAAGATCGTATCGTGGAACGGAGTTTCTAAATGAAACTATTTATGATTTTTGCGAGAAGAACGGAGTTCAACACCAAACATCTGCAGCTCGCACACCTCACAGAATGGTGTAGCAGAAGAAGAAATGAACTCTCGAAGAAGCCTACCTCAATGCTAGCTAGCTCGCTATTCCAAAGAAGTTCCGAAGCAATCAACACAGCTTGCTTCACTCAAAATCGCTCCCTACTCACATCAAGGCAAGGCAAGACACCGTATGAGCTATGGAACAACAGAATACCATACATTGGATATTTCAATGTATTCGGATCCAAATGTCACATTCTCAATAATGGGAAGACACAGCTCAAGATGTTCGACGAAAAGACAGACCGAGGAGTATTCCTTGGTTACTCCGCTGTGAGTAAAGCATACAGAGTCTTCAATAGAAGAACTCAAATAGTTGAAGTAACTCCACATGTTACCTTTGACGAATCTTCCTTCGAATATAGAGATTCTATCAAACGAAGAAGCGAAGGAGAATCTTCAAGATTGATTCAGACAAGGGCTCAAGAGAATAGAATCAGGAATCTAGCCGAACCATTAATTTGGGACAATGAGCCAGAGGAGGAAATTCAAATCAATCAAGAAGCTCCACCAGCTGGAAATCGAGAAGAAGCTTCAACGCCAAATCAAGGGGGAACATCATCAGCTGGGAATCCAAACACAGCTGAATCCCCAGCTCCATCTCCAGCTGAGCCTCTACAGAAGTCTCCTCAAAATATAAATCAAAGAGAGCCAAACTCTCAAGATTTAACTCCTGAGCAACTCCAAGTCAGACGAAATTTAGCCACGTCAAGCATCAATCAATTGGAAGAAGAAATTCGCAAGAGGAGAAGATGGATTGAAGATCATCCATCATCAGCTATTATCGGAGAACCATCTGACCAAGTCAAAACCAGAAGCTCAGCTGCTCAAGCTTCATCGGATCATCAAGAAGCGGCCGACACGGCTCGGCTCTCGCAGAGCTAGAATCGACGGTCTATGATGAAGACACGGCTCTAATGGCGTGTTACGTAGCTCAAGTGCCAGAGCCTCAATCAATTCTCGAAGCTTTGAAGAGCGTGCCTTGGACAAACGCCATGCAAGAAGAACTGAACGAATTCCTCAGAAATTGTGTCTGGGAACTGGTCGACAGACCTGAAGAAGTCAAAGTCATAGGACTCAAATGGATATTCAAGAACAAAATGGATACCCTGGAAGTCGTCATCAGAAACAAAGCTCGACTCGTTGCCAAGGGCTACACTCAGCAGGAAGGAATTGACTTCGAAGAATCTTTTACTCCAGTAGCACGATTGGAAGCAATCAGACTATTTCTCGCCTTTGCAGCACATCACAAATTCAAGGTCTATCAAATGGATGTGAAGTGTGCATTCTTAAATGGAGAAATCAAAGAAGATGTCTACGTTGAACAACCTCCAGGATTCGAAGTAGAAGAAAATAAAGTCTACAAGCTAAAGAAGGCTCTTTATGGATTGAAGCAAGCACCTCGAGCTTGGTATGACACTTTGTCAAATTTTCTCGT
Source organism: Agastache rugosa (assembly GCA_031470985.1). NCBI lineage: Eukaryota > Viridiplantae > Streptophyta > Magnoliopsida > Lamiales > Lamiaceae > Agastache > Agastache rugosa. The sequence goes on from CM062609.1 coordinate 17,869,811, forward strand.
ATCCAAAGGATTCAAGAAGGGCTCGAGACGAACTCTCTTCACCATCAAGTCGGAGAAGATATCCCGGTTGTTCAAATCTACGTAGACGACATCATCTTTGGATCAAGATCAAGCTTCTTATGCCAAAGATTTGGAGAGATGATGTCAGAGAGGTTCCAAATGTCCATGATGGGAGAAATGAGTTTCTTCCTAGGACTTCAAGTCAAGCAATCATCAGAAGGGATTTTCATAAATCAATCCAAATACGTGAAAGACTTGATCGCCAAGTATGGAGTTCAATCCAGCAGAACTGTAAAAATTCCAATGAACACCAACTGTAAGATTGAACCGAGAACCGAAGGAAATCGCTGATTCCAAAGCAAATACAGAGGGATAATAGGATCCCTGCTGTATCTAACAGCAAGTCGTCCAGACATCTCTTTCGCAGTCGGAGTGTGTGCCAGATTTCAAGTTGATCCAAAGGAAGCACACATGCAAGCAGCCAAGAACATTCTCAAATATCTCAAAGGAACTCAGAATGTTGGCCGTGGTACCTACCAAGACAATCTACAGCTGACTGGATACTCAGACTCAGACTTCGCTGGAGATCGGTTGGACAGAAAATCAACTTCAAGAACTTGTCAGTTCTTAGGAAGTAAGTTAATTTCGTGGTTTTCAAAGAAACAAACGTGCGTCGCAACTTCCACGACAGTGCGAATATATGGCCGTAAGCCGTCGCTCGCAAATTCTCCGAAACATCACCGGATGACTATGAAGTAAAACCGGACAGTTCCAATTTTCCGTGATAGCTCAAGTGCGATTGCCATTTCGTAGAATCCAAGATTTCACACAAGATGCAAGCATGTAGACGTACGACATCATTTCATCAGAGATCACGTAGAAAAGAAGGATGTGATTGTTGAGAAAGTTCACACAGACATACAGCGGGCTGATATTCTCACAAAACCGCTGATAGAAGCAAGGTTCAAAATACTGTGCGGATTACTTGGACTTCTCAACCCAACAAGCAGACCAAATTGATTGGAAGACCAACAGAATCCAAGAGACCCAATGAATCCAAGCAGACTCAATGAACGAAGCAGACTCCGAATCCGAAGCAGACCAATTGATTGAAGCAGACCAAATTGAATGGAAGCAGACCCAGCTGAATGCAAGCAGACAACTGAAATTCAGAATCAACGTCACTGATATCAGCTGAGAAAGAATTCAACTAAACCAGATGCTGAAAGGAAAGGATTATTCAAATTCGAGTGAACCAAATTTGGAACCACGATGACCCAAAGACACCCACTCAACCGAGGTATCACCGACTACAATGATCACCGAGAGGTTTGCAACAACATTAATTACACCTACTCAATCTGTTTTCTGTCAACTCACATCTTGTCATTTCTAATCAATCTTAATTAAAAGTCTGCAAAGAATTGAATAATGGGAGTTTCGAGGCAAAAGTCAAAACGCCTCAACCGTTCTCTCTCGCGCATTAACTCACATATTCTAATCAAGAAATTAATATGTAGAGAGAATCACTCCCAGCCGTAGATCTTCTTATCAATAGACAAATCTTGATCGTCCATTCATCAAGAAAACTCTTTAAATATGCTAGAAGACATACGCATCAACCCTAGAAAGTTTTTCGGCATTCTTTCTTATTTCCATCAATTGGTATTATTAGTTTCTACTAACAAAAGATGCAGAAGAAGAACATGGAATCCAGAAATATATCTCCCGAAGCCGATCAAACTTGAAGAATCTGTCAAAGCTTCAAGATAAGAGTTGCTTAACTCTCAAAGAAGACGGAAGTCCAGAAGAAGGTGAAGCCCATCGACGTAACCGAGCCGGCGCAAAGAGACTGCAAAGCTCAAGAACGTCATTCACCAGGAAGGTGCAGAAAATTTTCTGGGAATGTCAAAGGAAAAAGACCCCCTCAACCCCACTGTTTCTCTCAACTTAAAAGAGAGAACGGGACATACAACTCCCTGGGATGCAAAAATCAACGTCAATAGACCTGGACCAGATGTTGATAAAGCCGGAGTATTCAAGAGCAGTCATGATAAAGCTCTTGCTCCACCACAGGAGGCACAGAAAAAGATGCAGGAGACAAAGCAGCATGCATCTAACTCCATCCCAGCTGGGAATCAGAGACAACTTGAGGAGACAAAATATACTGAAGCACTGTCTTCAAACCGAAGACTCAAGTCAAAGGTGCTCAGTCAGTCAGCAGAGAAGCCAGCTGACATTATGAGAGAATTCGTAATCACTCTCCGAGGAGCAGAAGGCCCACAAGCGGTCGTTTATTACGGTGGAAGAGAAGTTTACGTCCCTGCGTGAACATAATCCTCACCAACACCGCAACGGAGTATTCCAGCTGATCAACCAAGCTTAAACCCCAAGACAGATGGGATACTTCAACCGCCTTCTCCTCAGTTTCCTTCAGCTCCACAGGGACACCCTCTTCGAGATCTTCCGATGAAAGATGCTCAAGTCCCTGCACCAAGCTCTAATGAGAAACATCACCCAGCCAACGATCACCTGCAGCTGGATGATGATGATATGAGCTGAATACAAGTCCCTCAAGTGCTGAATCAGACTTTCTCATTCAATCTAAGAAGTCTGAAGAAGCAAAAGTTGCAAGGAATGAAGTTGTGCCCGACTCAGAAGATGCTATCTCCAGTGCCAACTCATCCCTCCAAGCACTCAGCTGGACTGCCCCAGCTGAATCAGGCCAAGGACGCTGTGTCTGCAATCATAGCTGAGGCCAATGCAACTGAAGAAGAGCCAGCTAATACAACAGCTGAGCCAGTTAGACTCCAAACCTCGCTGCTCAGAGCTGAAAACCACAGTTTCGCTAAACTAAAACATCGCAACAGCCGATGGTGTATCTCTCCCACCCTGTTTTGATCATGCCAAAAAGGGGGAAGTAAGGGAGAAGAGAGACAAGTCAATGAAGAGGCAAACTGTTGAGCTAGAGGAACCAGCTGAATCAGAATCAGCTGAAGAAGAGACGAGTCAAAAGAAAGAAGCAACGGATGCAGAAGAGAAGACCCAGCCAACTGGGATTGAAGACTGAAGGATTGAAGACTGAAGATTTTTATTTTCTCCTTCTTTCTTTTTCCTGTGTTATAATGTATTTTCTTACATTAATAAAACACAAGTTTTTTTTTTCTGCGTCATAAGTTGTCTCAGTTAGGTTTTGGCATCATCAAAAAAGGGGAAATTGTTGGGAAAATTATAAGGTTTCGATTTGATACCAAAACCCAACTGATTCTCTAACTGAATAGATGATTGCGTCAACCTAAATAGTGTTTTCCAGCTCGCCTGTTTGAGCTTTAGATTTTCTAGGCTTACAGGTTAAGGAAGCGGAAGACAAGCCGACCTACCGTGTTCACAATGGAGTCACTAGCAAAAGACAAGAATCGACCACCGTGTTCACAACGGAGTCAGCTAGCAAAAGACAACAGGCGTCAACCTTCAGCTGAGTGATCCAGCAGAGCTCGATCAAGCCGAAGAGAATTCGAGCCGAGTTCAAAACACAACTGTCCAAATTACAGAACAAAGGAACTATCTCTCGAAGACTCCACTTCAAGACGGTCCGGCTCGAATTCAAAAGCCGGCACTAAAGGCGAAGATCCCGGAATCGAGAGGAAGTCAACCTACCTCGACCAATAAGGGATTGCCAAGTCCGCATCCTAGACTTCGTAACCTAGGATGTGACACAAATGAAGACAGTGCGGATACGCCCAACGGCGGATCTTGTATTTAAGAAGAGTAGGTAAGATTCAAACGGCTCCTCCAACGGCTAGTCTTGAATCTCTACCTATATAAACCCGTCTTCAACCTCGGGATCGGATACGAAAAACTCTCTACAAGCTTTCATTATCCGAAATCTTCATTCTTTCCAAAGCTCTCAAGCGCTCTAGATAGATCAAAGAACACTTTATCTTAAAGTGTTTCTAGTTAAGAAACTGCTTAGTTTTTCGTCTGTTCCCTAGGCCAAACTCATTGTATATCTTTAGCCTAGATTTCGAACGAGTTCATCATACTCTAAAGTTCTTAATTGAAAGAACTCGTTCATAGTTGGAACCCCATACCCAAACCCAAACCCAGAAAGGTTAGGTAAAGGTACGCTTGCTCGAAGCACGTAATTCGAGTGGATAGGTTCTTCGCACCCGGAACCGAAGGCGTAGGCTTGATGCTGCCCGCAAACCGTTGGAACACAAACTCGGGTTAGAGTTGTGAAGTTGCTTGGTACTTGGAAACCAAGTGGTAGTGGATTACCAGTGAACCTGGTCGTGGACGTAGGAGGTGTTACTCCGAACCACGTAAAAACTCGCGTGTTTCTTACTCTCTCTCTTTACTTTCGCTTTATATTCAGCTGTGTACTAACTCCTTCATATCATTGCATATTTGTTCAAAACTGCACACACAAATACCGCTTCTCCACGTACAGATGTGTCTCTCTAAAAGTTGCACAACCTGACTAAGCTGAAAACGTTAAGTTAATATTTTCAAACTGAGTTTTTCTAAGTAACCGAGCTAAGTTTTCAAACCACCACTTTCCGCACCACCAGCTGAGTTATTTACCCAGCTGACCCTCCTCAGCTGGATCGATAACTGAGCTCACCAACTCTGTGATTTAACTTGAAAAAGTTTCGAAAAATCTATTTGGTGTATTCACCCCCCCCCCTCTACACCAAATACACAGCTCAGGGACCATCATTCTTTAATATTTTTAAACATATAAGTGAAGAAATTTTAAATAGATAATTAAAAATATATATTTAGAGATGTTTATAAGTTATGAAAAATGAAGAATTATTAAAAATGGGTTGAAATTTTTATGATGGTTTATCTTTAATTCTAATGGCATTTTGAAATAGATTTTCATAGAAATTGCATTTTCAAATATATCAAAATTGGTGGTTTAGAGATCTGTATGAATTACGTGTTATGCTATTTTTTTTTAAATCTTAAATTATTAATATAATGCTTTTAATTGTTTCATATTTGTGCAAGTACATTTAATTTTAAACGTGTATGTAACTTTTTTTTTTTGCCTTAGAATGGTGTTAAATTACCATTTAGATCTTCAATTAAATAATTTGAACTATCAATAATTCACATTTTAATCATCAACCATCAGTTATAAAATTGAAAATTTACCAGTGGACATGACGCAAGAGGCAAGACAATAGTTTTGATTCTTCAATTGTCAATGACTTCATCTGATTCAAGGTTGTCTTTCAAGTTTGTCCGTCGATAATTTCCATTAATTGTGTCCTATGCAATGACTATAAATAAAAGCCAAGAACAATCTCTTTCTCATGTTGGATTGTTCTTAAAAAAAGCTTGTGTTTAGTCATGGACAACTTTATGTGGTCGTCTCAAAAGTTATAAATCGAAAAGGCTTGAAGACATTGGTATGTGGTAATGAAGAACACTCTTCAACAGTTACTGAAAATTATGTACAACAAATTTTTTTTCGTAATGTTTGAAATGTAATATGTTGTACTATTTATTACTGTTATTCCTGAAAATGTTCTTATTTTTTATCTAAAAATTTAATATATACACATTATTATTCTCCTTTGTTACCTGAAATTTTATGATTAATACATTTTACTTCATATTCTTGTGATTTGATAATTTGGCTATTAAATATTTTTATAATACATTCTATCGTGCAACGCACGGGTGCAATACTAGTAATTCAAAAAATGAGAGAATTTAGATAAATAAATTTAAGAGATTGGAAGCATGCCACATAGGAGAGAGAATAAAGCAGAACCGTTTTCGTTTATATAATAGATTTTTTTATATATGATTAGTGATTCATTATTTTAAGATTATTTGCACGCAAGATTGATGAACCAAAACGATTATCTAAACCCGATTAAAAATAATTTTAATACTAAATGTTCTCTGTCTCAAACATGCAAAGTAGTATCGGTAATTTTCCAAATTAACTAAAATTTATAAAATATCTGGATAATAAATAAAAGTTATTACAATAATTTATTGCTCGCCTCAAATTAAAATTCGAACATTACAAAGTAAACATTGATGATAAATAGTATGAATAAAAGATTAAAACTTAGATTCAAAATATAAATTTGGAAATCTTACAATTTACAAAATTTGTTTAGAATTTATATACACGTATTTCAAACCCAATTAAAAAGTAATTTTACTACTGTTCCCGTTCTAAACCGTATAGTAATACTTATCAAATAAATAATTCAACTTCAATCTCATTAAGTAAAAAAATTGAAAGAATATTTAATACTGAGGTAATATAGTTATGAATTTATAAACACTCAAACCATTCTAATATATATTAAATAATAATTAAAAAATTTATCAATCAGCTAGTACTTTATATAATAATTAAAGTTTATCATGTTAAATAGTCACTATTGATAGTTCAAAATAAAAGTTGTCCAAAACTTAATTTATTATAAATTTTGTCAGATTTTAACATGAATGGACCAAAATAACCTTTAAGTAAAATAAAAAAAACTATCATCTATTTATCAGGCCCACCACCCACCCCACTCTCACTTTTATCTCTCCTATCTCACTCTCACTGCCGTATTCTCTCACTATCTCTCTCTTTTTCTCTCTTTTTATCTATCTACATCTGCTACTACCAACACGGTCTGCCGCCGTCGACGCCGCCCTTCTCTTCGATCTGAAGATCCGCTCCGACTACTCCTCCTATGTTCGCCCTCCCCTCCGATCTGTAGATCTGGCTGTTGTTCTCGTTGGCGGCTAACTCCACCACCACCAGCCGGTTCTTCGCCGTCACTAGATTCTGCCATTTCTGACCGTCCGCCGCCGTCGACGCCGCCCTCCCTTCCGATTTGAAGATCCGCCACTACTCCTCCTCCTACGTCCGCCCTCTCCTCCGATCTGTAGATCTTGTTGCTGTTCTCGCTGTCGCTGGCGGCGAACTCCACCACCATCAGTCGGTTCTTCGCCTTCACTAGGGCGCCGTCGAACTCCTCTCTACCATATTCCTCCGCCACCAGCCCACGCAGATCCACACAGAATGCGCCACCGTCGATCCCGTAGTCGCTCTGCAACTTCTCCAGATCCGCTTTTATGTCGACACCGACAAAAGGGATGAAGTTAAACTTACGAGAAAGGAAGGTGGACAGGGATTCTGGGATCTGGTTGGAGTGGATGATTTGGTAGACGAGGCAGCGGTCATGGACGCAGTGTTGCAGCGTGGCGACGAGGTTGCATTGAGCGGAGTAGCTGGGGCGCCACTCGACGTCGAGGCCGACGATGAGGCCGGGCAGGCTGTGGAGATACTTGATGTCATCGATCCAGTTGGTGACGACGGCGGGGTTGGCGGTAACGGTTGTGTAGATGTCCTCTGTGAAGAACTGGACTTTGTAGGTTTTGTATGTGTTCACAAGCATCCTGTTCTCCGTGATGCGGATCGCCATTGTTAAACTGATGAAATTATTGATAGAGGACTATTTGTGAGGTGTTTTTGTTATTATTTCTGCAGCAGTTTTGATGTTGCTCGTTATTTGGAATAGCAGCAGATTCCGGCAAACTTGGTATGACAGGTACGAATGAACGCATTCGTCATGTTCGTACCAATTAGTGACACACCATGAATTGGTATGAGTTGTACGAATGGAATCATTCGTCCCGTTCGTACCACCTAGTGGCGCACCATAATTTGGTACGAGAGGGACGAATGAACTCATTCATCTCTTTCGTACCAACTAGTGGTGCACCATGAATTGGTACGAGTGGTTCGAATGGAATCATTCGTCACGTTCGTACCACCTAGTGGCGCACCATAATTTGGTATGAGAGGGACGAATGAACTCATTCGTCTCTTTCGTACCAACTAGTGGCGCACCATGAATTGGTACGAGTGGTACGAATGAATCCATTTCGTACCATTCTCAACACGATTTCAGCTCTCGATTTTCTAAATCGGCGTCGTCGTTACTGGATCTAGATTTTTGCTTTTCTGTAACAGCGCGACCATCATATCTATGTTTTGGCACTTGATTTGGGACTAGATCTAAGGTTTTGGGGTTGAGATTGACATTTTGTGAGTCGGCGCCGTCGCCGGAATGTTTGGATCTAATTTCAACGTCGGCGCCGTCGTCATGTCTGATTGACGGTGGTAGAGAGACGGAGGTCAGAGCTTTCAGTGTGAGAGGGAGGACGAGAGAGAGAGAGGACGAGAAAGAGGACAGAGAGAAGAGAGGAGAGCGTGAAAATTTTTTCTGACCGTAAAGGAGAAGGGCAAATTTGTCCAAAATTTTCAAAATCTGACAGAATTTAAGTTAAATTAAGTTTTGGACAACTTTTATTTTCCACTATCCATAATGGTTATTTCAAATTTTTACTCTAATAATTACATCCTCCTAATCTCCTTTTATTAGGGAATAATCGTAGAATAAATTGTGTGGCTTCGATTGTATGGAATTCTAAAATTGAAACTTACTCCTTAGTAATTTTGGAACTTACCATGTATTCTTATATTTAATGTATGCCTTATTTAATATTCTATAAATTAAAAAATGCATAAAATGAGAATTTAAGATAAATAGAAATACTGAATGGAGGCTACGCCACGTAGGACCTAAAATTAAGGGGAGGATTCGAATCAACATTCATTTTAATAATATATAGATTATGTGCAATGGTAAGTGACAGAGAGATAAGATTTTTTTGTTAACTAATAACGATATAAAAATTAAAATAATGTAAATAAATTTTATAAATAAAAATATCAATTAATTACAATCAAAGTTTAGCATTCAAAATTAATATTTGTTTCAATTGTATAATGTATTGTTGTTCTTGAACTCATTGTACACATTAAGATTTTCCTTATATGTTTCTAAACAGCAATTAGTAATCCTGTTAAGTGCAAATCACAAAATTGACACATGACATCTATCTACGAATGCAATAGATGATGAAACACTATGATGCAATAGACGATCGAATTTGATGAATTGTAAGAATACAATGTCGTAAGTCGTTTACTTTGTTTTGGCAAGCGAATAAATCAATCTATACGTATGAAAATTGTCTTTCATTTGTATGAATAAATGTTCCTAAACACCAATAATTAGTTAATCCCCTTAAGTGTAAATCACAAAATTGACACATGACGTCTATCTACGAATGTAATAGAGAATGAAACACTAACGATTGAATTTGATAAAATGTAAACACTATTATGAAACGATCGAAGGATCTGAATAAAGATAAAGTCGGCGAAACTCATGATGTAGTTTTCATGAACTCGGTATGCTCGAGACTTGTTGATAACCTTAACAGGTTTGTATTTATCAGTTGATCTAAGATTTCATGTGCAACGCTCATCTTCAGTCCCCAATCCTTCATCAATCCATAATTGTGTCAATTTTAAGGCAGAGAAAACCAAGCTTTCAACTCGTATGGTATTGTAATTCAATTGCAAGACATCTATCTTTATTCAGTATTTGATGTACGTTTTCAATAACATTGGACCATTTCTCTTGAATACCAATGATGGTTCGTGTCTTGGTGAATTGAGTCTTGAGAATGCCTCCCATCACGACAAGCGACAACATAATTCATTCCACCATATTTGAGCTCTCAGCTCTTGTTTTGCCCCATTAACCCCAGTTGGTGATCGAAATAATCGTAGAATAAATTGTGTAGCTTTGATTGTATGGAATTCTAAAATTGAAACTTACTCCTTATTAATTTTGGAACTTACCATGTATTCTTATATTTATTATACTAGTAAGTAGCCCGTCGAAATTCGACGGAAAATAACTTTATGTTTTAATTATATGTTTACATTTTAAAAATAATTTTATATTTTATTTAAAAGTTGTGATATTGTTCGAGTTAATTATTAATCAAACTTAGAAAATTAATTATTTCACGTATCTAAATTTATAATCATGAATGATAATGGATCGGGTATACTCAGTCATTATGTATTTTTTTTTAAATCTAAATTTGTTTAGAATTTTTCTACATGTTCGTCTTAATCTCAGTTAAAATAGTGACTTTACTGTACATACTCGTCTCAAATCCGTTGAGTAATACTCGATAAAAATATGAACACTCCAAATAAAATTAATTAAATTAGTAAAAATCATTCCTTCTATGTTATTTGAACCGTCTCGTTGGTTTATGCTAAATTACTCGATAAAAATCTAAACAAAGTTAATATTAATTAAAATTAGTAAAAATCCTTCCCTTTTAAGTATATTTGAATCGTCTCGTTGGTTCATGCTAAATCGATATATTTAATCTTTGCCAAAATGCGGAAAAAAATATGTTTACATCTTCAAAGTAATATTACTTAAACTTAGTAAAAATCCTTCTTTATATGTTATTTAAACCGTCTAGTTGGTTTATGTTAAATTACTCAATAAAAATCTAATCAAAGTTAATATTAATTAAAATTAGTAAAAATCCTTCTTTTTAAGTATATTTGAACCGTCTCGTTAGTTCATGTTAAATCTATATCTCTAATCTTTGATGCGGAAAAATATGTTTATATCTTCAAGTTTTTTTGTGTTGTTCTTTTGTTATCTATCTCACGTTTGATTCAATGTATATACATTCTAGAAAGTATTAATCGAAGTTTTTAGAAAAACATTTTGAACCGTCTCATGTTAAATCGATATCTCAGATCTTTGCCAAAATGTGGAAAAAAATATGTTTACATCTTCAAATTTTGGTGTTCTTTTCTTTAGCTACCTATCCCATATTTGATTTAATGTATATATTTTCTAGAAAGCACTAATCGAAGTTTTTAGAAAAACATGAATGAAAAAATGAAAATGATTTCATGTAGACATGTTGATTAAATATATTTATTTAGTCTTCATAGAGAGATTTTCATTTACAAATTTTCTATTGATTATTATATATGAATTAAGAATGCATAAAATAACGATTTATAAGAATGCATTCCGAAATTGTTATTATTTTAATATGTATAATAGAAGGAATTAATTAAATAGAGGGATAGATAAATATGAGATGTGATTAATAGATAAACATGTGATATTTGAAGAATATGAAATTAATAAAAATAAAAATTAGATTTGAACAAAGGAAAATAAAAATAAAAATAAGAAAATTACCAGAATAAAGGAAAATTTGAACGGAGCACCGTGGAGGGGCAGCTTTATTTTCATATTAGTAATAGATATGTATAATAGAATAAATTAATTAAATAGAGGGAAAGATAAATATGAGATGTGATTAATAGATAAACATGTGATATTTCAAGAATATGAAATTAATAAAAATAAAAATTAGAATATATATGAATTAAAATTAGACAAATTACCCGAATAAAGGAAAATCTGAACGGAGCATCGTGGATGGGCCAGCTTTATTTTCGTATTAGTAATAGATGCCTTATTTAATATTCTATAAATTAAAGATACATAAAATGAGAATTTAAGATAAATAGAAATAGTGAATGGAGGATGCGCCACGTAGGACCTAAAATTAAGAGAGGGCATATATTAATGGCCACTTTTGCTAATTCGATCGATCTGTAGCAGAGTGCAGAGTGCACCACTTTTCAGTGGAATCAACGGCCACGTTTTGAACACTAACAGCTCTTGGATTTTTATATTTTTTTTTATTAATTGCGTGCAATGCGCCATACATTAACGCCTTCGAGCCGGGCGCGTTCTTTGCAACTCTACTATATACTAGACAAGAGAAAATAAACAAAAAATTCGGTGCGACGTGCTCAACCCAATCACGATACAAGCAGATTGAGCTTACATTTTGTCAACAACCCCCAACTCTATCTCAAGTTTTGTGTTTGATTATCTGCAACATGGACACGATGCAACGTGCAGTACCTGCGAGTTAAAGGTAAGCTCCAGCCACAAATCGATGCTTCAACACAGCTTCTGCAATAGGCCTTTGCCGAAAATCACCATTCAACATAGCCTGAAAAAACAATAGCAACGGAAATATCAGCGAAAGACACTAGAAAATTCCCCACACAAAGCTCATGTGAGAATCATGCAAAGCATACAAGATATCTTTGCTTTTTTTTTTCCCTACACAATGAAAAATCCATGTCTGGTTGGAGAAGCACAGATATAATTAGTAGTACAAGATTTCTACTTAATCGGTCACTAAAGAAAAGATGTTAGAAAACATTGCTTCGGAAATGGATAGATTGACAAAATGATGGCAGGAAACCTAGTTTCCCAATATGTAAATTGTTTCAATTTCCACCAAACGAAACTACTTGAAAAAAATTGATCAAAGATACACCATGTATCTGATAGTCGCACCTCATCAACTTTTAGCTTTAACTTTCCAACAATAGCAACATACATAGTTATCTAGAAGGGAGTAAACCTGAAGTAACTCCCAACCAGCACCACTACCAAGATCCAGAAATTTAACAGCTTCCAGGAGACGATCATCAGCTAAACAGTATCTGTCACAATGCAAGCAAATGAACTGAGATCATAGAGAAAACTAACGGGATGCGATCGGTCAATTCAATCATGTTTAAGGTATTCAATCTTGAAGCATAAAGATTTAGTGTTTAAAAACTCTACATAAACATTTGACTATTTGAGTGTTTATAAATCATGCCTGAAAAATTTATAGTTCCAATAATATGAAGCAAGACAACTTACTCTCTCATTGCTTGGACATCGAGTTGAAATGTATTCTCAATAAGCCTCTGGTGATTCAATAAATGATTGATTAGAAACTCATTCAATAATATCCTACTTAATGCACCTGTGAAACAAATGTCTACTAACACAAGTTAAGATGCACGCTCGACTTACTCGCAATGAAAGACTGTCCATCACTCCTGCCTCACAAAATGGAATGAAAGCTACATAGGCAAATAGAAGACCAGCTTCATATCTGTGAACAGCCGAAGATAAACAAATATAATGAGAAATATTACAAAAAAAAAAGATCTGATTAAATTTAATTGAGAGAGAACAAAAATTTGTTCAAAATACATGTCATCCGCAATTCCAAATGCGCGTTTCTCCATAGGAGTGAAAGCACCAGCAGCAGATGCTCTTTGCCAGAGCCCTTCTGATAGTGCATTAGAATTTCCATTTAGCTCAGAAAACCTTAAAAGCCATATATTTTCCATTAGTTGGCACATGCTAAATTAAATAGGCTTTTAAATCCAAGTCAAACAGACGAGTTGATTTCGTTTATTTATAAAAGAGTGTTAAATGACATTAGTACTTCAAAGATTATACAGCTCTAATCAGTCTCTAGAGCAGGCCATGATATCTGTTCATCTTAGGACCATTAGTCGAACAAACTCCACACTCACAAATTTTAAATTCTACAGAAAATCCTATTATATAAAATTGGTGGCCTAACTATATGAGGATTTCACCAACTTTCATGTTAATTTAATATTCATAAATTGATGATGGGCAATAAAATTTTCGATATACCTTATATCAACTGAAAAGGCAAGGTCTCGAAGCCTTGGAACCAGATAATCAGCATCTTTTTCTACAATTGTACTGAAATTTGCAAAAGAGAAATGTTCCAAATTCTCAAATAGGCAGAGATGTTCAGAAAAGAATAAAAGTAAATTGTTTAACTCATGTCCTAAGAGGTATACTTAAGAGCAACAGAAGCAGGTCCGAGACTTTGATGCAACCTCTCACGGTCGTGCATGTAAACTAGGCCACGCATTGCTCCTTGAAGGAGTTTTGTAATGAAGTATCTTTTCCTCTTTATAGTTTCACTTTTTTCAAAAGGATTCCAAAATTTCTGCCCTCCAACATCACCATATTTTGACATCTTCTCACTCGCAACTTGTGCATAGCCAGCAGCAGTGTACTTCCCATCGTTCTTGAAAGCAAGCCACTGCAGACAACAAAGTACGCAACAATCTCATTTCGTAGGCACCAAAAAAGTTCATTTCAGCAGAAAAATGAACCTCGATAATGCATACCTGCTCACCAGTTTTTGTCTCAAAACCTCCAATAAGTACCTGAATATTTGGGCAGGCTATGGATTTTGAATTGCTCTGCAAAAATGAGCATTTCATATTCTAAAACGAAGGTACCAAAACATAAAGTACAAGCATATAGATCAAGAAGAGGGGTCATGGGGAAATATCTTCAAACGAAGAACTTCAATATACTTGAAGGGAAGCATGGGCGCTGAGCTCATTTGCAGCCATCAAGTCAGCTTCGAAGCCACCAACTTGTTGACCAGGATAGACCTTCACAACATTGTAAGTTTGATTCTGATCAGATTACAGCAAAACAACATGAAAGGAGCATTATGGTTTCGGTATGAAGAACGTTAGAAACAAGACAGCTAGGTTAGGTGGCTCTCTGGCACAACTGCAATGTTTGACATTAATCAAAATCTATGTAGACAACATTAAAGATTTCAAACTTATACAACACGAATACACCAATAATCACCTTAAACACAACGGGGGTACCTCTCAGCGAACCTTGAGCTATTCTTCCTTCGTACAGTCTGCAAAGTAGCTGCCACATATAATATAAGCAGCACGCTGATAATGGCAAACCAAATCAAGAAGTGCTACTTAAATTCCTCAAATTCACTTCTATTCCGTAAATTTCACACTAAGCATCGCATTACACACATCCAACAACACACATACATTGTATAATATATGACTAATGACGAAAAAAAGTAAAGAATTAGTACTTAAAACATTTTGAAATCACTTAAATTCCTCAAATTTCACACTAGATATCTCATTTCAATCCGCATTAAACACGCACATTGTATATAATATATGAAAAAACGGCAAACCAAGTAAAAAAGTAGTACTTCAACTCCTTGAATAGACTAAAATTTCACACTCATTTCAATCCATATTAAACACACACACACAGACACACACATGTGTGTGCAACCGCACCTAATTTTAACACTTCCTTCTCCAACATCCTGAGCCCTCAACCTCCCAATATCTCCCGGAATATACTCCATATCAGTACCCGATTGCAGACCCGAGTAACTGCAAAAACATATAATATAAATAAAATTTCGTAGATTATGATTGTCACCGTTACGCAAAAACTACAAGAAATTTTAAGAAGAAAATAAGAAAAAAAACAACCAAACCTAGTAATATTCATGAATCCATAACTGCCGATTAGCCTCCCGACCTCGAAAGAGTCCGAATCTGTAATGAGAGAGGCTTTACAGCACCGACCACCAGCTCGTCGGCGGCGGAAATTCAATGCTGAATTGAAATTGAGTTCTCTGATTCTGACGAAGCAAACTCGGGAAGAGATAGACAGATAATCACCTGTTAACAGCATTTTCTCACTATCTCGCTCTCTCTAAATTACTGTTGCTGTTTTTCTTGGACAGTTGATAATCGAAAAATAAAAGAAAGATAGACCTTGTTGCCACGTGGCTTCTGCAAAATCTAGCAACTTACTTTCAGTAAAATTATAACGTTACATTATGCGAGTTACCATATGTGAATGATACTTTTTTTTTTTACTATGATTGTGTATCACATTCATTATTTTAAATTGTAGTAGTTAATGAATTTCTATGGAAATTATTTGTAATAGTTCCTGTCGTGATTAAACTTTTAAATGTAGCTACCATTTACACTTTGGGGAAACTTGTCACACAAATTATTTATTTATATGTATAACTTTGTATTCATTTTTTCGAATATCATCAACAAATACAAAATATAAATATTTATCTTAGGTTTCTATACACTTTTTTTTTTGAAAAGGTTTCTATACACTAAATTGTTAAATAATACATTTACTCTATTTTCAACTTTATGTGGTCGTCTCAAAAGTTATAAATCGAAAAGGCTTGAAGACATTGGTATGTGCTAATGAAGAACACTCTTCAACACATTAATTATTCGTCATTGTGCAGCGCAAAGCGTGCGGGTTAATCTAGTATTGATAGAAAAGATGGATATTTTGTTGAAGAAAAATACGGGAGAAAGAGAAACGAACAGTCGAACACCACTGCGAGAGCGAGATCTACCATTGGAAGATTCCAGAAGGCTATGCCTACTATCAATTAAAATTTATTAATCATAATAAAAATTAGTCATATCTTTAATTAAATACTCTTAATTAAGAGGTATACGGCACTGTGCTGCATATTAATATGGTGGGGTGAGGTGTTGTTAGTGGTGGAGTTGGGCTTCAATATTCCGGGAAAAATCCGACGCCAATTATATGGGATTTTTGAGAATTGAATAACAAGTTTGAGAAATCAAAGAGGCCCCGATGCCATGCCGAAGTTAGCAACTAACAACCTTAAATTCTTGCTTTAACCCAGAAAAATTAACTTTTTCTTGTCTCGCTCATTTTAATTCTTAATTTATATATGTCGTTGAATTTTAAAAACTAAAATATGATACTATCAACTTAAATACTAAAACACAAAATTATAAGTATAATTACCGATTGAAATAATCAACATTTTAAAATTAAATTAAATTGGCCGGAAAAATTAAGATAAATACTCCCTCCGTCCCAATAGCAAGGTCTCACTTGCTTTGGGCATGGTTATTAAGAAACAAGAGTAAAAAGAGAAAAAGTGGTAGGTCCTACAGCTTTTGAAGAGTTAATTATTTCTATTTTTGGAATGAGACCTTGCTATTGGGACAGACAAAAAAGAAAAGCGAAACATTGCTATTGGGACGGAGGGAATACAATATTGTCATTTACCTAGGGTTAACGCGTGCGCGAAAATAAAAAGGGAAGGAGCGGCAACCACAATCTTTTTTTTTTTTTAATATCATTACAAATATTAAACTCAAACACCACACCTAGGGTATTTTTGTGGCCGAGAGTACTCGAACCTCTTACCTATTGGTCAACATGCAACCACTCCACCACTAGGCCATCCCTACTGGGACACCCAATTCTCATTTCGTGGCTTCCTCCAACTCCATAGTCCGTTGGTGTAACAAAACCGCCAAAAATCACAAATTTGGATTAAGTTAATTCTTGCAGTAGATTGGAGAGCGGGCGCCATGAGCATGAGTTGACCGAACCACCGCTGCCGCCTTCAACAACTTTGCTTTCAACTTTCAAGAGTCTCATCCCCATGGCTGATGCTGCCGGCGGCGACATGCTCTACAACTTCTACATCTCCGCAAAAGACAAAATACTACCTTTAATTTCAACAAGAGCGGCGGCGGACGACGCTAAATTTGTGGGATCGAGATCATCGCACGCACGGTTGGCTAGCTAGCTTTGTTCGACGATCGAGTAGCAACCATGTCTAGCTCTTTCTTTCAAACCCTAGCTATTTCCGGCCAACACATAAAGCTCCCGGCCGACCATCGACAACCTGCCCCCGCGGCCAAGTTTCCAAACTCATCCTCTCCTGCTCTCCACTAGAACACGAGTGCCGCCGCCAATGTGGTTTACCCCTACTATACTCAATGCTCGTTTGGTTCGAGTAGAGGAATGAAAATGGAATATTGGAATCAGGTGGAAGGGAGAAATGGTAACAATAAGTGTTGTTTTTATTGGGTGTTTAGTTCATCAATGAAAATGAATCACCTTGTAAAATGATTCCGGAGAGGAAATGATTTTGTTACCACTCTAGTTTGTAGGGTTACATCTTGGAGGATTGAATTATCCTCAAGTAAGGGTAATAGTTAACTTTGGATTCAATTAATTGAATCTCTTTACATGGCAAAAAAACACCGAACCAAACATGAACTCAATGTTATCTAAATTTTTGCCTTTTGCTTTCTTATGCCTTTTTACTGCTTTATTATTCAGTGGAGAATTCATGGTTTGGTTTTCCGAATTTTTCGAATTTGCATATATTGCAACTGTAATTGAAACTTAATGTATATTAAAATTGAATTTGCAATTCAGCATTTTTAGCTATATATCCACATTAATTGTTTTTTTCTTTATAGATGTATTTTGGATCATATTGGCATGCAATCGTTATCAATATATTAAGGGTGTACATGTAGTACACTCATCAAAAAAAATAAATTATATTAATATAATATTATTATGTGAGTGGAGTGTTATATTAACTAGTACTACACCCGTGCTATGCACGGAATAAGTTGAATTTTGATTTTTTTTTTGTAAAACAATATAAATATAAGTAAGGAATATATATATATATATATATATATAAAGAAAAGTATCAAACAATATAAATTAAAATTTCGTTCAAAGTTCATATATGTATAAAATTTGAAAATTTTCCTTGTAAACAATGTTCGTTGTACATGCACTGCTCTTATTCTCTTTATCGCATATCAGTATCTTCAAACCATTTCGACTCTGTACCCTCGTTACAGAGACGTATAGTTGACCATATAAAAATAATAATTGGACTTTGTAAACGATTCCGCTGTATATATAGAATATCATCTAAAAGATTCTTCCAACACTTTTCCCAAACAATCTCCGATATGTTCATTGAATTAGCAAATAGTAGATTTGCAAACATATGTCTCAAAGAATGTGTACTCCAATGACTTGCCACGTGGCATTTTGAAAATATCTAATAACTTTTTTTTTGTTTTGAATGGAGATATCACTTACTTTGAGTAAAATTATACGGCATATTACATCGTAACAGTCGGTTATTAAATCTATCCTAAATTAAATAATTCCATTTCAAGTTGAGTTACGATTTATTTGATATTTATATGTAGTGGAGGCTGTGGAGCATGCATAATATTTAGCATTAGCGAATATTAAGTTCAAGTATAGTATTGAATACTTTAATTTTATTTTCACACTAGTAGCTGAAATAAAATATTAATCTTTACTACTATAATAGCAAGGCCGGATTGCTAAAAATAGTAATTTTAATTTTCCGTTTTTATCATCATGCTGTTTCTGAAAATAATATATTTGAATGGTATATCATAATTGTACATTATAATTTTCAGTCAACCAATTAATAATAGCCGTTACAAAAACATAATTAATCATGAAAAAAAAATGATTTTTTTCCTATGTTTATTGTGTTTTGTGCCTATATAATCTACAATTTTGTAGCCAATAATTACACTTGTGCTCCTTCATTTCACATTTCTTGATCAAAGGAAGCACAATTTTGATATGAAAGAGGTTCCACAACAAGATCATTGCGATCAAGATTATCGATCTAAATTAGAGAGAGAAGTAATTATACCGGTGGAGTATGATATTGGAGTAAGAGGAGAACTACGATACCGTAACAAAGATAATTTGGTGGCGTGGAGCTCTGGATACTATATAAGTTGATTTGGTTCTCGGTTGGCTTAGTTTTATTGTAATGCGTTGGTTTGCACTTTTTGATAATGTTTATATTTCAAATTTAATAATGTATTCAGATAAGACATTATTTTTTTGCAATTGGAGTTTTGATAATGATTATGATTTGGAATTAGGTATTTTGATATATTTTAAAATTGGATTAATTATGTCATACCACTATTCTTAAGTTTTATGCAAATGCTCAACAGTGGGAGTGAGAAAACAAAAATTTAAATCATTGATGTTATTTAAATTTTTTTAATATATTCAAATAAATAGGTGTATTTATAAAATATGGTGTATTTGTTATAGGATTATATTACATATTCAAAAGCATTGTATTGAAAATTATAAAACATTATATATTTTATGTAAATAAATATATTGCATTAAAACATTATTTCAAATAGTGAGAAACATTATAGTAATCATTTATATGTGATGGCATGCAATAGAATTATTATAAGATTTAATCATACTGTATTATTTTGAATAAACATAAGCAATGTAATTGGACCAAAAAAAATCCCTTTAAAAGAACGCCTACCATAATCAGCAAACTCATCCCATTAAATACCAATCATTGATTTAATCAAATCAATGGACTAGATCGATTTTTACTTACTTACAGAAAAGTTGGTTTTTATATGATTCACCCTCTAAATCAAGGGCATATATATACACACACACACTATTTGAACGTAATTAGACGTAATTAATATACATCTTTATCTTTATAAACTATAATAGCAAGTCCGGGGTGCTATTTTTATAAACTTTTATTTTCAGTTTTTTATTCAATATTTTATTTTTAGAAATAATTTTTTTACATTAATAATTTTCAATCCACCAATTAATAGTAGTCGTTACAAAGCATAATTCATGACAATAATTTAATTTCAATAATAACTAATATAACTTTACCAGATTTATATAATTTTTTGTCTATATAATTCAGAACTTTACAATCATTTACAACCACACAATTTTACCACTAATTATGTTTTTGTAACGTCCGACATTAATTAATTGATTAGTAAATATTAATGAACAATTAAGATAATAACAATTAAATATATTATTTCTAAAAATGGAATAAAAAATAACTGAAAATAAAAGTTACTAAAAGTTATTCGTACAATATTTTTTCAATCAATCAATTAACTTCAACCGTTATAAAACATTAAAAAAATTCAATTAGCCTAATAAATTCAACCGTTACAGAAGCGATAATCATGTCAATCAAGTAACGATTTCTTCATTTTTGTGTTATTTAGTGCCTATAAATTATGTAATTATCGAAGGTGAGATGAGAGACGGATAATGGTGTGGAAGTTCGAAATGGTGGTGGTGCTGGACTAGAAGGGTGTGCAGAAGAATTGGAGAAAAGGAATCTTCAAATATTTGAAGATTTGCCTCCAAAAGCTTTATAATACATTCAATAATTACAACTGAAATTGCCCACAACCAAAAAGGAGCTTCATTATCATAAACAGGAAAATTTGGAAATGGAGCATATAGAGAAATAGTAAAAACAATTTGCTACACATAAACTCCTAGCAAAAACGCCATCTTGGGGAAAAATCAGATCTCATAAGCATCAATGACCAGATTAGAGAGCGACAACTTCATCAAATTCTGTCAAGGAATACAGTGACATCCATAAAAATCTATCCGTACTATATATAAGCATGTATTTGTCTCTTTAGAGAACAATATGATCGATGTTACTACCAATGTAATTGGATCAACTCACAGTTTAGTGTTTGTATGATTCTAAATTATTGGTATTAAAATCATAATTTCTTTTAGTGATTGTAGTGTGTGTTTGTCATCCAATCACTGGATTTATGTCTAATATACTTACATGTATTTGTCTTTTGAGAGAACATTTGAGTTTATGTATAATTCTAGATGTAATATTTTTAACTAAATTTTTTTTGTTTGTGTAAAACATAATTACAAGTTGTTTCATAATTTTTGTTTATGTATTTTGTTTGGTTTTATTATGTATATAATTTTTTATATGTGTAAAAAGAGTCAATGAAGTTGAAGAAATTCTTTGTTTCTCATATCCAGCAATCCGCTTTAATTATACAGTGAATGAAAAAAAAATATGACAATAGAGGATCTCTGATCATTTCATTAATGAATTGTTATAATATTCAATTTTGTTACGAAAGAAGTATGAAATGACATATTTAACATGTTATGAGTTAAATAATTCAAACTTATATCGGTGTAAATTATCTTAGTGGTGGTGCTAATTCTCTGATTATTTTTTAAAAACAAACACTTATTAAAGTATATGAAAATATTACTATCATACAAAATTTAATGTTGTTTAAGAGTCCTACTTATTAAAATTCTAACACTCCTATATATACGGATTAATATAGGGGTTCTTTTGAGAAGATTGATATCGTCAAATTTGTCAAATTCATAGTAACTAATTAACTTGGTGTGAAATATATATACGGATACAATAAAATGAAATGAAATATCACGATGGGTAATATTAAATTTCCTTACTTATGTTAACATTTTGATTTTAGTGTTCATGTAAATAAATGTCAAATAAATTTTGTTTTAATACTTTTAATGTTTATTAGATTACATATGTAGATATATGTAGATACAATTAATTAGTTTTTAATAATATGATCTCTCTTAATATTAATTATATTATAAATAGAGGCAAAAACTAGAATAGCCAAATCACTTAATAAAAATCAATAGTTGTCACCAAACTTAGTTTACACAAATTCTAGCAATCTTTTATCTTTTCGGACCATTTTACCATTTTTTTTATTTTTCCTACCTAACTCAAATTCATACCAGTGTACCACCGCCGTCATCACCACCGCCGCCACAAGGTACGATTTTAGTATTTTCGTACCAGCGTACCACTATCTGCCTCCCAATCCGCCATCGCCGCCACCACCACCGCCGCGGCGGCGAGGTACGATTTTTGTGTTTTCGTACCAGCGTTCCACCGTCCGCCTCCCAATCCGCCAACACCACCGCCGCCGCTACCATCGCGGCAGCGAGGTACGATTTTTGTATTTTCGTACCATCGTCCGCCACCGCCGCGGCGACGAGGTACGATTTTTGTGTTTTCGTACCAGCGTACCACCGTTGGCTTTTAGTATTTTCGTACCAGCGTACCATTATATGTCTCTCATTCCGCCACCGCCACCACCACAGCCGCAGCGGTGAGGTACGATTTTTGTATTTTCGTTCCAGCGTATCACCGTTCGCCTCTCAATCCGCCACCACCACCGCCGCCGCCACCATCGCGACAGCGAGGTAAGATTTTTGTGTTTTCGTACCAGCGTACCACCGTCCGCCTCCCAATCCGCCACCATCACCACTGCGGCGGCGAGGTATGATTTTTGTGTTGTCGTACCACCGTCCACCTTCCAATCTGTCACCATCACCTCCACTGCCGCCGCCACCACCTCGACGAATATATCAGAAAAATAAAAGTTAAAAATACAAGTTGTCCATTGTACCTTCAAAACTAAAACAAAAAAATTAGAATATGGTACTAATATAAATCATTCGTTCCAACGTACGTGGGACGACTGGTAAAATACACCAATTCGTGTCAGTCATATCAATTCAGCACACCTTGCTAACATGGTAACATATTGGTACGCTGGTATGAAAATACAATAATCGTACTATTATACCAATGAACTCTAGTACGAACTCTCTGTTTTCGTACCGACGTGTCAAATTTGCGTCTCGCGCATGCATGGTACGCTGGTACGAATATACCATATCCGTACCAACATTTCAATACAGCGCGCCACACCTACATGATACGCTGGTACGAAAACACAAAAATCGTACCTCGTCACCGCGGCGGTGGCGGTGGCGGAGGCGGACGGTGGTACGCTGGTACGAAAACACAAAAATCGTACCTCGCTGTCTCGATGGTGGCGGCGGCGGTGGTGGCAGATTGGGAGGCGGACGGTGGTACGCGGGTACGAAAACACAAATATCGTATCTCGATGCCGCGATGATGATGGCGGATTGGGAGGCGGACGGTGGTATGCGGGTACGAAAAAACAAAAATCGTATCTCGCCACCGCGGTGGTGGCGGATTGGGAGGCGGATGATGGTACGCTAGTACGAAAATACAAAAATTGTACCTCGCTGTTGCGATGGTGGCGGCGGCGGCATTGGCGGATTGGAAGGCGGACGATGGTACGCTGGTACGAAAACACAAAAATCGTACCTCACTGCCGCGATGGTGGCGGCGGCGACGGCAGTGGTGGTGGCGAATTGGGAGGCGGACGGTGGTACGCTGGTACGAAAACACAAAAATCATACCTCGCTGCTGCGATGGTGGCGGCAGCGGCGGCGGTGGTGGTGGCAGATTGGGAGGCGGACAGTGGTACGTTGGTACGAAAACACAAAAATGCTCGCTTCTGCAAGAGACCTTCTTCGAGCGGCTATTTGTGGCTGCTAAAGTTTTAGTAGGCTTGTTAAACCTCTTCTTTATATCTTTGCTATTAGTTTTTTAGCAAGCCTTCCTATCTCGCTACCAAACTGCTTACATTTGCCTCAGATTTGCTTCTTCCTTTGATTTAGTAAAGGGACCCGAGTCACTCTTCTCGCTGCCGCGGTGGTGGTGGATTGGAAGACGGACGGTGATACGCTGGTACGAAAACACAAAAATCGTACCTCGCTGCCGCGATGGTGGCGGCGGCGAATTTGGAGGCGGACGGTGGTACGCTGATACGAAATCAAAAAAATCGTACCTCGCCGCCGAGGCGGTGGCGGAATGAGAGGCAGATAGTGGTACGCTGGTACAAAAATGTTAAAATGGTACCTCGTGGCGACGGTAGTGGTGGCGGCAGCGGTACGCCGGTACGCTGGTAGGAATTTGAGGTGTTGAAGGTCAATTATTATTTATTAGCTATCCCAAATCAAAACATGACATCAGATGATACTTTCAGTGTATTCTTACACCTGTATATATGTATGTTGTTGTATGTGTTGATTATATGTTGGAGTTTTGAATCTGATTTCAAATGTTAATTTAATATAGAATATAATAAGTATTTTATAATCTTATTGTGTTCCTCAAAAACAAAAGTTTCTTAAAATATTATATATTATATATATAATTTATTTCAATAATGAATTATATTTTTTATGTTGTCTTATTTATTATTTAAGTTTAAATAAATTATTGATATAATATGTATTGACAACTCTCTATATCACAATCAATATATGTAAATAGTGATTCGATTTGAAATTTTAAAGTTTGATTTGAAATATTATTATGTGGGTAATTTATAGTTCGTTTTGTGATTAGGTTGTTTTTTATTTTTGTTTATTATTTTTATATAGTGCGATTTTTATATTAAAAAATTATTTAATAATAATAATAATAATAACATTTCTCTTCGTGTTACATATACATTTGACTGAAGAACATGTGAAGAATTATGCACTGCAGAAATCCAGAAGATTATACGCAAATGTGGACGCAGCTTGCGAGATTTTAATGAGATCCAATATTTCGATCCAGAGTATTTTTTGTCAGCCGTATAATAGTTTGATAAATGACAAGTTGCATTATAATTGATCAGATTTGAAACTGAGCATGCTTTGTTGATGCATGATATTACCGAAGAACAACACCAATTCTATCAAAAGATTATTGATAGAGCACAATCAGAATCAGATGGTATTTTTTTTATACGGATATGGGGGAACTGGAAAAACATTTATTTAAAAGACATTATCTTCTGCGTTACGATCAAAAGGAGACATAGTACTCAACGTAGCATCGAGTGGGATAACATCTCTATTATTGTTAGGTGGAAGGACTGCACATTCTCGATTCGTTATCCCAATAAATCCAAATAAAGATTCAATGTGCAACATCAAACAAAGAAGTCCACAGGCTGAACTCCTTATCAGATGTACGCTCATAATATGAGATGAAGCTCCAATTATGCATATATATTGTTTTGAAGCTCTGGACAGAACCTTGAGGGATTTAATGAGGTTTAAAAGTCCTCTGAATTCTTAATCACCATTCGGAGGTAAGACAATCGTGTTCGGAGGTGACTTTAGACAAATATTGTCTGTCATACCCAGTGGAAGTAGACAAGAAGTAGTCAATGCAAGTATCAACGCTTCTTACATCTGAAAGGACGTTCAAGTGCTCGTGCTGATAAAAAAACATGAGACTGCGACTCATAGATTCTGATTGGAGGCAACTGAATTACAAAAGTTTTCTGATTGGGTTGCAGCAGTAAGTGATGGACTTTTGGGTGATATGAATGACGGTCATGCAAACATAGACATACCAGATGATATTCACCTTAAATTCTCGGGAGATCCAATAGAAGCAATTGTTAAGGATATGTATCCTTCATTCATGGCCGCTCCAGATGACTTGAGTTATCTTCAAGACAGAACCATACTCGCTCCAACGATCGATGTAGTCGAATCGGTTAATGAGTACATGATAGACTAGAATAAGTCTGTAAACAGAGAATATTTGAGTTCAGACAAGACATACGGCTCTTTGCAATTATTGATGTAATGAACGATGTCCACACACTTAAATTTCTAAATGGTTTGAAATGTTCGGGAATGCCTAACCACAAGCTCATTCTGAAGGTCGGCACGTCGGTTATATTGTTAAGGAACATTGATCATTCTCTTGGATTGTGCAATAGAACACGTTTGGTTGTCACGAGAGTTGGTAATCATGTTTTGGAGGCCAAAATATTGACATGAAATAATTCCGGCCATAAAGTATTGATTCCGAGAATGTCATTAACTTCATCAGATCCATGTATTCCATTCAAGTTTCAACGAAAATAATTTCCTCTAATTGTTTCGTACGCCATGACAATCAACAAAAGTCAAGGACAATCTCTATCACACGTGGGACTTTTTCTCAAGAAATCAATGTTCTCCCATGATCAACTATACGTCGTTGTATCGAGAGTACGTAGCCGAAGTGGTTTAAAGATCCTGATATGCGATAAAGATAAGAAGAGCATTGCATGTACCACGAATGTTGTTTACAAGCAAATTTTTCAAAATTTATAGATGTATGAATTTTGAATAAAATTTTAATTTATATTGTTTGATACTTATCTTTTTTTATATATATTTTCCTTATTCATACTTATGTTGTTTTACAAAAAAAAAAAAATCAAAATTCAACTTACCCCGTACATTGCACGGGTGCAGTACTAGTATAATTAAAAAGTCTATCACTGTCATTATCCAACGAGTTGTATATTATTTTTTCATGTATTTTAATATACTGAAATGTTGACCATTGATCCGATTTTATATTTCCTTTTTCGAAATATTATTCAGTTATGAATCAATTGTGAAATTAAGTATTTATTAGAGTGTATTAATTATAAAACTTAGATGTAGAATTAACAGATGAAAATCCCAACAGTGGGCGAAAAGGAGCCAAGGATTTTGCTGCGCCCTTTCTGTTCCATTGATCCATTCCATGCCTAATTATCATTCTTAGATTTGTTATTGTGCATTTATTATATAATTTTGACATGTAAAAATAATCGATTATATCCCTTACCCTTAGTTAGGTGTAAAACACTGAACGGAGATCAATATCGTCGTATGTGCTTCAATTAAAAAAAAAAATTATATACATCGTATGTGCTTGAGTCAGGAAAAAAAAAATTAAAAATTGTATGTGGTCCTTTTATGATTCAACCCATATCAAATTAGTTATGTAACGTACCCGTATCATATAATTAAATTTATTATTTTAATAATTTTATTATAAAAATAAAAATTACTATATAAATAATCTTCGGTTAATACTTATTACTACTACAAATTGAAACTTAAAACTTAATGTAATGCAAAATACACCATAATGAATAATTAACTAAAAATTAAAGTTTTCAAAAAGAATTAAATGTTAGAAGAATTATATAAACCCTAATTGGATATAATTAATCTTAATTAATAATTATAAAATCAATTACAATACAAGATATTATAATTGAAGAAATATTTAAAAATAAAAATTACTATATAAATAATCTTCGGTTAATACTTATTACTACTACAAATTGAAACTTAAAACTTAATGTAATGCAAAATACACCATAATGAATAATTAACTAAAAATTAAAGTTTTCAAAAAGAATTAAATGTTAGAAGAATTATATAAACCCTAATTGGATATAATTAATCTTAATTAATAATTATAAAATCAATTACAATACAAGATATTATAATTGAAGAAATATTTAAAAAATAGAATAAAAAATCTCGTGTGCTATCTAGCACCAAAATATTACTAAATTGTAACGATTAATCTATCAAATTATGATTAAACTATATAAGCTATACCACGTATATGTTCATCGGGATCAGGTGATCAGTGAATCACAAATTCATTACTTAATTTTTTTCAATGATAAAATTATTTAATTTTACCGAGATAATAATGATAATTCGTGGCGTTAAATCAACAGTTATGTAGGCTTCTGGGGTTCCTTTTTTTATCGATCCCGTTACTGTCAGTAAAAAAGAAGAGCCCATCACTGCTCTCTCACACACTCACACACTAACACACACATTCCTGCACACATCTCTAGCGCTTTCCTCTTTCTTCTATTCAGCATCATCCCTCCCCCCCCCCCCCCCCCCATCCTCTCTCTCTCTCTCTAAAATTCCCCAAGTCTGTGATTCAGTAGATATGGAAGCTGGAGGTGGAGGAATTTCAACAACGGCGACGTCGCCACCGCCGTTTCTCAGTAAGACTTACGACATGGTGGATGATCCGGCGACGGATGCGGTGGTGTCGTGGAGTAAGAACAACAACAGCTTCGTCGTCTGGAACGTGCCGGAATTCGCCAGAGACCTTTTACCTAAGTATTTCAAGCACAATAATTTCTCCAGCTTCGTTCGCCAGTTGAATACTTATGTTAGTTTCTTTCTCTACCGTTTTTAATTTTATAGTTTTTCTTTTAATTGGAGTTAGATGCGTAGAAAATGCATACTTACTTTCGTAATTACGAGAATTCAAAAATTTGATCGAGATGTTGGGAATTGATATTGATTTTCGGTGTTTAAAGCTCAGTATTAAAAAATTAGATTGTTAGTTCTGCTTTCCGCTTTGTGACCAAACAGTCCCCCTTTTTTGGCGGTTTAGTATAGAAGTAGGAATTACATGTTGATTGAAGTTGCCTTGTAACAAACTAATTATTCTAGTTACTAATTCTTGATAAATTGTGAAGCACAAATGATTAGGTTCCCGTTTGCGAAATGAATTTAGGCAACCACCTCCTAGAACTGCTGTGAATTAAACTTGTGGAGTAGAACAGACGATTGAAGATGTTGGAAATTGATAATGATTTGTTCGTGTTTAAGCTCAGTATTAAAATATCTGATTGTTAGTTCTGCTTCGGCTTTGTAACCAAGCAGTTACCCTTTTTCGGTGGTTTTGGTGTAGAAGTAGTAATTTTCGTTTTGATTGAGGTTGTCTCGTCTCTCGTGTATAAACAAACAGAGAATTTTAGTTGCTACCTTAGGTTCCTTTTTGCAAAATGTATTAAGATAAACACCTCCAAGCAGTTACTGCTTGTAGCGGTTTAGTGTACAAGTTGTAATTTACATGTCAATTGAGGTTGCCTGATCTATAAACCAACAAAGGATTTTAATTGCTACTTTAGGTTCCAGTTTGCAAATTGGGTTTGAAAAACCACCTCCTAGAACTGCTGTGTATAATTTTTTTGGAAGTAGATTAGATGATCTGATCTAATGTGGTTCTTGAAAGCATTGGACAAGATTGCTGTTGTGTAATCAGTATGTTCTTCAAAGCTGTGGGATTTGGTGCTTAATGATTTTGAGCTCCTATCATCTTGGTTTTTTGTGTATGTTGAGCCTCAGTAATTCTTTTATAGTTTGCCTTCTTCTGTTGTCAATCAGGGCTTCAGGAAAGTTGACCCCGACCGTTGGGAGTTTGCTAATGAGGGTTTTCTTAGAGGTCGCAAACATTTACTGAAGACCATAAACAGGCGTAAAGCGTCCCATGCACAAGGCCAGCAGCAAAATGTACAAGTTCAGAATCCCTCTGTCCCATCTTGCATCGAGGTTGGTAAATTTGGGATAGAGGAAGAGGTTGAAAGGTTGAAAAGGGATAAGAATCTTCTTATGCAGGAACTTGTTAGGTTGAGGCAGCAGCAACAAACAACCGACAGTCAGTTGCAGACTGTTGGTCAGCGTGTTCATGTAATGGAACAGCGGCAAACACAAATGATGTCCTTCCTTGCAAAAGCTATGCAAAGCCCTGGCTTTGTATCACAGCTGGTACATCAGCAGAATGACGGCAGTAGACATATTTCTGGTGCTAACAAGAAAAGGAGACTACCCAATCAGGATGAAGAAAGTTTAGCTCGCAAGTTGAGTATTACATCTCCTGATGGACAGATTGTCAAATACCAGCCGTTGATGAATGAAGCTGCAAAGGCAATGCTAAGACAAATCCTGAAAATGGATACATCAAATAGGTCAGAGTCTAAGTTGAGCAATCCTAATGGTTTCTTGATTGATAATACTCATTCTCCCTCCGATTTATTAGATAGTAGTAGTTCATCCAATAGAATATCTGGAGTAACTCTGTCAGAGGTCTTACCCAATACGTCTGCCCTATCTGAGGTCCAATCTTCCTCTTGTCTGACGCATGCTGAGGCTCACAATACTCTCTTTCCGGAGGCAAGCACAGGGGTACCTGATTTCATTCCGGCACAAGGAATCAGTCCAGGAAATGGTATTGACCTTCCTAATGGGCCATTTGAGGGGGCAGAGCCTATAGATTTCAGTTCTGTGGATGTACTTCCCGGGTTCGTTGATGCCCCTATGCCTGCTCCGTCAGATGAACCTTTGGAAGATTATGATGTCGATATCTTGCTCGATGATATTCATAAGCTGGCAGGTCTGAATGATGATGTTCATAAGTTGCCTGGTATAAATGATGATATTCATAAGCTGCCAGGTATAAATGATGATGCTCATAAGCTGCCAGGTATAAATGATGTATTCTGGGAACAATTTCTTCCTGAGAGTCCCCTTATCGAGAAAACAGACGAGATAAATACTATCGATTTGGGACATGAAATGAGCAAGGATCAGTTGATTGAACTAGAAAGCGAATGGGATAGACTGAGGAATATGAGTAATCTTACTGAACAGATGGGGCTCCTTGCATCATCTGCCAAGATTGGTTAACCCTCTGTTAACAAAGCATATCTCCACAGAAACCACCCCTTTCAGAGGTATAATTTATCTTAAGTTCATTAATTGTATCCCATTTCATCTCTATTTTGGTGCTTAGAAACGTGTCCTTATGTAATTGGCTAACATGCACCTTGCAGTGGCCTTATTTTGTTTTACCACGTTCTTCAGTGTGTGTATTTAGATATGCTTAATGTACCTTACATGACTCCAATTTCACATAAATACTTATTAGTCTGTGTATTAAAGTTTTCCGAACAAGTTGAATGTGACATTTGACAACACTTCTTGCATGCACTTGTTTCAGGTTGACTGCTATATGTTAGTGTATAAACTAATGGCTAAATAGTCATACAGTCATTATGCAAATCTATCATAGGACAAATTTTTCGATAGCGGAGTAGGATCGTCGGGAATGTGACCGTGACTTGATGTGGAAATAGATGTGTAAAAATGAATTTTCTTAGTGCCACATAAGCCCAATTTTAATTTTAATTTTTATTTTTATTTTCTACCTCAAAATGACATCTTTTTGGGCTTATGTAGCATTAAAAAAGTTCATTTTTACAAATGTATTTTCATGTAACATTCTTGAAGATCCTATTGTGTTTTCAGGTAGTGAAAAATTTGTTCGGGGATAGATTTGCATATAATTGATTAACGTGTAGTTCAGGTTATAATTGAAGAAAGAGTGATATTTTGTGATGTATTTAACTGTTTAGCCTAAATTAATTTGATATCTATTAATTTGTTGAATATGATGTGGAAAATTGAAGTTTTAGCTTTCTTCAGGTGGGTGTACCCTCGGGCTTGGATACAAGACATTCTACCAAATAGTGAGGACGATTTGTTGCAGTGAGAAGTTTTTTCTGCTGCACTCGTCTCATATACTGTTTTTGAACTGTTGTTATACATAGAGACAGAATATGTTTTAACGCAAAATGTTGCGTTAAGCCAAGCCTGCAGCATCATTTTGAGTCTCGAAACAATGTTGACTAACTTACGATATGCTTTTCTTCATGTTGATAATGTGTGAATTTACAATTTCAGACCAATTTCCTTTCAGTATATTATCTACCTTCCCTCATCAGAAAATACAAACTACAGATCTCCATTGCTTTCTTTACTTACTATAGGCTGCTGAAAGGCTTTGAAGGCGGGCGCCTTCAAGCCCTCTGTTGTTAACTGAGTCGAGCTGAGTCGAGTTATGAGAACAAGAAATGAGTTTTGAAGAGTAATAGCTCTTCACCAATAGTCATTACAAGAGCAAGATCCTCCTTTGAAATGGTGAAACCGATACCTATCTCTCAACACAATTTCCCTATCGTAAAGCTTCGACACGAGTTTGAACACGGAGTGGCAGTCTTCGCAGACACGAAGGTTCTTCACTATGCGAATTCGTCGAGACGGCTTGAGCGATATAAGCCCGTAGGCAAGAGCTAGCCTCTCGCTGTGAAGATTCAAGGCCTTTTCCTGCATATCTTCTTCCACCAGTTGCAGCACCTCCGATTTCTTCGATTCATAGCCTTCAGATTTCAATATACCTGCAATTTCCTCCAATTTTGAGTATATTTTCTTCGACATAGGATGAGTGTTATCTCCCACTAGAAACTCATGAACGTTGCCATCCACCTCAACTGAGCTACAACCTGGTTCTTTCTTCAACCCATCATCCTTCATACGCTTCCTTAACTCCGAAACCTTCTCCCACAAACCCGAATTGGCGTATATGTTCGACAAAAGCACGTACGCCCCATGATTTTGGGGCTCGATTTCGTGCAGATGCTCCCACGCTTCTTCAGCCAGCTCAACATTCTTATGAAGTCTGCACGCTCCGAGCAGAGCCCCCCATACAGAAGCACTACGCCGCACCGGCATATTCTTGATCAACGTCATGGCTTCCTCCAAGTGCCCCGCTCGTCCAAGAATATCAATCATGCAAGCGTAGTGCTCAACCCCGGGCACCACATTATATACGTGCTCCATTTGGTCGAAAAATGCTCTCCCCTCCTCAACCAAACCCGAGTGGCTGCAGGCAGATAACAGGTTAGTAAAAGTTACGGCTGTGGGTTTCACCCCATCTTCCTGCATCTTCTCGAACATCTCTATAGCATACACTCCACACCCGTGCATCCCTAACCCTGCAATCATCGAGCTCCACACGAACACATCCTTACTCTCGACTGAATGGAAAACATCGAGCGCCTTCTCTAGATCACCGCACTTGGAATACATGTCGATTAAGGCAGTGGCAAGATGACAATTCAACCTCATTCCTTCCTTCTTTATGTAGACATGAATCCAACCACCTAACTCTATGGCCCCAAGCTCCGAACACGCTGACAAAGTACTAACAAGAGTAACTTCATCTGGTTTAGTCGTTTTGCTCAGCTGCAACTCGTTGAAAACAGCTACAGACTCCTTAGCATTACCATTCTGTTCATAAGCTGAGATCAGAGCATTCCACACTGCAATGTCTTTGCTAGGCGACGAGTCGAAGAGACCTCTGGCCGAGTCAAAATCGCCCAAACTACCATACCCTACAAGCATAGTTGTCCAAGAAATGATATCCTTCTCCACCATCTTGTCGAAGAACATCTTAGCTTCGTGCACACTTCCGCACCTCGTGTACATATCAAGAATCGCGTTGCAGAGGATCAAACTCTGTTTTATCCCATTCTTCTCTATGTAAGAATGCACCAACTTTCCAAACTTCAAATCCAATTTCAACCTGCAAGCAGTCAACACTCCCACCATCGTAACATCATTCGGCCTCACGCCTTCTTCCTCCATGCCGCGGAAAATCTCCATGGCTTCATCCACACGGCCATTCTGCGCGAGGCCATCAATCATCGAGTTCCAAGAGATCACGTCCCTCTCAGGCATGGTCGAGAAGACACGAGACCCCATGTCCAAACACCGGCATTCCGCGTAGAAATGGATCAAACAGTTTCCCACGTACAAATCGGAGGAAAAACCCTCCTTGATCGCCATGCCATGAATCCCTTTCCCGAGCTCCAAATCCTTGAGCTTAGTCAGCGCTTTGATGACGAAGGGGTAAGTGAACTTATTCGGCTTCTCGCTGCAGTGGTTGAGCAGACGAGAGAAGATGGAGAGACAGTTGAGGGGCTGAGAGCGGGTGGCGTAGGCGCGGATGAGGGCGTTCCAAGAATAGAGATTTGGTTGGGGAATTTGGTCGAACACCTTGTGGGCGTAGTCGATGCTGGAGAATTCGGAAAGAGCGGAGGATTGAATGAGCTTGCTGGCGGAGAATGGGTCGAAGAAGAGGCCGGCGCGCAGCATTTGAGCGTGGATCTGCTTCAGCTGCTGTGGATTTGAGCATTTTTCGATGAGTGAGATTGTGGGGTGGTTTGCCAAGTAGCGGTCGTTATTGACGGTTGGGAAATTGGTGTGGGGAATGCTTGGCGCCGCCATCAGATTGCTTCCGCCGAATCTCGCTTGCTATTTGGCTACGTGGGAGAAGGGGTACTAAAAGTTTATATTGTGAGTGCACATGTAGCACTACACTACTCCATCCATTACAATGATACATTTTTTTTCGATATAAAGAGATAGAAATTGATGATCCACACCTTTTTGTAAGAAAAAAATGGTTTTTTTTTTTTTAACTGTACTACTTCGAATGGAACAGTCCGACAAAAAATGCGTGCCACTTCAAATGAGACGGAAGAAATAATATATACCAACGATCATCTATCTCACTTTTGGTCTCCTACCTCGTCTCACTATCAATTTTTTATTTCTATTTAAATTTCTTATATTTTAATTTAATTTTATAATTATTAATTATAATTTATTAATCTAATTATGATTTATAATTAGTTTTACTAGTTAATGATTGAATAATTGATTATTAGTTCATTTCAATTTTTTGTAATAAATATAAATTAAAATTCATTAAATATTACTCATTATGTCCACAAAAAAATTATCACATTGTGGATGACACGAGTTTTTTTAATAAAATGGTGGATAGTATTGTGAGTGGAGTAAGTGCTCCACCTTTGATGTAATTTAAAATTGATTAATTAAGTGAGTGGTGGATCCAACAATGACATTTATTTTAAATAGAGTATGTGAGGTTAATAAGTAATAGCATCTTCAAGAGTTTCTCTATATATTAGAGAAATTTTTTCTCTATTATAAAGAAAAGAACACACACCATCTCCAACAATTACTCTACTTCCTACTCTATTTCAAAAAAATCATATTGTTTCTTTAATTTTACACACTATATTAATCTTATATTAATGATAAGGCATAAATTAATAAAAAATAAATGCACAAAATCAAATAAAATAAAAATATTATTTTTAATTATTTAAAATTAAAAGTTTCAATGTCATATGTTTAATGAAGTAATTTTATATGCCAAATATTTTTAATATACTATATAGTATAATTTAATATCTAAAATATAATTAAATGTCATATGTTTAATGAAGTACTACTATAACTAAATGTAATAAAAGAAAAGGAAAAACAAAAAGAAAATTGTAGAGAAATGAATAGTGTTCCTCTACTAGTAGAGAGATACTATTCATTTATCTATCATAGAGTAAAGGAATAGAGTATTGTTGGAGAGAAAAGAACCTCTAAAATAAAGATGAGAGCTATTATAGAGCTCTCTTGGAGATGCTCTAAGTGAACTGTATGGAGTCTATTATTATAAATATAAGTGGCAAATTTTTTTTTGGATGGACCGAAGAGAAAATTGTGATAAATTTTTCATGAATGGAATGTATGTGACAATTTTTTAGTAGACGGATCGAAAAGAAAATTGTAGTAAATTTTTCATGGACGAAAGGAATAGTACTTTTTTTTATAACAAATATTACTTCCTCCATTCACAAAAAGTGTGAACTTATTATTATGGAAGGAGTAATAATATATGCTTTAATTTTAGTTTTCCTAAGTTTTGTTTTGTTTTTTTTTTTTTTTTTTGGATATGAGGGAGGGAACAGTGGTGTTTAAATCCTAAACCTCACTGTAAGACTGAACCGCATCGCTGGATGTTACTTAGATCATAACAAAGTACCTTTACCATTTATGGATAATTATTTCACCCAATGTTTTATTGTTCAAAATTTATTGTGAACTTATTTGTCTTTTTTAAGTATTTATATTGCCTTCTTTTTATCCGACAAAAAAAAAAGACAGATTCAATAGTTAAAATACCACCGTTACATAAAAACGTGAAATCCACGTGACGACGCAACGTGTGGACGCCAAGAAAGCGGGTTGTCTTCTGTGCAGTTCTGTCCAGTACGCTGTGATCCGCCTAAAATTCCCACAAAAAAAATTTTACTTTTGAGGAAGTCGCATCGGTAATTTAACTGTAGAGAAAACTCAAACCCCACACACTTTCCTGCCTTCATTCCGAAGATTAATTAATAAATTAATAATCTAATCCCTCTCCTCCTCTCTCCTCTCTCACACAACACAACCTCTTCCCACAGATTTTATTTTCCAGTTTATTCACCGATTCAACTTTCTCTCACATCTCTCCTGTGATCACACGCACTCGTCGGCAATGACGGTCAGTTACCTGTTTCTGCATGTGATTGATTCACTGTTATTTTTCATTTTCAGTGTTAGAGACAAATTTATCGAGTAGCGATGTATATACATATCTTTTTATTTATAATTTCGATTATTTCTCTCTCCCATTTGGTTTTTCGTGGTATTGATATTGAACAAGATCTGAAAGAAAATCAGGTCTCGTGAATATTTGATTTCGCTCATGTGATTTCGTTCTGCGATGCTTGAGTGGATCGAGATGGTGATTAGTTTCGTGATTGGTTTTTGATTTGTTGAGTTTTTTTGTTGTCTTTCGCATCAGGAAATCAATAATTTAACTGGAATTGAGGTTTATTGTTTGTATGTGTGTGAGTGTGTGTGTGTGTGTGTGTGTTTTTGTTCTAATCTACGATAATATTCTTACCGTCAATGAGCTTAATAGATGAGCTGATAATTTTGAGGGAAAGAGAACTACTAGGCTAAATTTCTGAAATCGGTGGCTCAAGATCTAGAGTTCATTTGTTTTGCTATGGCCTATTGACATTAATGGAAAGTAACTTAATCGTTCGAGCTAAGATTTGAACTTTTTTTAATTACTTTCCTGTACGAGAATGTTTCTACACGTGATAGGTTGTTTAGGCACGATCGAGTTGGTGTATGTTTGTGCCGGTCCTCTCTCTCTCTCCAGCAATACCATAATTATACAATAAACTGAAAAAATTGATCAAAATGCTTCATGCAAACATTACGGAGTAGAAACTAAGATTTTAACTTGTTTTCTTTTAGGAAGTGCCAGTCATAGGGCTTGCAATCTGTTATTTGAGTTGGATGGAGATCATTTATCAAGGATAATCTATTAACTTTGAGATGAAATTATATATTCAAAATCGTCACTTTTCCGCCATTCCCAGCCGTCTTCCCCTTCTCTCTCTTATTTTATCAGTCTCTTTGTTCATGACAGACCAGGACTGTGAAAGTGAGCAATGTGTCGCTCAGTGCAACAGAACAAGACATCCAGGAGTTCTTTTCCTTCTCTGGGGTAATTGAATATGTTGAAATGAAAAGGTTCGATCACAGATTCTCAGATTATTTCTCCTTTATGTGTGATTTCAGTTAAATTTTTGTTCCACGTGGTTGGCAATTTTATATACCTTTGTCTCATTTAGTTTGCTTGGTTTTTAGTGAAAATGAGAGATCTCAATCTGCGTTTGTCACCTTCAAGGATGCTCAGGGTGCAGAGACTGCTGTTCTTCTTTCGGTATCCTTCTCAATGCCCTCACTCTATCTGTTTAGTTGGCTTGCATGATCAGAATCCTTGGAACATAGATGATGTGAAACTATACAAGTTTTTCGTGCATTTGTGCCAGATTAGGGAGTGGGGTTTTGTTTGGTCTTTGGAAAATGATGTGTATCTGTTATAGTTTTTACAGTGGAGTATGTAAATGCTCACAAATCAAACCATTTGGACTAACTGCTGAGAGCTTAAATTTTTGTTTTGCCATGATAGTTTGATATTGT
The DNA here is from genome assembly GCA_031470985.1 of Agastache rugosa. NCBI lineage: Eukaryota > Viridiplantae > Streptophyta > Magnoliopsida > Lamiales > Lamiaceae > Agastache > Agastache rugosa. The sequence continues at coordinate 17,907,424 of CM062609.1, forward strand.
AATTTGATGTTTTTGCTGAGCCAAAACTTTATCATTCCTACTGAGTAAAAAAATAAAGTTTCTTCTTTGCCCTAACAGCTGGCTGTCACTCCTTTAATTTATCCATATATATGTTCATCATATCTCTGTCCACACCCCCTTCCCTCGTTGCTTTCCTTTCTTTCTTCTCATTATTGGGTCTTTTTTTAATTATTTGAATGTGGTTGATCACTTAGAGCTCTGTTTATTTTGCTAATTTGATTGGACTACAAAAAGGTGAAATAAAGGAACAGACTCCTGGTCTGTTAAAGGTGGCAATTTTTTTTTAGTCCGACACCTCTGTGATTCCTTGTCTAATGATTTAGCCCTTCTGATCTTTTCCAGGGAGCTACAATAGTGGACCAGTCAGTGACCATTGCCCTTGAACCAAACTATACTCTGCCAGCATCAGCTGCAGGAAGAGCAGCAGCATCAATCGTATGGAAATTTTTGGTTCTTTATGTTTAAAATCCAATCTCTTGTAGGGAATGATCTCAGATGGTTATGTTTTACAGGCATCACAAAACGATAATGCAGGTGGTGGTGTTGCAGCTGCTGCGCAGAAGGCAGAAGACGTTGTTAGTGGCATGCTAGCCAAGGGTTTTATATTAGGGAAGGACGCTCTTAACAGGGCAAAGTCTTTTGATGAGAGGCACCAGCTCATATCGACTGCTTCAGCCAAAGTAGCATCCCTGGATCAAAAAATTGGACTGAGTGAGAAAATCACTGTCGGAGCAACCATAGTCAACGACAAAGTGAAGGAAGTAGACCAGAAGTTCCAGGTCTCTGAGAAGACCAAGACAGCTTTTGCTGCTGCTGAGCAGACTGTTAGTAGTGCAGGAACGGCTATCATGAAAAATCGATACGTCTTAACTGGGGCCACATGGGTTACCGGTGCTTTTAGTAGGGTTCAGAAGGCAGCCGGGGATGTCGGGCAGAAAACGCTGGAGAAAGTGGCTGAAGAAGAGCAGGGAAGAAATGAGGCTCAAGGTTACAGTCAGCTTCACACCACCGATTCACCAAAAGCTGCTCCGACCACAACTCCGACTCCAACTCCGACCCCAAGTGACAAAAAACCAGATTCTCCAAAGGGCTTGATTCTCTAGATTATATGAGGTGATAATAATTTGTGTATATATTATACATGCTTGTGAGGCTGAATCGTTTAGCTAGAAACTGGCTCTCCGTTTTGAATATTTGGTGATTGCCTTTTGAATAAGATGTGAAATTACTTCTAGATATATTGACCTGCATTCATCATACCAAGTCTTTTTTCTTTATTTGGAATTTACCATGTTTTTTTTAGTAGTAGATTATAGTTCTGTGATTCTGTAGAATTACTGCTTTATATTTGTTTGTAAAATTTTGTGCACCGTGGCTTTGCAAATTTTGAAGGAATTCACGACACTATGTTCTAGTGTTCTGATCCGTGTTGTGGACTAACATATAAGCATTTATGTCGTACAAGATATGTCACACATCGGTTGTGTAGAGTGTGCGTGGTTTATAACTGATTCCGCGAAGTCTGAACTTACCAATTTTTGGGTTTAGCGTGTTGGGTGATAAGTTTTGTCGATATGGGATTGCAGTCAGATATTTGACTCATGACTTCGTTTGCCAATTTTTGGGTTTAGCGTGTTGGGTGATAAGTTTTGTCGATATGGGATTGCAGTCAGATATTTGACTCATGACTTCGTTTGCCAATTTTTGGGTTTAACGTGTTGGTTATAAGTTTTGTCGATATGGGATTGCAGCCAGATATTTGACTCGTGTCACAGCGAGACCTACTCTCCCCAAGTTTTTGTGTTTTTTCTTTTCACAAATAATAATCGAGTCGAATTCCCAGTTTCATTTGGTGGATTATTTACTCCAAGTCTAAGTTCGATTGAGTACCTAATTAGATGAGATACTTCCATTAGAAGTTTGCCTTTTAAGTTGGTTGTGGCACAATCTCGCTAAAGACATCTTTAAGAATAATTAGATGAGAGATATATACTCTAATCTAAATAACTTAGTTTTTGTTCGTAAATATAATTGATGTGGCGTACTTATATAAAACAGGATGTAAGCTGAAAAATTAATGCACCCGCTAGGTGTATTTCCCTTCTCCCTATTTCTGAATATTTTATAATTTAATACAACATTTTTTTAACACTTTTAATTCAACATTTTAGCATTGTAAAATTGGTTTTAAAATAGTTTTTTTTTTTTTAACATTTTTAAGTGGAACCGACCTTAGCTCAGTTGGTAGAGCAGAGGATTGTAATTGTTTTGCAGATAATCATCCTAAAGTCGCTGGTTCAATTCCAGCAGGTCGGATTTCTTAGGTATTTCTTCATTTATGGCTCACCATCTTTTTTTTTTTTAATTCTTGAATACATGCATAGCCAATTCAAACGCCATTTACATTTGCTTTCTAGAATCTCAATGGTTTTAAAATTGAAATTATATCGAGTGGATTCTATTAGCATACTTCATATATTCACCCAATTCACATAAATGTCATAAAAAGGGCAAATTGCATTTAAATTTCCTAACCTTTTTTGAAATTCTGTTTTATTTCCTAACCTTTTAATTTTTCGCCTAAAATCTCCATCTTTCAATTTGTTTGATTTTTCTCCCGGCGAAGTATTCCGGTGCAATTAAATCAGAAAAATTCTCAAGGATTCCCACAAATTAAATCAGTGATTTATCAGTTATTTCTCAAGAGTTACGGACAATGAAGGAAGGAGTAAAAGAGGAGAAAAGATTAGAAAATTATGGACTGGAATCGATTTGTGTCATATTCCTATGAATATAAGTGTTCGTTAGACATGAAAAATGACGACGTTTTGAAATTCTTGAAACTACGTTGTTTGTTTAGTCGGGGGCGATTTGCCATGTAAGCATTTTCGACATCCAACACAGCTTCAATTTGGAGAAAATTGAACGCAGGAGAAAAATCAAATAAATTTAAAGGTGTAGATTTTATGCGAAAAATTAAAAGGTTAGAAAATAAAACATAATTTAAAAAAAGGTTGGGAATTTAAATGCAATTTGCCCTCATAAAAAATGAGTGGTTTACCTCTTGGGCGTTTTGTTTTATACATATTTTATTATTGAGTGAGAGAACCTAAACATCATCCGACCTTAGCTCAGTTGGTAGAGCGGAGGACTGTAGTATGTTGGCAGATGAATCCTTAGGTCGCTGGTTCGAATCCGGCAGGTCGGAGTTTTTTTATTTTTTTATTTTGTTATCTTGTTATTTTTTATTTTTCTCTCTCCACTTTATAATTATATCAAGTGGGTTCACTGTGATCAAATATCCTTCTTTAGTTATCAAATGTCCTTCTAATAAGAGCTCAGTTATATATAATCACCTGATCGTATTGATTAATTAATACTAGTATATAACATATATATATATATAGAGAGAGAGAGAGAGAGATAAATAGAAATGTATGGTATTTCCTCAGATTAGTATAGAAAGCATTTTTCTTGGACTGTATTTTTGTGTGTAGCTTGCGCAAAGTATTGACAGTATATTGGTTTGCATAGAAATGTGGTGTCGTGCCGTGCCGTTAAGAGCTAATTCTGGGCTGCTTATTGCAAATATTGCATTTGTATTTGCAAAATAATATAATGTGCTACTCGAGCTTCACCTAGACAGATTAGTAATTAAATCACCCAAAGGAAAGGAGTCTAACAAATTTCTATTGTCCCAAAAATCTCTTTACTTGAGATTTCATGCAACACTGAAGAAAAAGCAGCAGCATTGATTATAAGTTCATTCAGAAAACCACAGAGTGCTTGATATTCTATTAATGCAAGGGTCTTCAGAAAAATAACAAGGTAACAGCAAATCTGATCACATTCTATAGTTCAATTACCTAATTGTTTTGAAGAAACGATATTAATACCCGGAAAAATAGAGTTGCATTTAAATTTTTCATCATCATCATCAATGAAATGAAATGCCAGAAGGTGGTTTTCTGCATTTTCCTATTCCAAGCCGAGTAGTGTAGCCAGAATCTCAAGCTCTCTGGATTCGTCTTGCAGACGGAGATGATGCAACTATAAAAGTTTCAATCCACCAGTCACATCATCAACTAGGTCGGCCGGTCCTGCACAAAAATGAAAGAGAACTGATGCATACATTACCGACAGATCGTATAGAAGGGGGATTATGTTAGTTGTTGCTAGGCTAGCTAGTGTGTAAATTTGCTTTGTTTGTCCGGATGCATAATCTTATGTATTAGACAGAAGAGATTTAGAAAACTAACCTAGGACTGCCATCACTGTTCTTGAATCTGAAAAACAGGAACGAGTTGAATGTTGTTAGTCAATGAAGATAATCTTGTAGCAAAGAAGGATGTATATAAAACTTTTCATCTAAAACGTATGGAGTAACATTTTTATTTTTACAGCAAATTGAACATAAAAAATACAATATACGTATTACTTCAACATTTCTGGCACAAGTACTGCATCAGAAAACAAAGTAGTCTGTCACTCACGTGGAGCAATCTGAGTTCTTCCAGCATCAATTGTAATATGTGTTGGTAAGTTTAGTGATTTCGCCCTTTCCTGTATGAGTAGCAGAACATGGTTAGACATAAATTCAGCTGCCTTTGGGTCGTAGAACTTCAACTTCTTGATAAAATATAAGTTGGAAATGTATCCAATATGTCGAGTTACCGGCAGTTGAGAATTTTAAGCAAAAGATCTGAGCAAAAATTAACTTGAGGAGATATCCAAATGATGCTACTTTGACCAGTCAAGAAGTTGCTCTATGGGAAATGGGATTCAAACACTAATTAGCAGGTCAGATCTTCCATATATAGTTGAAATAATTTTATCCATCTTCATTCATATCTCTTTCTAGTTGAGATGGCATCCAACCTATGATTCTAAGATCAACTACACTGTCCCTAATTCCTAAGAGAAACTGCAGCAGCAGATGGGAAGATATATCCCATGTTATACTTAGAAGTAGATTCTTCAACGACGGTAAGCTCATTTTTTTACTATATGACAACATATTGATTCCTCAGTGACATTCTAATTCCTTTCTACAACAAGCAAATAACCATCTGTACATAATATTATTGTGTCGATAGGAACAATTAACTGGCCCGTTCTTCACAACAACAACAACAACAATAATAATATAACAATTATCTGCATTATATTATACTCACTGCTAACCAAAATAATGCAGCATTATTTCTATTCATGGTGATGCTATAAAAGGCTAAAACAAATGCATTTTATGATAAGGCAATGTAATAATTTTGAGATGCCAGTTTGACCTGTAGAACAAGCATATCATCTTCACTTTCAATTTTCACCACCACCTTAACCTGCCCACACATCTCCCATCTGTACGAAGGTAAAATTGAAGCTGTAAAATTGGTACAAAACTGGAACTTCAGAATTATTTTCAATAGGTCTACATGTACCTGCTTAAAGATCTTGGTGCCCGGTTCAAGATTTTCTTGTAAAGTCCCAAAGTCGCATGGCTACAGCCGAGAAAAGTTATTTTATATCAGATAACCACCAATTAATTCAATCAAATACTAAAAACAATAACACACTCACGAAAACCACCAATGCAATCGATATCAGAGAAACAAAATTAAAAAATAAAATAAAAGAATTAACATCACACCTGCATTGGGCAGCAATCTTCCCTTTCCCCATTTTCAGGTCATTCCTCACAACCAAAACCTACACTCGATCATCAAACCACACAATACCATAAACTTAATGCTCATAATTCACCCAACAATCACACACACACAAAAAAAAAACTACAACAATACCATCTTAAAATCGTCGATTATTTCAGCTAGTTTTTCAATCTCAAGCAGCGGTTTACCCCGATTAACCTTCTTCCTCCCCTCATCGTTAATCTCAGCACTTTTCGACGAACGGAAAGCAGCGCGGGACGAACGCCGAGCACCAATTAGGCATCCTAGAGCAAAACAACCCGCCCCAATCAAGAATGCGCTGAGCCAAGTCATCTCTATCATATCAAACCCCAGAGCAGCACTCTGAACTGCATTCAATTCACCATTTCTTAAAACAAATTTCTACAATATACAAGTTACCGACACTAGATAGTAAAATATTTTTAAAAAATCAAATATGAAGATTACTACTCTACTGTATTATACTATTTGCGATATATATATACATAGGGGGAGAGAGAGACCTGAGAGAAGCTGCATCGAAGACGAAGAGTATTTGGTGAGCTCAGAGAAGGAAGATACGACGACGTACGGTGCGAAGAGGAAGGTTTTTAGCCAATGCTATGAGAGGAGAGTAATAATGGGAAATGGTATAGGGCTCTGTTTGGCCTTCCGCAATTCTGAGCGTTTTCCGTTTCTTAACTTAGCGAAAATTTGGGGAGTAGAGTCAAACGATCCTTACTTAGACCTCTAATTTACTCTTTTTTTTTTTGACTGAACTTAATTGTTTTACTAGGTTTTCAGTATAATAAAAGGGATAAATGTATTTTTTTTTTAAATCAAATGTATTCTTTTTGTAAACAAAAGAATAACTATATTTAATGATGTTATTTTATATGTTTTCTCCTATGTCCACGATAAATATGCATTTCTTTCCTTTTTTTGTCCGTCGACTAAAAATATATACAATTCTTTTATGGAGTATGACCCACCAACTTTTCTTATCTACTATTCTTCTTCCTTCAAATTTATTTACAGAATATATATATATATATATATAAATAAAAGCAAAACCATGAATACCAAAATTTGCCGCTCATTTTTCATGTTCATTTTTTATTATTTTATTTATCTTAGTATCATTGTTTTTTCTCAAAAACAATTCAGACAGCTTTCACAATCTGTTTTTCTTCTTTTGCGTGCGTTATACTTTTATAGTTAATAGGAAGCCAACAGTTTTGTCCGTTCGATTGCATAATTATTCTGATGACATATTAAAAGTTGTGTTGAACACAATCTCTACTATTAAGCGAGCAGCCCGTGAGTTCAATCTTCCACGCGGTTGTGCTTCTTCACCAAGGTTATCACATATAATAACCCTCGCAAATTAACGATCATGCTATATTTTGTCTATAAGCACCCAATTACAAGAGGTGCAAGCGTATTCAATTATTAATTTTTAAAACAAGGTAACATGTATTGGAGTTGATAATTTTCGTAGCTAAGAACTTATTACACGAATTTAGAGTTGTAACTGCACTCAATAAAACTAAAATAAATTTGGACAAATAACAAAAAGAAACAATTGTGAGAAAAAACTTGAATTTTATCCATGGAAAAGGGTTGTGAAGAATACTAGAAGGGAACGCACATTACCCACGACATTGCTAGAAGGGATCCCTTACCCACGCACACAGCCATTTATTTTTTTGGACTGATACATATCTTCAATTATTCCAATTAATATAGTTATTTCCAATAATACTCATGACTTATAAATTTTGTATTTTTTTTTGTGAACATAAATTTTGTATATATTTGTCATGAAATTAATTCGTAGTACCTCAGTTCCATTATAAGTGGAACATTTCTTTTCGACACAAATATTAACTAGAAGATATAAAATGGTTAAAGTGGTATGACCTACAATTTTTTAAAGAGCTAATTATTTCTATTTTATGAAACATGTCACTTACAAAAGGATATTCCAATATGATATAGGAATACGTACCACTTACAATGGAACGGAGGGAGTAATATTTAGATTACCATAAAAAGTCATAATATTTAGGATAATAAGTATATACTACATGTAACTGAAATGTGATCTAGGCATGTAATTATATGTCATTATGGGGAAAAAAAATTGATATTTAATTGCACTGTAAAATAATTTTCAAATTATAGTGGTAACTGTTATATTTTTATATGAATTTGACGTACTTATTATTAATTTAGATAATACATATACAACAAACACACATAGTTAGACATAGTTTAGTGATGGTTTGAGAATTTTGATATGTGATAGTGACATTTACCGTAAAAAAAACTACTATAAATGTTATATACAAGTGTTGCAAAATATATAGTGTTTTACTTTTGATCACATTGTAAGCAATAAATTTTAAATTAATTCATTTGTTTCCCCTTCTTTATCTATATTTCAATTTTCTATGATATTTGAACACATAATCCTCAAAATGAAAAGTATTCCATTAAACAACATAAAAGATTATACAAGAAATAAAAACTTATAAATATCAATATAATTAACTATAAATTTACCAAAGTTTAAATAAGTCGCATATATATAAGATACATAGATTTATGATATTAAGCCACTCTTAACATTTCAGATGTACAAAAACTTTAAATTCCAAACAAAAAAAGAAAAAGAAAGAGGAATACTAGTTTACTACCTATGACCTACCATAATTTTTTATTTCCGCTAACATAACACTATAAGAATGAGAGTTCATTTCTCCACTCACGATACTCACTACTACATTTTTTTAAATCCGTGCCATTTTCAAATGTGCATTAATGGTGGACAAAGGGAGTACGATTTTAAAAATGTTACTTTATTCTGTGAATAAATTGCATATTACACCCTATGTTTTTTAAATTGCATAAAACACCCCTATGTTTTATTAAATTCTGCACACTTGCCCCTCCGTCCACTACCGTTAATAACACCATCCGAAAAAGAACGAGTAAAATGCATAATACACCCCTATATTTTCTAAAACCTGCATAAAACACCCTTATATTCTTAAAATTGCATAAAATACCCTCATGTTTTAATAAATCTTGCACACTCGTCCCTCAGTCTACTACCGTTAATGATTAATTAACGTCGTCTAATGATGTTCTTAGAAAAATTAAGGAAAATAAGAGAGGACATCATCCATTCTGATGAAGTGTGGTTTTTAATGTGATGTAGGAAGAATCATTTTCTTGAACAATACATTTTTTTGTCTTGAATAGGTTACAAAATATTGTTATGGTACATACTTGCCTTTTGTTGGCTTTTTGTCTGTAGGAATGTTGGTGGGCATGTGCTAAAAACTTATTTTGAACTCTATATTTAAATGTCATTTTGAATTTTTATTATATAATGAGTACTGTGAACTTTATTTTTAATTAATTATTTTTGGATGTCACTTGAACTAAAGATAAAGATGAACTTTATGTGTATATATATAAATACATGTAAGTTTCTTGAAAAATATAAAGATGAACTTTATGTATATATATAAATACAAGAGTCGGACCATGTATTAATGGTCAGCAGTAGAATTTCATGGATAAACTAAATATATTCAAATTTTGATTTGAGATGGAGAGATGCTTTGAATTTTCTTAAATTTTGTTTTGTAGCAGTATATGAGAAATAATTGATAATAGGAAGAAAGTCTTTCAACTACAGGTTTAATATTAATATTTTTTTAGAATTTTCGATTTATAGCCTAACATAATGCTAAAAGATAAATCAAACTATTTGTTCAAATGTGTAAAAGAGCAAAGAAGATGAGTATGTTATTTAATAGAATGTTTGGGGGTATTTTGGACTATTTGCACGTCTTAAAAGCATAAAAATATGAAGTAGTTGTATAGAAAGCGAGTGAAATCCACGCTCCGTTACTCTCACGGATTGGGTTTTTGGTGCAGGGTTTATGAAAATATATGGATATTTTATGCAATTTAAAGAACATACGGGTGTTTTGTGCAGGTTTTAGATAATATGGGGTGTATCATGCAATTTACTCCTTATTTCGTTCTGCTCGAAGTGACACACTTCTTTTCGGCACAATTATTTAGAAGAATGGTTATTAAAAAATAAAGAGAAAGTGATGGAACTCACATCTTTTTATGAGAGATAGTGATTTTCTTTTTTTTTACAGTGCTACTTCGAGCGGGACGACCCAATAAAAAATACCTGCCACTTCGAGTGGGACGTCGGATGAAGTACATCTTAACAAGGGTTATTTATAATTTGTGTCCCCAACTTTTATCATTTTTGTGTTTGTGGCATAAACTTTAAAATTTTCCAAAAAAAATCTTGTACTTTACTATTTTATCTATAAAATGCCCACCTTTATTTTCCGGCGTTGGAATAATGAATTAGTTGACATTCTATCTGATGTGGATATTAAAATGACAAGTGTACCGAAACGACGTCGGGGTTGAAACCAAGATCTCTCATTAAAAAGAGTCTTGTGGTGCCTCAACTAGCCATTTGAGCTAGGCCTCATTGGCAATAAGACGGTTGTTAAAAGAATATGGGGTAAAATTTATTTTACACACTTCCACTTTACACAAATAAAAAATACACACCTCCTCCAAAACAAATGAAAAATACACAACCCTACAAAAGTAACCCTACAATGGCCCACAAAACATCACTTCATTCCACAAAAAACAAGGCTCATGCCTTGGGAAAGAAAAAAAAAATAATGTGCGCGGCAGAAGGAGGAGAAGAAAAAAACGACCAAGATTCGGTCATGAGGATTTTGAATAAAAAACCATTTTTTGACCCACTTTCTACATTAAATAACCCCTAGGTCCCCCACCATCTCAAAAAAAAAACGACAAACCCTACCCACCCCTTCAAATCCCGATAGCCACCATCTCTCTCTCCCCACCCAATTCCCACGAGAGCCGTCTGTTCATGAGACACACTTTGTACAGCCGGAGGTTCCTGCCCATCATTCATTGCCTGAGCTTGGATCTTCGTTTGCCCCGATTGAGCAGTATGGTAGTTTTCTGCACGATCCATATCGTCATTCGATGGAAATCCCCAGTGGTCGTGATGAAGCCTTGTGGCAGGGGCTTGGGCAGGTAAGCATTTTATTTAATAAGCACGTATTTTTCAATTATTTATCATTTAATTTAGCACTTGTACTAATTTAATTTTCCATATAAATTTAGGCAATTGGAAAAGCATTTGAGAACGTTCAGGCATCATATGCTGGACAAGAAGCTGTGATGAGAACGCCCATCGATGCAGTGCCTATTTCTCAGGTGGGTGCTTCGGTGGATGAAGATGATGAGCCGTTCCGGGTACCTCGAAGAGGAAATAGGAAGAAGAAACATGCAGCCGCAGTCCGTACACCCATGATTGCTAGTAGGGCACCAGCAGAGCTTGATATCCAGTTGGTTCAGGCGTACGAGTTGTTTCTAAGTGGCCCACCTGACCAATTTATGGTTGTGACTGCGAGTGGGGGTTATCTTCCGCATCAGTGGTGGAGGGTGTTAGAAAATCCACACACTGACATAATCGTTGGGGTAAGTAAATATAATTATTATATTTACTTCACTTGTTTAGTCTATTTATTTATTTTGGTTATATTTGTTGAATGACATATGAATTGTATTTGTGTTTGTAGGTTTTAGACCTGTACCTGCTATGGTTGAGGAAACGGATTGCTCACCGTGACAACGTGCTGGAGAATGTCACGGCTAGAAACACTGTAATCTTGGATTGTGATGTCTTCGTAAGTTTTATTGCATGTATTTTCTAACTAATATTCATTTCTTATTTCCAATTTGTTTTCTATTTTCTGTCTATAACTATGATGTGAATTTCAAATAGCTCCAACTCCAAGGTGAATGGGAAAAAAAATTTTAAGCATAGAGATCGAGACGCCGTTGAGGGGAACCTGGGCTCTGTATGCAGACTGGGAGGCTCCTAAGAGCATATGTTTTGGAGCGTATGGACTCAATGCAGGTGACGAGCAGTCGTCGTTTTTTGATGCACATCACGTAAGTAAATAACTTCTCTATTTTGGATTTTCTGCAATTATTTATTTTTAAATTAACTATCATGTGTACATTTAATGCAGATCATTATGGTATGTCTCATAGGAGGCCATTACGTAGTAGTCCGAATTGATATGTTAGCATGGACTGCCGAGTTGTATGACCCCCTCTATTACAGCAAGGATAGGAAAGTGCAAGAGGGGAGAGTTACTCAATTAGCACCACTTCTGAAGTTGTGGGCTCGGGTGCTCGATTGTTCATTTTATTGGAGGCATAACCGGATTGGAAGAGCAGCCGAGGAAGATCCATTGAAGCTCGTTGTCCCTCCTGCAGTGGATCAATTCAAGCAAATGGACAATTACAGTTGTGGGCTATATGCATTGATGACTATTGAGCGATTAATTAGTGGTTCGCCCTCTATACATTGGGGTAATACACACACCAAACAGTATAGGAAGAGGGTAGCGACCGCAATCTATGGCATGTGTCATCCACCAATGGAGCATGAACGAGAACAATATCAAGAAATATGTAGGGCAGCAGCTTCATCTTCCAGAAATTAAATTTTGTAATGGCACTTATCCGAATTGATATGTACTCAGACTATTTATTATTTTCATGCTATTTATTTCCAGTTTTATCGTGAATATATTAATCTAGCTTAACAATTTTCATCGCCACTATTATAAATATTAAGAGAAATTCAAAACTGACTAAAACCGACCGGAAACAGAAAGATCCCGCTCGAAAATGTGAAGATCCCTCTCGAGAGGGATCTTCACATTTTCGAGCGGGATTTTCACATTCTCGAGCGGGAGATTAATATGCACTAGCGGGATCTTTATATACACACTTTATGTATTAAAAGCCGACTGCAAAGTGAAGATCCCTCTCGAGAGGGATCTTCACTTTGCGAGCGGGATCTGTATATACACGAGAGGGATCTTTACATTTTGTGATGTTATTTCCATGCAATAACTTCTTTATTTATTCATTAAATTATATTTATTCAATTATGTGATACATGACTTCAGCGAGTATGGCCATATTCATGACATACACTACATCTCTTACGAGCTTGACTCTCCGTAACAGCGCGTCGCCGGTTAACTCTCGGACGTCCGGGAAGAGAAGTGATAGCTGGAGGCAAGACCAATGTATTGTCTACTTCAATTGGAAGAGTCCAATCTTCTTTGTGCGGAACACGAAGTATAGGATATTTGTATGCGTCTATCCAAGCTTCTCTTTTGTAGTACAATTGCACGTAATCATATATCGTCTCTCTATTTTTGCTGCAATTTCAACCAATCACACAATTAGAGATTTTAAGTGATAAAATTATCAAAATCAATGTGATAAACTTACAGTATTGCAGCAATAGCATGAGAACAAGGCATTCCATCCAGTTGAAATTCACAGCAGGTGCATGTCTTCATATGGAGATCTACTTTGAAATATCTCTTACCATCATGTACGTTGAAGGTCAAGCCCGGTGCACCAGCTGCATTGTACCTCAATGCTTTATTCATCTGTTGCGTCAGTTTTTTAGATGCTTCAGCAGTTAATATGTCGTCATCGCCATTCGCCTCTTCACGTCTCTCATCAAACCATTTCTCGATGACATGTCTGATTGCATCAATCATTGAGCATATGGAAAGCCGTCGAGCCCACAACAATCTGTCATTCCAAGACTCTGCTGCATTTGATGTCAGTTGGCTGTAACGTGGAACTGGACAACAGCTCCGAGCCCATTTCTCCGGTCCAACACTCATTAATTTCTGGTATGCAGCTTCGCTCTCTCGACGGATTTTGTTCATTGCATTTTCATAAACTGAATGGCGATATGCATATGCAGCTTGTTCATACAAGGTAGTAACCACTTTTCCGAACCGCTTCAACATGTTGAGTAAGTGATAGTAGCAGAGACCGTGAACTGCATCAGGAAACACTTCACTAATAGCGTTGCCTATCGAGACATGAGCATCAGAGACAATGACTGTATCCGTCAGTTCCCCATATGCAACTCTAAAACGCTCGAGGAACCACTTCCAAGAGATATCATTTTCGATTGGTCCAACACCTATCGCCAATGGGAATACCTGCTCATTGGCATCCTTCGTCAGCCGACAAACAAGATACCTCTATTTCGCCCTTGAGATGAGTGCCATCAATTGCGATCACAGTCTCATGTTGAGTGGATAAGCAAGTCCGTGCCGCCGAGAGCCACAAATAGTTACGGAACTTCCCATCATTTCCAACCGCGTATCGCAACCGTGCCAGGATTTGATTCCTTAAGCATGTGAAGATAGCCAGCAACATCGGAAGGACTCAACATACCCTCCGTATATCATCCGTATCGCAGGTGTCGTGCGCTCAGGGCCAAATCATATTGGATTGTGATACCGAACTCGCGGAGCACCTCCTCCACAATGGCTTTCGGCTTCATGATTTCACACTCCCTCCGTATTTTTCTGGCAACGTAGGCTGCAATAACATTCATGTGGACTTTTTTGGGCGCCACACGTCCAAGATGACGGGTGCATGCATGATCGCCATCAAATTGGCGGACTATCCAAGCATCAGAGTTTCTGCGGGATGATGCTCGCAACTCGAAAGGGCAATTTTGCAAATGCCTGCAAATCCATCTGAGACGCTTCGTATCAGATGATACAACTTTGTATTCAGCTCCAATCTCCATGTGCCACAAGCCGGCTGCAATATTTAGATCATCTTTGCTTTCAAAAGTAGAACCAACCTTTAACTCAGCATCATCTGTCGGGTCATTTTCTCGTGCAACGAGTGAAATCGTAGCATCGAGCGGAATCACTGGAACCAACCAACTGGCGAGATCCTCGGAATTCACTCCTTCATCCCTACGAATCCATGTTGCATGCTCCGCAATCGTGGATTCTGTCATGTTATCCTCCGACTCTTCACTATCGGATTCGGGTTCAGATTCTAGAATATAACTTTCATCATCTCCTTCATTTGTATCTTCATCATCGTTGCTTTCTTGTTCATCATTGCGAGAAGTTGCTCTCCTTGGGAAAGAGGTCTCTGGAACAGGCATTTGGGGGATAAAGGAATATTCAGGTGTGGATGTCGATCCGTAATTACCTCCAGCGGAATATGGATTATCAAACCAATTTGAGGAAACCATCTGTCTTTGTATGAGACCGCGATAAATAATACAACTCGTACTGTGTACTAATCGAATTTCCATTCAACATAATATCGATGTTGTATCTCAAATTTATGAGAGATTGAGAGGCCGTCATAAGTTGAATAATCTGTTCAAATCCGCCCACGTACGTACAATCGTGCCATTGTCCGCCGTATTTGATAGTGAAGTACTTCCATTCATCCATCTATATAAAATTAAAAACGAAAAATGATTAATAAAATAAATTAGAATACAAAACACCAAAATCCCTCTCGGTATACCTATTTCCCGCTCGAGCGGGATTATGATGTACCGAATGGGAAATGAGTTATGCGAGAAGGAAATAGTTCCATTTAATGCGTTGCATAATTTATATCTTAAAATGTAATTTTCGCTCATTATAGATTGATCTAGTAACGAATCCCGATTTATTTTGTATAATTACTAAATAGATTAATAAAAGATCAACATTAGAAATTAAATGAACTATAATGCTGTAAAAAATCACCTCAATCAACAACCTCCGAAGATGAGTGAATTTGTAAGTCAATTCTCTAATTTTTTCGTAGATATTTGTAGTGAATTTTCTAATTCTTCGTAGATGTGTTTTGATCTTCGCTTCAATGTAAGAAATATATAGAAGTGAAAAGTAAAACTAGTATGGATTCACGTGAAAATTGTACATAAAATGTACAATTTAATTTACAGCTATACTACAGTCCAAAAAGAATAGGTGTGGCGTGCCTGCATTGTGCAAGTAATTCACGCGGTGCACAGAAAAAAATTGAATATCCCTCTCGAGAATTGAAGATCCCGCTCCAGTATATGGATATCCCGCTCGACAAAATGACGATCCCGCTCAGGGAATTGAATAACCCGCTCGGGCGGGATGTTACATTTTTCGAGCGGGATATTCATTTTGTCGAGTGGGATCTTCATTTTTTGGCTCTTCATGGGGTTATTGTCTTTTTTGGTATGATTTCTATATTTTTCGCCTTCATTTAAATATGCAGCAGGTATTTATTACTATTAATAATATATATAAAAGAATATTAATAACCAATGATTAACTACTTTATCAAACTTTCATGCAAAACACAAGTATACTTTTCTTACAATGTGTAAGTGATTAGCAATCATTAGTCACTTTTTGATTAAAATAAATCACAATCAACGGTCATTTCGGCCCTTCAAACGAAAAGTGTGTAAAATTCATTTGTTTTGGAGGAGGTGTGTATTTTTCATTTGTGTAAAGTGAAAGTGTGTATTTTTATGGATTAGCACAAAGAATATTATCTAACATCTATAATGATAAACTAATTTAATGGAATGTGTAAAGTCACTTAATAGAAAATATTACGGATTTTCACGTGCAACACATATTTGCATAATTGCATTTTAAATACGACTATCAAACGCAATAATTTGAGATAAATTACTATTTTCACAACAAATATTTTATGTATAAACAATTAATTTAGTAATTACAAATAAGTTGGAGAGAGGCCTGCAGCTCTTGGAAGATTCCGCTGCGGAGAAAAGCCTTCAAAAAGTCTCTATTAAAACTGAAAGAGTCGTCACACATTACACGCAAAAACCTCACGTTCCAAAGTCTTCTTCTCCAAGATTTTTCGCCTTCAATTCTAAGGTATTCTGTTTAATCCATTTTTCTCGATCTACAACTTATTCTTTGATTCATGATCTGTCGAATTTTGTATTTAATTGGTTGTTTGAGCTTTTGGCTGTTAATTTATGTTAAATATTTTTTTTTATGTAGAATTTAGGGGTGTGCGTGTTATTTTCATGTGAATTTCAGAGTTCGAGCCTTGAGAAGTAAGGGATTTGGGTTTCGCCATATGTTCTGTGACTGGAGGGTATTCGATTTTGAATTTGAACTGAATTATTCGATCAAATAGTTTGTTTGACTAGGGTTCTGGGTTATATTTTGTTATAATGTTGGCGTATAAAGAATTATAGGGTTGATTTATTTAATTTTCCGAAGCATTTCTTGAAAAAGATTTGGCAAATTAGATTTCGTTTTAGATCCAAATTACGAGTGTTTAAGAATATCTAAACTGTTTCAGGGTTTTTTTTTGAGATCATTCTTCGAAAAGATGAGTGACAATTTGATGGATAAAGTCACCGCTTTTAGTGAGCGCTTGAAGATTGGGGGATCTGAGGTGGGGCAAAAGATTACTGCGGGTGTGAGTTCTGTTAGTTTCAAGATGAAGGAGTTCTTCCAAGGTCCGAATCAGGCTGATAAGCTTGTTGAGGAAGCCACTGCTGAAACTCTTGATGAGCCTGATTGGGCCACGAATCTCGAACTTTGTGATATGATCAATCACGAGAGAGTCAACAGTGTTGAGTTGATCAGGGGAATAAAGAAAAGAATCGTGCTGAAAAGCCCTAGGATTCAGTATTTGGCCCTCGTGTTGCTGGAAACTGTTGCTAAGAATTGTGAGAAGGCGTTCTCAGAGGTTGCCGCTGAGAGAGTGCTGGATGAGATGGTGAAGCTGATTGATGATCCGCAGACTGTGGTCAACAATCGGAATAAGGCTCTGATTTTAATTGAATCATGGGGAGAGTCCAGTAATGAACTTCGTTACTTGCCTGTTTATGAAGAGACGTACAAGGTAAACCTGCTGTTCGAGTAGGTCCAATGTCTTTATGTTCCTTGGAAACTAAGAATGGGATTAATTATCTTTTTTATTTTTCTATTGGTTTCTTCTTTAGATAATTCATTGTCTTCAGAAACCATTAACCAACTTCCTCTTTTGTCGTGCTCTGTGTATTCTTACTCTCGTCTAGAGTTTAAAATCAAGAGGAGTTCGCTTCCCTGCTCGTGATGAAGAGAGTCTAGCTCCAATATTTACTCCTGCAAGATCTGTGGAAGCTTCAGAATCTAATGCCACACTTGGGCAGCAACTCCATTATGATATCCCTGTACAAGGCTTTTCCGCTGAACAGACAAAGGAAGCATTTGACGTAGCAAGAAACAGTATCGAGCTTCTGAGCACTGTTTTATCCTCTTCCCCACAGCAAGACACACTTGAGGTATTATAACTGTTTGATATTTGCATAACATATTTGTCATTTCGATTGTGTCTCACTCTTGATGGCATGTATAGGAGGTCGTTTGCCTGTTTTTACTAATATATTTTCCAATTGCTAGGTTGGTAATGGTACTGTTTCAAAACAATATACATGATGATTATTTTGGCCTTTGTATTTTACCCAAGAACATCTTAATTTTTGTTGGGGTGATAATCATATCCTTAGATTCTCCATAAATTTTCGGATATTGGTCCAGAATTTGGGGACCAGTCTTCCTCATGCTTTGCATATTGTGTTGTCCAGAAAATGCTTTTGGGGGCTTAAATTCGCATCATTGCATTGTTCTGAAACTTTACTAATTAGTTTTCTTCTTATAATTTATTTGATGATTAGTTTTATCAAAGGCTGATTTCAAGCTATTTATAATAGCCATTTCACTTTCCTGGAAATCTGCCGAGTTGAACTGAGTTACACCATAATTTCGGAATATTTTGACTTGATTTTTTACTTGATAAAAGAAGAAAATGAGTCGATCACAAGGATGAATTAGGTGCAGGAGCTGATATAGGCATTCTTTTATCGTAGCTTCTTTACCCATGAATGCTCTTCTAATATTTGATCAATCCTTACATTTCTATTTCATATTCCACTGTCTAAATATTCTTCTAATTTTTTATCAATGCTTACATTTCTATTGCATTTTTCATTGTCTGAGTATTCTTCTAATATTTCATCTTTGATGTTATCTTAACCGACTGTTCTTCTAATATATCATCACTGCTTACATTTCTATTCCATTTTTCATTGTCTGCATTTTCTGCAGGATGAATTAACCACCACCCTTCTACATCAATGCCGCGAGTCCGGATACACTGTTCAAAGAATCATAGAAACAGCTGGGGATAACGAAGCAGTCCTTTTCGAAGCGCTGAATGTAAATGACGAGATTCAAAAAGTTCTATCCAAATACAAAGAGATGAAGACGCCTGCGGGGTCGCCAAAGGGGCCGGAGCCTGCCATGATCCCCGTGGCTGCTGAACCCGATGACTTGCCTGCTGCTGGGAAAGAAGAATCCCTAGTCAGAAAACCTCGGTCGGGCAGCAATGGAGGGAACAACGACGAGATGATGGACGATCTCGACGAGATGATCTTTGGCAAGAAGTCCGGCGGCACGTCGGAAGCTGGCGGGCAAGATGCAAAGAAACAGCAGCCACCACCCAAAGACGATCTCATCTCCTTCTAAATAGATGTTTTGAACATTATGGATATTGGGCTTTGTGGATACTTTTGACATCTGATACTGGAGTCACCTTGAAACAATTATATACCATTGTGTTCTCTATTTTCTTTTCTTATTTTTTTTTGGGTTATATTTGGAAACTTTGGAATTTATTGATTTCCACGCCACTTGTGCATGATATTTGTAGTGGAACTACTTTGGATGTAATTGCCTAGAATTGATCTCTCTGATATGTGAAGAGGTTATTTTTAAGAGCTTGTCCTTATTTTTTGATCCATTTTGCAACATTGATGCTATATTTCAAACGTTTCAGTAACGAAATTGATCAAGAATTGTAATTTGTTTGGTAAGTGCCCTATTATTAAATGTGCAAAAATGATTTGTAATTGGAAATTTTAAATTTGCTTTATGAAATACAAAAAATGATGATTTATTTGGTGTCTAAGCCTTTCTAAATGCGCTAAAATGATTTTGAATTTGGTAATTTCAAATTAGTTTTGTAAAAGGGAAAAATTGGATAATAGTACTTTTAGGGATGTTTACTTTGCATGATAGGATGTATTGATAAAATATATGATTGATCATGTGAAGGATTAGATGATCAAACAAGCTCAAAAGTAAGTACACGGTAGATTAACCTATACTATTTTTATCTATCTATTCTATTACTCAAAATAAACGTCCCCTTTAAGATTAAAAATACTAATAATAGCACCAATTTTTAAAACATATAAATAATATCATTTCTGGACATATTTATCCCTCCTTTCTTTTTCTATTTGAGAATTCACGAATTTTAATTTGTGAATTCACAAATTTAAATTTGTGATTTCACTCATCATATCAAGTACATCCTTTTCAAATTTAAAATATTAATTCGTAAATTCACAAATTCTAATATGTGATTTTAAGCATCAGAAAAGAGGTTGCCGGAAAATCACCGCCGGAAATAAGAAGGGAGGTGCACCGCCGTCTCTTTGAGACAGAGAAATAAGTTAGAGTTTTGATTCTTCAAAATTAGAGAATTAGGCACAAATTGAATCATGTGAAAAAAAAAATATTTTTGGTCATGAAGGGTAAAAATGTACAAAAGTTGTTATTATTTATGTTTTTTAAAAATTGATGCTATAATTAGTATATTTTTTTTTCCTAAAAGTGTTATAATCCTACAATATCTCTTTATAAAATTCTTCATTCAAATTCGAAGATAGTAGAGTTCGAGTTATTAGTGTAATAGTTGAATTCGAGCTCAATGATACTTGAGTGAATATTTTTGTGAAGTTAGTTAAACTCAAAGTGTAGTCGAATAAGTCGGTTATTTTTCAAAATTTCATGAGTTATATTTTGGGATGTATAATATTTATTTTCAATTTTTATTTTGAAAGGATTTATTTTTTCAATTTTTTCTGTTATTTACCATTTTATTCTACTCCATATATTTAAGCCATAATAAATTTATTCTAGTTTAATTTTTAATCAATTACAACTTGTTATGTAAATAAATCTAATAAAGTATTGGTTCTGAATTCTCTTCTAAAAAAAAAAAAAGTATTGGTTTTGAAGGAAAATATAAAATGCTGTATTTAGAAATTCCCTTGAAATAAGTGTTAGTTTAGTTCCAACTTTGTAATCTCAAGAGAGTTCGTGCTCTAAAATAGAGCGGTAGTTTACGACTGAGGCGATTAAGCCACCGGATAATGGCCGGAAGACACAACTCCGCCGCCTCCGCCGCCGCGAAATCTCACAGATCTCCTTTCCTCCTTTTCGGTCTCTCTCTCATATTCCTCTCTCTCATCTTCTACATCTTCACCTCCTCTTCTTCTTCCTCTTTCCCCACTCTCCACACTACCACATTCCCCGCTGCTCCAAACCCTAACGTCGATTATTCGTTCGTTTCCTCACTTGAGAAGTTTCTTAGCGATCACAAATCCAAATCTTCCTACAGGAGCGCCGACGACACCATTGGAGGCGATGTTGATGAACGGGATGTGAAGAGACTAGACGATTTGATTTCGGAGGAAGAGGAGAAACGTCTTTACGGAGACGAGAGTTCGTTTTACTCGCCGCTTAAGGTTTATGTGTATGATATGCCGTCGAAATTCACCTACGATTTGCTCTGGTTGTTTCACAATACGTATAAAGAGACCGGTAATCTCACCTCCAATGGAAGTCCTGTTCATCGATTGATTGAGCAAGTGAGTTTTGATTAAGAAGGATTTGGTTTTGAAGAATTGAAGCTAAATATTGTTATCAGATTCATAGAATTTTTATCATTCCTGTTACATGAGCTTGATTCCTTGGATCTTAACGCAATGTTTGTGTTTTGTTATGCTTAGTTTGTTTTTATTTGTAGTACTTTATTTATGTTGCGATTTATTGGTTGTAGCATTCGATTGATTATTGGTTATGGGCGGACTTGATAGCACTGGAATCAGAGAGGTTATTGAAGAATGTGGTGAGAGTTCACAAGCAGGAAGAGGCAGACTTGTTCTACATTCCATTCTTCACTACAATCAGCTTTTTCTTGTTGGAGAAACAGCAATGCAAGGCTCTTTATAGGGTGTGAGTGCGTTGCCATAGTCTCTTTCTTCGCTTTCTTTTATATTAATGTTTGCTTTTAAATTCTTGCAGCACTTTTTGCAGCTACTAGTGCATACATGTGTTAATATTTCTCATGAAATGGGTTGGGGTGATGTCTAGTGCATTCTATCATGTCAAGATTCATTGTTCTGTTTATTTTATTCTGGAAACTTTATGGAGACTTTATTACATTGTGATGGGATATGGTAAAATGGTTTAACTCTTTTCTGGGAGAAGCCATTTCTTAGTTTTGAAAAACTGTTGAAGGTATAACAATCCTCAAGCTTAATGTAAAAACTGTTATAGTGTTACTATTCCATCTTCTCCTGTGTTTTTCTGTCTTCCTGTTTCGTTGTTGCTCGTCATATTATCTAATTTTTAGTGATGGCATCTTATGTGACACCATACGAGGTCAGAATCTATAAAATGTCAGTTTTAAAAAAAAATTAAAATATTCAGGATAATGTTATTCAGCTGAAACCTAATCACTGGGATTTGTTTTAGTTGAAATTTTGGATATGGACACGAAACCAATATTCTGAATCCTATTATACCTACTCTCTTCCTGAGATTCCCCTGGGAGACTCTGCATCACTTGTATGATAACATATTCATTATTGGAAATGTAGGAAGCCTTAAAGTGGGTCACAGACCAACCAGCTTGGAACCGATCCGGGGGTAGAGATCATATCTTGCCAGTTCATCATCCTTGGTCATTTAAATCTGTTCGGAAGTTTATGAAGAAAGCAATCTGGCTCCTTCCAGATATGGACTCAACTGGGAATTGGTCAGTTTTGCCTTAACTTATGTTAGTGCACCAAATAAAGTAATTAATCGCAGACATGTAATAGATGGTAATTTGGTATGTGATTGTCTCGACAATTCAGGTATAAGCCTGGACAAGTTTACCTGGAGAAAGACCTGATACTGCCATATGTTGCCAATGTCCATTTGTGTGATTCCAGATGTTTGTCTGATTCACAGAGGACTACACTGCTATTTTTTCGTGGAAGGCTGAAAAGAAATGCTGTAAGATCTCATTCTTGATTGATATGTGATTTTTTTTAACTTAATTTAGTGCAAAGGCTAATAGCCCATATTGACTATGTACTTAAGTTTGCTAGCACAAATACTGTTGTTGCTCTCAGGGCGGTAAAATTCGCGCTAAACTTGTGGCAGAACTCAATGGAGCCAAGGATGTTATCATCGAGGAGGGTACTACTGGAGAGGGAGGAAAAAATGCAGCTCAGATTGGCATGCGCAAGTAAACTTGAGCTGCATAATTTGGATACTGTATGGCCAACAAAAGAAAGTTCGCTGATCTACTTGTTTGTTCCTTGTTCATCAGGTCTATCTTTTGCCTTAATCCAGCTGGTGATACTCCTTCATCTGCTAGGTTGTTTGACGCAATTGTCAGTGGCTGCATCCCTGTAATAGTCAGTGACGAGTTGGAGCTTCCTTTTGAAGGAATTCTTGATTACCGCAAGGTATATGCCTTCTTCTTTGAGGGTTCACCATGCAAGTTATTTGCTCTATCTCCTTGAAATATTAACTAATGTGATTGAAGACGTGTACAAGGACTAAATCCAAATTATAGTTTGTAAGCAGTGAAAAACACCTTTTGCATTTATGAGGTGGTTAGTACTGGTTAAATATGGATTCTTAAAGGTTTATTGCTAATCTGTCTGGATAAGCAATGTGCAACACGGGCTTAAGATCATGTTTATTTATTTATTTATTTTTCCCTCTGTAACTACAACCTAATCTATAGCTTTTGGTGACTGATGCTCTTGTTCTGCGACAGATAGCTGTATTCGTCTCTTCTAGTGATGCCATGCAGTCGGGGTGGCTCTTATCCTATTTAAGAAGTCTTTCACCCTCTCAAATAAGACAGAAACAAATAAATCTTGCTAAGGTATTTGCATCTTCAATTTCTTTAGTAAATTTGTTTTTTTTGGTACTTTGAGCCTGTGAACAGTTATTAATTATTATTTCTTAATTATTAATTGACTGGGCGATACATTTTTCAACGCTTTCTTACAGTTACCAACTGTTTACTTATTTCAGTACTCAAGGCATTTTCTATATTCACATCCTGCTCAACCGTTGGGTCCAGAAGACTTGGTTTGGAGAATGGTTTGTATTCCACACTTTCTACAAGCCAGTTATTATTAGTGATGAAGTTTTTGAGGAATTCTTGCTAAATGCTGATAAATAGATGCTATGTCGATCCACTATGAGCTAGTGACTTTTACTTATTGTTATGAAGAAAGTTGGGAAACTAAATATGAGTGCCTTAAAATTAAAAAGTTATTTAGACTCCAGTTTCATTTTCTTAGCTGCAGACGGAAACTTATAAAAGTTACTAACCATGATTTTGTTGTTTTCATTTATTAGGCTAATTTATCGTAGTATAGCTTACCTCCAATAATCATGTTACTTGTCATTGTAGTCGTCAATAAATTGGTAGCAGTTTTGCCATTTGCCAAATGTTTGATTAATGCTCCCAAAACCACTTCAATGAGTCTGCCTTCTTGCTTGTTTTTTGGGAGGCTTTCAGCCGGATTAATCTCGTTAGGTTTTAGCTCCTTACAAATTATGCTGTTTCATGTTAGCAGCAGTGCTTCTTAGTAGTTTCTGCCTGTTACTATTAACCATGCGTGTTTAAAGTTCCTTCTCATTCCTTCACTCTTTGCACAGATTGCAGGTAAGTTGGTTAACATAAAGCTTCATTTACGGAGATCACAACGCATTGTGAAAGGATCTAGAAGCATCTGCAGTTGCGAATGCAGGCGACCAAACAGTACTAGCCCCGTACCCTTCTCTTGATATTCCATTACAGAACCCCTGAAATTCTCCTCCATTTTCATTTCCACCTTGTATGACTGTCTTACCACACAATGTTGGAATCACCGTGTGCTTGACCTTTACTTTTTTTTTTTTTTCCTTTTCTAGTGAGATTTGTGTAGAAGTAAGATCGAAATCGAAGGGAATGTACCTTGATTATGCTTCACTCGTTATATATAGCTTTTTAATTCTTTATATTGGCAGAATTGTTATTATATTCAATATTCAGCAAATCAGCAGGAGTGATCATTATTGCATGAAACGATGGTTTATTATTCTAATAGTCGGTTGTATATTATAATTGTGTCTAGATCTGTTTAGATTTCTTTATGTGCTTACTTGACTATACTAGTGTAATAAATTATTAGTTTGCAATAATTAATCCAATTAAACTGATATGAATGGGAATTGGTGTTTAGATTAGCATGTGAGGTGAGGTGAGGTAGTGGAAGCTCATTGTTCTTTCATGTTAATTAGTTCCTTAATCACATGAAGTTTTAGTCATATAGCATATAGGAACCACCCCCCCCTTTGGAACTATGCATTTTATATATGCAGTAATACATCGTTATACATACTATAATACTTCTTTCATGATTATACACATTATATAATGCATGAATGCATCTTTATATTACAATATCGCTTCTATTAATGATAATCATAGATCATATAAAGATTAATGGTCCAGACTAATTGTTTCCTAAGAGGGAATTTTTTTTTATTTGATCATCATTCTACGTGTGTGTGTGTTTCATGTGAAGGACACCGCGTTTGAGGAGCAATAGGTCGTGGGGTACATTTTCTGATTTGCTTGGTTGTTTCGTTCCCATGTGCAATTCTGCATTAAGTCGTATGTTTAATTGGAATAATGAGCAATCACCGACTTCCATCTTCTTCCTTTTCTTTTACCTTAAATTCTTTTGGGTTATAGATTGTGGTTGTTTAATTTGATTTTTCATTTATTACTACTATTTCTTATTATAGATCTAGTGATTGGGAATTTGAAGTTGTGGTTTAGCTCGGAAAAATAATTTGAATAAATTCCTTGATTTTAACCTCTCTTTATTAAGATTTCTCGGTGAATAAGAAACTCAACTTATTATTATTATTATTATTATTATTATTATTATTATTATTATTATTATTATTATTATTATTATTATTATTATTATTATTATCATAGCCCACTTGTTTTTAATTTTTTTCCGTTTTGCATATTAATAAGAAAATAGTATTATTAAAATGAGCTCCATCTACATTCCAATTTGAAAAAAGAAAAAATAACATTATCACTAGAAATAGTTTTATATATTATTTTAAGCCCATTATTTAATAATTTACTATTTATAGATTATATATCCTTGATCGTGCACGTAAAAGATCGTGAATATCTCTAGGTACTATCTATGAGAGTGTACCGTGCAAAGTCAATCTTTTTAAATCACAAACTCCGCTTTTACACGACGTATTAAGTTTAACATATGAGCTAGGATTATACCTTCTGATTTATTAGGATAATCTATTGATTAGATCCTACAATAATTAAGTCAAAAACAAATAAACGTAGAAGGTATCAATTTATGAAATAATAGTTGTTATTTATTATGGATTAGACTGTATTTATAGTGTGATTATATTGTGGGTTAAGTCAAATCAATGCAGAAGGAAGTAAGGAAAAAAATATTAATGAAATAAGTGATAGCGTTACCATCGATTAGAATATATTTGAAGTATTGTCATATACTAGAAGACTTGAAATTTTTGGATATTTTGAATTTAATTCAACCAAGATGGGACCTTGGTGAAAAACATGGGACTGCCGTCCTACTTTTACACTTTAGAGATCGTAGGCAAAATTATAATTTTGTTACTTTTAGTTTTTGCCATCAATTTTTATGCGACAAAGAATAATAAGGAAATAAATGAAAAAAATAACTTTAGGAAAAAACAAAAAGTGAAGAAAGAAAAGTACAGGAAAAAGACACGAGTAAAAACATGTATGAAAAATCACTTCTGCAGTTAAAATTCATGTCCAGCTGCGTGCCGCCTGTCTGCTATATAATCTAACCAGGAGAGAGAGAGAGAGAGAGAGAGAGAGAGAGAGAGAGAGAGAGAGCAAACGCACATTAGGCGATCGAAGGTTGAAAGTGTAGATAAAATAATGCTCTCTCTCAAGGGCAGCCTGCTTCTGTAATCCTAGAGAGAAAGAGAGAGGGGGAGGGAGGGAGGGAGGGAGGAATTTAGGCCAAGTGTAGAGTGCCGGCGAGCATCACTCCTAAACATTTGTCTTTACCTTTTTGGAGGTATAACTTTTGCCACCATTTTACTTGCATTTAAATCTTATGCTTATATGATATCTCATCACTGAGCTCCAATTCGACAACACTAATGTTAGACGCTGAAATGCTTTATTGAAACGTAAGTTCGATCATCATTATTTTAATCTTGTAAAATCTTGAAATGTGAATTCTTTTAGGCATTCAAATATGTGCAAGATCTTGTGTTATGGATGGGATTCTGAAAATTTATCTTGAATTTTGTGTAACGCTTGTGGATTACTAGAATCTCGAAATGCCTCTTACAGATGTAGATTTTATCTTGTAATATTAGTTAAATTTTGTTGTGCGAATTGTTTTACCTTAATTTGACTAATGATGATCTGAAGCAGTCTTTAGGACAATCTTTGTTTGTTCTGTAGAACTTGATTGTTGGTCTGAATTATACAGTTTCTATGTTGCTGTCATTTTGCTTCATTTTTTTTATCTTTTGTTCAGCTTAGGATGTTATTTTTTATATGCAAGAACCAAAGTAGCATAAAATATTTGAGATTTAGTGATCTGTTTGTATCTATTTCAGGATCTAACTTTACATAAGTGGTGATTTAAATGGCGTCCAGATCGTTTAAGGCGAGTAGATCAAATTTGTCAACAGATTCTGATATGATGGATTCGCAGAATGGCAGGCCGCCGTTGCCTCCACAAGGTCACGTCACATTTGCTCGTCGGACCTCATCAGGACGCTATGTTAGCTATTCTAGGGATGATCTTGATAGTGAACTTGGTAGTGGCGATTTTCTGAACTATACAGTTCACATGCCTCCCACCCCCGACAACCAGCCTAATAATCCTGTCACACATAAGGTGGAAGAGCAATATGTGTCGAGTTCCCTATTCACGGGCGGATTTAACAGCATGACAAGGGCTCATTTGATGGACAAGGTCATAGATTCGGATGCCAACCATCCACAAATGGCTGGTGCAAAAGGATCTTCTTGTTCGGTTCCTGGCTGTGATGGAAAGGTTATGAGTGATGAAAGAGGAAATGATATTCTCCCTTGTGAGTGTGATTTCAAGATTTGCAGGGATTGTTACATTGATGTGCTGAAAACAGGAGACGGGATTTGCCCCGGGTGCAAGGAGCAGTATAGGGCAGCTG
This sequence comes from Agastache rugosa, assembly GCA_031470985.1. Classification (NCBI taxonomy): domain Eukaryota; kingdom Viridiplantae; phylum Streptophyta; class Magnoliopsida; order Lamiales; family Lamiaceae; genus Agastache; species Agastache rugosa. The sequence continues at coordinate 17,935,481 of CM062609.1, forward strand.
ATTTAGACGAAGCAATGGAAAATTGGCAGTCTCTGCCACAGCTTCCACCGCCATCTGGGATGTCGAAGGTGGAAAGGAGGTTGTCGTTGATGAAATCAACCAAGTCAATGCTGATGAGGAGCCAGACTGGAGATTTTGATCATAATCGGTGGCTGTTTGAAACAAAAGGGACTTATGGCTATGGCAATGCTATATGGCCAAAGGAGGGAGGATTTGATGATGGGAAAGATGAGCATGTAGTCGAGGCTTCTGACTTGGTGAGCAAACCGTGGAGGCCACTCACTCGCAAACTCAAGATTCCAGCTGCCATTATCAGTCCATACCGGTACATAAGCACTAACCTGCAATTTTTCGTACTTAAAGTAACTTCACATTGTTATTACATGATAGTAGTAAATTCACATAGATCAAATGAAGCATGTCTTGATTTTGAACATATTGTTTCCCGTTTATATCTGTTTATGCAGGCTTCTTGTCCTAATTCGAATGGTTGTTCTTGGTTTTTTCCTGACATGGAGAGTCAGCCATCCAAATACTGATGCTGTCTGGCTTTGGGGAATGTCTGTAGTTTGTGAAATATGGTTCACTTTTTCTTGGATTCTCGATCAGTTACCGAAGCTCTCTCCTGTCAACCGAGCTACTGATCTCAACGTGTTGAAGGAGAAATTCGAAACACCTAATCTGAACAATCCTACTGGGAAGTCTGATCTTCCCGGTATAGATATCTTCGTCTCGACTGCAGATCCAGAGAAGGAGCCACCTCTTGTCACTGCTAACACCATTCTGTCTATACTAGCAGCTGATTATCCAGTGGAGAAGCTTTCTTGCTATGTTTCTGATGATGGAGGGGCACTTCTGACATTTGAGGCCATGGCTGAAGCAGCGAGTTTTGCTAATATGTGGGTCCCGTTCTGCCGTAAACATAACATTGAACCTAGAAATCCAGATAGTTACTTCAACTTGAAGAAGGATCCTTACAAGAACAAAGTTCTTAGCGACTTTGTCAAAGACCGTAGACGAGTCAAGCGCGAGTATGATGAGTTTAAAGTTCGGATAAATAGCCTGCCTGAATCTATTCGCCGTAGGTCTGATGCGTACCATGCTAGAGAAGAGCTTAAGGCCTTGAAGGAGCAGAGACAGAAGAAAGACGACGAACCATTCGAGGCTATCAAGATAAAGAAAGCTACATGGATGGCTGATGGAACCCATTGGCCTGGCACTTGGTTGAGTTCTGCAGCTGAGCACTCAAAGGGTGATCATGCCGGAATTATACAGGTATCGACACGCCTCTTTTTTCTCATCTAAGTAATCATCACCGAATACTATAGTGTTATAGAATTGGATATACATTACGAAGAAGATGTTGTATATGCTTAATTTAAGTTATTTCCTTTCTAGAATAGGTTAGCTTATCTTGTATATATACATGCACAATTAGTTGATGAATTACACAGAATTCAACTTCCCAATACGTTTCTAAAAGTCTCTTAACGGGGTTAGGATGGATTATCTTTGTAACAAGCTAGGCTCGATTAATATCTATGCTCCAACTTGAGGCGAAGTATTATAGAATAGGATATATATTAGGAAGATATTGCTTAGGCTTAATTTTAAGTAATTTCCTTCCTAGAATGAATTATCTTATCTTGTGTATATACATGCACAATTAGTTGATGAAAATATACGGAATTGGACTCCCAAATACGTTTCTAACATAAAGTAATTGCGTGCCAAAATTTAACTCTCCTGTTGTGATGTAGGTGATGTTGAAGCCTCCGAGTGATGAACCACTATGTGGCTCATCAGACGAGCCTCGGGTGATGGACCTCACCAATGTTGATATCCGTCTGCCTATGCTCGTTTACGTGTCTCGTGAGAAACGCCCTGGTTATGATCATAACAAGAAAGCCGGTGCAATGAACGCTCTAGTCCGAGCTTCAGCAATCATGTCTAATGGTGCCTTCATTCTCAACCTCGACTGCGATCACTACATTTACAACTCTCAAGCCATGAGGGAAGGAATGTGTTTCATGATGGACAGAGGCGGTGATCGGATCTGCTATGTTCAGTTCCCACAGAGGTTTGAAGGCATCGACCCTTCTGATCGATATGCCAATAGAAACACTGTCTTCTTTGATGGGAATATGCGAGCTCTCGATGGCCTACAAGGTCCGGTTTACGTTGGAACTGGTTGTCTCTTCAGGAGGGTTGCTCTTTACGGTTTTGACCCTCCTCGAGCCAAAGAACATACCTCCGGCTTCTTCAGCTGCTGCTTCACCCGTCGTAGAAAGCACGCTGCAATTGCTAGTAATGCAGAAGAGAATAAGGCCTTGAGAATGGGAGACTCTGATGATGAAGAAATGAATCTCTCACTTGCTCCAAAAATGTTTGGAAACTCAAATCTACTCATTGATTCCATTCCGGTGGCGGAGTTTCAAGGCCGGCCTCTAGCTGATCACCCATCGGTAAAGCACGGAAGGCCGCCTGGCGCTCTCACCATACCCCGCGACCTTCTAGATGCATCGACGGTTGCAGAGGCCATCAGTGTGATTTCATGTTGGTACGAGGATAAATCCGAATGGGGGCAACGCGTTGGATGGATTTATGGATCAGTTACGGAGGATGTTGTAACGGGGTACAGGATGCACAATCGGGGTTGGAGATCCGTTTACTGTGTGACCAAACGAGACGCCTTCCGTGGCACAGCCCCTATCAACCTCACTGACCGGCTCCACCAGGTGCTCCGTTGGGCTACGGGCTCAGTTGAGATCTTCTTCTCGCGCAACAATGCCTTTCTAGCCACCTCAAAAATGAAGGTTCTGCAAAGGATTGCATACCTCAATGTTGGAATCTATCCTTTCACATCAGTGTTCTTAATCGTCTACTGCTTCCTCCCCGCGCTCTCACTCTTCTCCGGCCAGTTCATCGTTCAATCCCTCGATGTCACATTCCTAGTCTACCTCCTCACCATCACCGTCACACTCTGTGCTCTAGCTGTGCTCGAGGTCAAGTGGGCAGGGATCGAGCTGGAAGAGTGGTGGAGGAACGAGCAATTTTGGTTGATCGGAGGCACTAGTGCACACTTGGCTGCCGTCTTCCAAGGGCTACTCAAGGTTGTAGCTGGAGTCGAGATCTCATTCACCCTGACATCAAAATCAGCAGGAGACGATGACGATGATGACTTTGCTGATCTCTACGTAGTGAAATGGACATCACTGATGATCCCTCCAATTGTGATCATGATGGTAAACTTGATAGCTATAGCAGTTGGGATTAGTCGAACCATTTACAGCACTATACCGCAGTGGAGTCGTCTCTTAGGTGGCGTTTTCTTCAGCTTTTGGGTGCTGGCACATCTCTATCCCTTCGCGAAAGGGCTGATGGGAAGACGGGGACGAACACCTACCATTGTGTTCGTGTGGTCGGGGCTTATCGCCATCATTATATCGCTCCTTTGGGTGGCGATCAATCCTCCAGAGGGAAGCAACCAGATTGGAGGATCATTTCAGTTTCCTTGATTAGGTTTCAGATCATTTTTTGAGATTAAGAATCATTTTCTTGAAGTGATGATTAGCAACTCTGCAGATGAAGGATTGAAGGTGGTATGGTATGATCTCTCTTCTCTCTCCTTTTGCAGTTGAGAATTCAGACAAATTTGGTAATATTTTGTGCATTGATTTGGTTGTAGTGTAGTCTTGCATTTTTAGACAAACTGCATAGAGGAAAGAAGTATAGGATTATTGGTCATGAAAGGGAGTGGTGTAATTCTTTGATTGTTGTTATAAATTTGTGAAGTTATTGATCAAGCGATCACTCATTTTTTTGCAAGAAAACTATTTTGATCTACTTATTTTGCTTTGCTCATCTTTTGGATGTTTTTGCATGTAGTCTCTGTGTGTGTGTAACTACGACAAAGTTAAATTGTAATGTGGTAATTGCAACATTTTCAAATCATGTGGAAATCACAAACAAATATTGTGTTATTTTTTACATTTAACCATAATATAACCCTAAATTATTAAATTATTAAATTATTAATTGGGATCCAATATCACACTTTTCCGTCCCATTTCATTGTATCCATAATATCACTTCAATTAAGTGTACTCCCTCGTTCCACCAAAAGTGTGGTTTTTTATGGGTGACACAAGTTTTTAAAAAAGTAAGGTAGATGTTATTTGAGTGGAGAAAGGACCATCATTTTTTATGTGAGGTTTAAAATATAAGAGATCATTTCCTTAAATAGAAAAACCATATTCTTGGTGAACGACGAAAAAGAAAATATGACCACACTCTTTGTGAACGGAGGGAGTAACATAAATCTCAAGAAGAGTACATAATTATCTTCTTTTTTTTTTCCTTCTATCCATCAAAACAATTATTGAACCAAAAAAGTTGCAAAACTTGAGACGAATGTTTTGGATGAACCATTAATTGTTGCGGTGGATCATCTCGTTATTCCATTCGTTTGTGATTGAAATAAAAGTCCATATTTCCCAAGAAGAATGACTAATTAATGTTGGCAGCAACAAAGAATATCAGGGCCATCTGGTTGATTAGCGCAATATCCAAAATTAAACCTTCTCTTAATGCATAATCCCAAACATTTTTCATCTCCAAATGACTTCGAACAAACTGCGTAGCAAAATGGATTCGCCGGCACCACGTCTTCCATCCCAAAATTAATTCCACATACACAAATTTTTAAAAATAATAATTAATAAAAATTCAGAGATATACAATGAAATTTAAAATAAATTAATACCAATTTACCTGTGGCGAAAGCGGAGGCAGTGGCAATAAAATAAAGTACAATTATTATAATGAATTTGATTTTGTTTAGTTCCATTCTCTCGGCTTCTAATCGTGGAAGATTAACAGTAAAACTGTACTTATAAATTACAATGGTGGTATATGTATTTGTATGGGGAATACATGTGATAATTATTTTTTGGAATTGAATAATTTTTTTTCTTACTAAATATGTGTGATATTATGCCAAAATAAGTTCATGTGATTATTGTCTCCTTTTTTGGGGGATTTTTATGATTATAGTCTTTAATTTATGGGATTTTCTGGAATCTCTTATATAACAAATCTGGAACAAGTAGTATGCAGTGTCTTAAAAAAATTGCTTGCATGATTGGGAAAATATCTTATTTAATTGTATTCATTATACACCTTATTAAAGTACTAATTCAAGTTGTCTTTTCTTTGTGTGGTGTAGAGGTCTCACTTATATGGTGATACGGTGTTTTATTTAAAAAAAAAGTACTAACTCAAGTTTTTCTAAAGAGAATTAAAAAAAAGAGCATTTAATTCGTAATGTAGAAAAAGTTTTATCTAAGCAAAATTTCTTTCATTTTTTTTATAAAAGAAGTTAACTTACTAGGAATTCTTACGAAACAAAATAGGGTCGATTATATTTTACGGCTTGAATTTTGTCCCAATATTATTAACCTTCTTCAAAGTTTCGTCACCAGAATAAGAAAAGTAGAAAATGAGGGTAGAAAGGAAAAAAAAATGAAGAAATTTGCAACAATCTAATCCTAGAAATTTGCTCATATGCTATTTTTGTAACATTGATGAAAGATCAAAGTTTTTCATTTTTTGCACTTTTTAAAGGTTCGGCATTACCTCAAAAAAAAAAAAAAAAAAAGAGGTTCGGCATTTGTTATGGTCTACTGTCATCAATAGCAAATTATTGCTCTAATATGCTCTTTGTAATAAATAAAATAAAACTGTTTTTTTTTCTCTAAAGAAAAAACTGAAAACCCAAAACCGCCATTTACCGAAGAATCCGAAACCCTACATAAACCCTGAAACTTCTTCCCCGTTCTCGAATGGCGCCTCACAAAACCCTCATTTCTTCTCCTTCAAGCCAATGTCATGTCAAAGATAAACCCTAAATCTCTTACATATTGAACCCTAAAAAGCCCTAACTCATCGTTCTGCAATATAACTAGGCTAATCGACTGATTTTTTGGGGGATAAATGGCTAAAAATTGTGCATCAGGGATTCTAGCAGCCGCAGCTTATGCGGCATTTGGTGTAAATCACTCTTATGCGGACGGCTCGTTTAAATTCAATCCATTTTCCAGCTCTCCGGCAACTCCGGAGGCTCCGGAGCCGGCTAAGCCGCCGCCCCAGCCGGCTGAGCCACGGGCTCGGAATGATAATCCTAGGACGACATCTTCTGGGTTCGACCCCGAGGCATTGGAGAGGGGCGCGAAGGCGGTGAAAGAGATTACTAGCTCTTCGCATGCCAAAAAGGTTTTCAGAATTTGCATTTTGATTTTTTCTTTTTTTTTCCCCTTCTTTGTGCGTGTGTGTGTGTGATAATGGAACATCATGTTATGATTGCAGCCACTTGTATGCGGGGAAGGTCGATTCTGGGCTATTCAATGGTTAATTTTATTTGGTGTTTGATGTCATAAGTTTGATTGAAGCCATTTTATTGGTATAGGTATTCGAAATTGTGAAAAAGCAAGAAGAAACAAGGCAGCAGGAGTTAACTGCAAAAGCAGCAGAATTCAAGGCGTTACAAGCGCAAGCTGAAGCTGTAAGCTTCTTTATTTAACATTGCATCGTTGATGCCATTTGCATTTTCTCGAGCCAAACTCTATGATATTGGAAGAATTACTTATGCTATATTCTAATCCGTAGTGCTATGAACTAGGACATGGCATTGTTAATGTACTCATAGTCATGGATAGATGGGACATAACGATTATCCGGATGGGGTTGTGGGTGATTTTGGGCAGGATAGTTTGGTGCCCGGCCTTTACAATACGAGCCAAAGTTTCTTCACTTGGAGCAGAGCATGAATTTGGTAGCTGCCTTCTATGTGAATCTCTGTAGTTGGTTAATATGTAATTCATCATGTGTCGGAGATCTTAAGTAGTTATCTTATAATTGAGGCATTTAACGAATGACCTATAGATTTAAAGTTATGTTTTCCATTTCTTTGACGAAATGATCTGACCCAACTAATAGGCTAGGCTATTTGACTGGACCCATAGTAAAGATGCACAACCCAGTTCTAACTGTTTAGGTACTCATAGTAGCTCCATTTGATGTATATAAAAGTGAATAATTGTCAATTTCATATCCAAAAATGACACAGAGATTTTCCATTTTTGGCAGGAGAAACAAAAGGTGGTGTATGAAGAACAGAAAAAACTAGCTCAGGCACAAGCACAAATAAAATCACAGATGGCTCGCTACGAAGATGAACTGGCAAGGAAAAGAATGCAGGTAAATGATCTTTTGGGTGCATATGAAAGGCAAATGTATTCAGTAAATTAAATATAGGAAATAAAATCTTGACCGTTTTAGGCAGAGAATGAACATCATAGAGCAAGAAATCAAGAGCTTGTTAAAATGCAAGAGGAATCAGCTATGAGGCAGGAGGCTGCCAGACGAGCAACTGAGGAGCAAATTCAAGCGCAGCGTCGCCAAACTGAAAGAGAGAAGGCGGAGATTGAACGTGAAACTATCAAGGTGCGGGCTATGGCAGAGGCAGAGGGAAGAGCCCATGAAGCCAAGCTTGCTGAGGAAGTTAATAAAAGGATGCTGATTGAGCGTGCTAATGCGGAGCGAGAGAAATGGGTTTCTGCAATTAACACAACTTTTGAACACATCGGAGGTTTTTTTTTTCTTCTTCCATAATATTTTCTTCTTAAATTGTATCTGTAGTATCGCTGCTAGGTGATACACAAAGTTGATAGTGATATCTTATAGGATGCCATCGATAGTGTCTTCAGCATCTGGCTCTAAGCCAGCTTGTAATATATTTAAGCTGACTTAATTATTTAACCAAGTTGCTCTTCTCCTCTTAATTCTTGTTGACTGTTCATGTAATATAGGGGGTCTGCATGCAATTTTAACCGATCAAAATAAGCTTGTTGTAGCTGTTGGAGGTATAACAGCTCTTGCTGCAGGAGTGTACACAACGAGGTATTTTGATTGGTTGACAGTCTGCAACACCTTTCTATTTTGTTTATTATTACACATTAGTTGCAAAATAATGAGTGATAAGATACTTATTATTTACCATCTTTCTTGTTGGTAGAAATTTGTTTTGTTGGTGCTATTTTTAATGGTAAAGTTTAGGCACATTTCTTTTGCATCTGTAGAGGTGAAGTGCTGGCCTTAGAAAGCTCGATAGTAAAGTAATATTTGATAACAGGAACAATAAGTACACTTTATGATTGTTAGTGTTGATCTTGGAATGGAAAGTCTAGATTTATTAGGCTAAGGAACATAAGATGCTGCCATATTATCAGGATTCCGGCTTTCTAGTTTGTAGTTTCTTTTTTCACACTGTTAAGCCTTATCTCATACTACCTAAATGAGCCCATAGTGTACAAGGGCAATCCAATGCATAAGAAAATTCCATTTATGCCCTCGATACTTAATTTTGTCTATTCTAAATCTTTTATTAATGTAATAATAACATAAATAGTATATCTACATGGTTTGGTGGCTGTAGCTATTAGCCTATTACTAAACTAATATATTCTATTAGTTTAATGGAACGTATTACTTGAATTTCAGAGAAGGGGCTAGGGTTATTTGGAGTTATGTGGACCGAATTTTGGGACAACCATCTCTAATAAGAGAATCCTCTCGAGGGAAATATCCATGGTCTGGCTTATTTTCACGTGCCATGAGAACCATCTCCAGTGGTGCTAATAAAAGCTTCCAAAATGGGTTTGGCGATGTTATCTTACACCCTTCTCTCCAGAAGCGAATTCAACACTTGGCAACTGCAACAGCTAATACTAAAGCTCATCAGGCACCATTTAGGAACATGCTCTTTTATGGGCCGCCAGGAACTGGAAAAACGATGGCTGCTAGGGAGCTCGCCCGTAAATCTGTAAGATTCCATAATCTCTTCCTTGTGAAATGTGAAACTACTTTTCTTTAGTTGAGTAAATTCTTTTTTCTGCCTAAATTAAGTAGCTCATAATTATCGCATGAATGCCTTGTGGATATCCAGACGTACATGTGCATTTATTTCTATCACATGTCTCAAAAGGGAAATCAAAAGGAATGCTTTGGTTTACCATTTTCTTGTTCATACAAAGCTTATATGCCCAATCTAATTGACCATTTTGGTACGGGGATCTTGACACTATGGTGCGTTTATGTGGCTGCTCGTAGTTCTGAAATAATCCGATTGTTTATTAGGGCCTCGACTATGCCTTGATGACTGGAGGAGATGTTGCACCACTGGGTGCTCAGGCTGTCACAAAGATACACCAATTGTTTGATTGGGCTAAGAAATCCAACAGGGGATTGCTGCTTTTCATTGATGAAGCAGATGCATTCTTGTGCGAGTAAGTCATACTTCTCTCTCTTAAAAGAGCAATGTTCGAAGTGCATTTCTTATGAGTTCGACCTTCATAAACATGACATGTTGGCATCTTCTCTGATCTTGCTATCAATGAACATCTTTCTTTTTTCAGCAAGTAACGTGTTTCTATTGTAACAGGCGGAACAAAACATATATGAGTGAAGCTCAAAGAAGTGCACTCAATGCACTGTTATTTCGCACAGGTGACCAGTCCAAGGACATAGTCCTTGCTCTTGCAACCAACCGACCCGGTGATCTCGACTCTGCTGTGGCAGATCGTATCGATGAAGTCCTTGAATTCCCTCTACCTGGTGAAGGCGAACGTTTCAAACTCCTCCAGCTCTATCTGCGCAAGTACATAGCAGAGGCCGGGGAGAGAAAACCGGGCTTGTTCTCATACTTATTCCAAAAACAACAGAAGAAAATCGAGATCAAGGGCGTGACCGATGATCTTATCAAGGAAGCTGCTGCAAAAACTGAGGGATTTTCCGGGAGAGAGATCGCAAAGCTTATGGCTAGCGTTCAAGCTGCTGTATATGGCAGCGAGGACTGTGTGTTGGATGCCACGCTTTTCCGCGAAGTCGTAGAGTATAAAGTTGCTGAGCATCAACAGAGGAAGAAACTTGCTGAAGGGCAAGATTCTGCTAAATGAAAGCCATTTTGTTACTACTGAGATTTAGATGTAATTTTTGCCAGAGTGATTATATATGAATGGCCAATTTGTTCTTACAAGCCCTAATTTCGTGCCCCAGCATCTTTTTATTTCTGGGGAGCATTTGATTAATTTTCATCTTAAAGGCAGGTTTTTGTGAATTAAGTAATAATAACGGCATTCTGTTAATGGTGACTAGATTTCTGAATGTTTTGCACTGATTTGCAGGTATCTCATGGTCGGATCTTAGTTCGGTGTTACCTTTCTATGATATGAAGTTGAAATTTCGACAAACTGAAATGAGAATATAAAAAGCGAAATGCAAAATTTGCAGATTGACTCGAAAACTAATTTACAAAAGAGAATGATCACTGCCATAAGAAGAGCGCGTAAAGTTAAAAAATTCACACTTGAAAATGAAAGATCTGCAATTGATAGTAACTCTTGCATAATCCAACCAATATATCAAACGCTAATATTGGATCTTCGATTTCTAGCTTACTGCGCTCTGCAAATACTTAACCTGGGTTTTTCTCTTCGATCCGACTTTAAGATTGTTCAAGAATGGAACTCCCGACGTTTTCATGGTCCTTAAAAGCTCTTCGGCCTGCGCTTCGTTGCCAGCTGATCTGTAAAGATGAATAGCTGCACTCAGAAGATACCTACCTGGACCTACAAAACTGCACTCTCTTTTAAAGAAGGAGATTCCCTCTTCAACACATCCGAAATCAAGATATCCTTTAAGCATTAATGATTTGGAGTCGAGGTCAGGATTTAATCCGCATGCTAAAATTTTCCGGTATATTCTATCAGCTTCCACCATTAATCCTGCTCTGGTAAAAGCTGTGAGTAAAAGATTAAAATGGGCACATTTAGGAGAGATTCCTTCCTTCTGCATTGCTACAATGGTGTTTTCTGCTTCTGCATATTTTTCCGTCTCAGCATAGGCTCGAATAATGGCAAGGTAGGCATGAGAGTCAGGTGAAAAACCAGAATTCTGCATACTTAGCAAAAGGTTTTCTGCTTCGTGGTTAAGTCTGGCATCGGCACATGCATTGATCATAATATTGTAACTCATCTGCACATCACGATACCCGAAATATGCATCAGAATTCAACAATAGGTCATACTATGCAAACAAGCAATCAAGCTCATGCTATCAAAATGTATGAATTTCTGCTTGTCTGTATATTTTTTCAATAATGTATTTTAGACATATGGTTAAGAGTCACTGCAAGTTATTGCAATATGGTGTTTGCCCTTCGATTAAGTATGTCAGCTATTTTTGAAGTACCTAAACTCCTGCAAAGATCAAGACTCAAGAACTTTGCCACCCTATTGATGATAACAAGAAAGTGAAGCCCCAACCTAAATACACAGATGGTATTAAGTTGGCAATCGCCATGAACATACCTTTCCAGGTTTTATTCCTTCCTCCTGCATTTTTCTGAATAAGGCTAATGCTTCATTAACTTTGCCTACAAAATCAAGTAGCATAATAGTCAAGCATAGTAGATGCATTTAATTTTCGAAATAATCTCCAGACTTATAATTAAGTTTTTTGAACAGAATTTATCTGCTACATCAATTTTTGTTTAGTTCTTAATTGGCAAGGTTGATAATATTTTAGCTCTTTTGTGTATATACAATCTAAAAAAAAGAAACACAGCTATTTGTCAAAAATTCTACAAACCAATTAATATTCATTTTAGTAAGCAGCCACTAAGCACAGGATAAGGCCGAAGTGACACTCAAGTGCACTCGTAGAAAACTTGAATATTGCAATGCAATTATACAGGGTTGAAGGAATCACTAGTCAGAGACAGGGACATACCAGCTTTTCCATAGCGGCTAATCATATTAGTGCATATCTTCTCATCCAGTGGCCCACCCAAACCCTGAGCCATGTCGAACATTTCCACTGCTTTATCCAGTTTCCGGCCTCGTCCATATACACTGCAATATTATGAATTTCAATCATATAAATGAATGAACAAACTCTATCTTCATTACTAGTTTGAACCTACAGCACAATCCTCTACAAAATTATCAGTTTAACCTGATCATGGTATTATATGTCTGAATTGATGGAGAAATGTCCATAGAAAGCATGCATTCATATATGTTGACAGCAAATTGAAGTTTTCCTGTGACATTAAAAAGTAAGTTATAGAAAGCATGACCGATAAATGTTAAAACATTTAGAACTAATAAAATAAGGAAATATTAACCAGCTTCTAGCATTGATTGAATGTAAGTGTTGTAAGCTACAGTATCAAGCTCCAATTTCTCACGGAAACTATGACGAATAACTTCCTGCGCCTGGTGGTATCTACCTGCAAATGATTGCAGTATATCTTTTAAGTGTCATCTTATTCAAATAACTTCCCTTGTTATATAGATATTGAACCCACAAAGAAACACGACACATCAGAAAAACTTAAGTTTTCAAAGGAAATAGTAGTTCTGCATTAACTGCATAAGGTAGGGTAGCCAGTAATAGTCATAACATTGGCCTTCCAAAGGTCTTAAATTTGAGTGGCCATGTGTGCAATTTTCATATATTTATACACTGTGCTTCATTTGCACAAACAAATAAGCAACTGCTCGTATCCTAGATCACATTTATCTGGAGTGCCAAGATAAGGAGTACTACAACATTAAGCAATCCCCAATAACACAAAAGCTTCCGAAATGATCCCAAAAATATTAAAAGGGTAACATCTCTTACCACAGCTTGTCAAAGCTTTCACAAGTATGCTTATAGATACAGGACCAAGATTGTGCCCTCTTGCCATCTGTTCTTTACAAAACAAGTATGCATCCTCTTCTCTACCACATGCGATATATGCATCAATCATCAAACCAGATATGAGCTTCCCATCTGTAGCAGAATCTGCCATTGAAGCAAAGACTTCCTCAGCTTGGGCAAGCTTCTTTTGTTTCCCATACATGCTAATCAAAGATGCCAAAGAAGCATCCTCTAGTCGGCAACCAAGTTTTTTCATTAGCTCATACAGATACTCCGCAGTCATGTCACCTGCAAGAGGTATAGATATGATCTCAGAATGTAGGATCAAGAATGTGTTAAACTAAAAGACTATTATTCTCAAGTATGAAAGTAAGTATGCCTAGTTGAATCATATTATTCAAGAAAATACTTACCGTCTTTGACTGACTGGATTATCATTTTGTTGGCTACTGATTCACCAATTTTGGACTTGAGTAGCAACTCAAGCTTTTCTTTCATCTTTGTTTCGCTTTGTGTTGCCAAACAAAGTGTCAACACCAACTCGATTGCTACAGATCCAGATTGATCCAAGGTCTCAAACCAATTTTGACATTCTGTTGCCGTGTTATATTGTCGATTCAAGACCATAGAAAATGTCTGAAGGAATGGACTCACAAATGTTTCACTTTCACCCACCTCCTCGATCATTTGTCCCACTTCTTTTAACATTCCATTCCTGCAGTAAACCTTCATGACCATCATCAAAAGCTGCTCATCAAACTCAATTTTATCTTTCCTGATCTGGGCAACAAAAGATTTTGCCTTTTCAGACAACGCAAGTCTCATATACATGTTAAGCATATCTTTACAAGACATGGCATCAGGAAGTCCGGTCTTATAAAGATCCTGATATGCACACTCTGCAGACGAAAGGTCCCCTTTTACTAAATAGCATTGCAACAACACGATGTATGCAAATCTCGAGTACGGGATGTTACTACTTTTCATTAGTTCCATCACCTCTAAAGCTTTCTCAAAATTCCCAACATTGAGGTGAACTTGTGCCATTGTCATATATGTCTTTTCGTCACTAAGTTTGCCTGATCTCCTGATTTCTAAAAAAGTCTTCTGTGCATCATCATAAAGACCCAATTTACCATATATGCGGATCATTAAGCCAAAGATGACTTCATCTGCAATAACACCAAATCTCTCCATTTCAGTGAAAAGTGCACAAGCTTTGGAATAATCAGCAGTTCTGTAGTACACTGCCAGGAGTGAAGCACATGTAAAATTGCTAGGTACTATCCCCCGGGATCTCATATCTTCATACAGAAGAAGGGCTTCATCTTTCTCACCACGTCTGGATCTCAAACTGATAAGAAGGCTGTACGTCGACTCTTCAGGCACAAAACCCATACTTTTCATTTTACTGAATGTCGTCAAAGCTTCCTCAGCCATGCCTTCTTTCACAAGTGAGCTAATGACAACTGTATACGTAAACTGATTTGGGGCTACTCTTTTATCAACCATCTTCCTCCAGACATATACAACATCGTCATGCCGTGATTTCTTCTGTAAAGAAGATAGCATGAAATTGAACACAGCAGCTGAAGGTGTTACACCTCTCTCCTCTACAGCAGAATAGAATGAGAGCATAGCCTTGTGGCGGCCCCATCTGGCATACGTGCATAACATGGTCCCACAAGCTACCTCATCCGGTTCACACCCTGCTTCAAGCATCTCCAAGAATGTCTCTTCAGCAAGATTGATTTTTCCACCAAGGCCATACGACCGCAGAACAATCGTGTAGACTATAACACTTGGTCGATAGCTCAACTGTTATGGCACAAATCTACATTACACCAAATTAATGTCTAAAAATATATAATTAAAACCATGCAGGCAATGAAGAAAAAACAAAACAATCATGGAAATGGAGCAGCACCTTGCCACTAAAATACCTTTTTAAGGACTTCACTCTACGAAGTTCTAGCCCCTCAACAAAATAAATAGCAAAACATAACCACAGACTCCATCTAAATCTATGTAATAAGCCAAACTAAGCTAGTTCAACTCAAAATTGATAATTTTTTCTTCTCAGAGTTTCAATTTCACAAGTACTAATACATAAACAAAAACTCATGACAATGCCTTCAAAAATAAAATTTCAAATAATCAAATTGGCACACACACACACACACACGCACAGAGAGGGAGAGAGAGAGAGAGAGAGAGAGAGGGAGACAGAACCTGCAATTTCATCCAACCAAAGAAATCCCTAACTTGGCGCCAACTCCTCTGCTCCTTCAACACGACGCACATCTCTCTAAAACTAAGCTTGGCGACGAACGAGCACATCTCCTCCCTCATGTCGTACTCCCCCTCGCGCATCTCCGCGGTGCTCCGCACGCGCTTGATCGCCGCCACCACGTGGCGGCCGTAAAGATGGCCGTTCCTGTCGTCCTCCATGTACTGCACCATCTGCTCCGGCGAGCGTTTGATCCACCTGGGCGTCTGCGCGCGTGAGCCCTGGTTCCTTCTCAGCACGCTCAAATACCGCGCCTTCGCCTTGATTATGCGGCGGGCGTTGTCATCGGGGAGCGGATTCTTCGGATTTCTGGACCTGGGTTTGGGTTTTCCGAGATTTTTCGGGTTGCCGGAGCTCAGGCTCCATGGGTCGGGATGCAGGCAGCAGCGAACCCTGCGCGG
The DNA here is from genome assembly GCA_031470985.1 of Agastache rugosa. NCBI lineage: Eukaryota > Viridiplantae > Streptophyta > Magnoliopsida > Lamiales > Lamiaceae > Agastache > Agastache rugosa. Next base: position 17,950,937 of record CM062609.1, read on the forward strand.
CGGCCGCGGCGGCGGAGGCGGTTGTTTGTTGAGACCGAAACCGGTTTTCGGAGGTGGGATTAATGGAGACGAGAGAAGAAATGAGGATCTGAGGGCCTCCATTTTCGATTCATGGAGGTTTTGCAGCAAAATTTATCAGCAGATATTAACGTGAACTGACGGTTTTGTGGTGGTGAAATTTGGCTCCAATTTCAACTGAAATTTTGTAGATTTTAGGGCTGATAAAGCTAAAGCCCATATTTCTTGGGCTTGTAATTACTTTCAATCCAAATAAATTTTTTTCGAAAGGCCCAAATTTAAATTCTAAAAACTTATAAATGGATTAGAGGTTAAAAAATCGAAATTAGTTTAGATAAAAATCGGGAATTATTTACAAATTCTCGTATTCTATTTTTACAATAGCAAGATTAAATAAATATAGGAATAATATGTTTCATAATTATATTTCCTCAATAAGTTTCAACGTATAGGTAGGTACAACCCTCAACAACATTTATATATATATATATATATATATATATATATATATATAGGGGTTGGTTCACGTGTAAAATACTTTCTCAGTAAAAAATAATAATAATATATTTTATGTACTAAAATAATGTATTTTATGTATTATTACAATGCACTGTCATAACAACGCATTTTTTATTTATTACAATGCATTGTTACGATAATGCATTTTGTGTTCAATTATAATGCACCGGTCAATGACAACCGTAGATCTATAAAGATCAATGGTCCAGATCACTTCTTATTTCTTACGGGAAAAGGCTTTTACATATGATCTCTTCCCTATATATATATATTTTATATGACAACATAATTTTCTTTAAAAAAGAATATTCATCAACTTAATAATGAATAAATTGAGATTGAACTTAATAATAATAATTGACTTACTCATAAATTGAGCTAGAGTTTAAACTATAAATACTACTCAACTCTTCAGGCTAAGAAGTATTGTTATGTTATGTTTGCATAGTACTATTAATTACGATTATCTTATCATAGTTAAATTAAAATTAATAAAATCAAATATGAAAGTGCGTGCATGTATATCATCAATAATTTGACCTTCGACAACAATTTGCCACTCCTCTCACTGTCTGAACTATCAAATTTGTAGTTTCAATAATGGCGGGCAGCGGCGTCGGCGGTACCTCAAACCCAAATTCAGCCCCCAAAATACTGCTAGCAAAGCCTGGCCTTGTCGCCGCCGGAAAATTCAGTCGAGGCGGCGGCGGCGGCGGAGCCGACGAGGACGCTGCGGCGCTCCGCTCTCGCCTTCCATCCGTTGGGTCTCTTAATCTCCTCTCAGATTCGTGGGAATTTCAGATTGATCGATTTTTACCGGTCAGTAGGAAATTAGTTCTCTTTATTTACTCTGATTTTATTTCTACTCTGATTTTATTTTATTTTATTTATGTGCAGTTTTTGACTGATAACACTGAGTTTACGGTGGTGGGTGTAATTGGACCACCTGGGGTTGGGAAATCAACCATATTGAATGAAATTTATGGGTTTGATTCTTCGTCGCCAGGTGTGTGCCTTTTACAACTGTCCAAGATTCGATTTTTGTTAAAATTTAATGTGGGAATGAGTGTGGGAAGTTTGAAAGAGCTTGTTTATAGTAGGGGCAAAGTGCAATTGTTAATAGGCATTCTTAGTTCTAAGTATCCTGCCTCAATTGTTAAATGTTACGTTAGATACTAAGATTGTTTTGGATAGTTTTGAATGTAGAGTATCCTTCAGTGTTCTTTTAGTTTGAGAGTTGTTCGGGCATAAGTCGTTTATGACAGTAAGAAAGAGGATGGCTGAATCATTAGAGATTGTGGCCAGAATTATTTATTGTGAATGTGAGATACTGTATTATTTTGCTTAGTTTAGAATGTAGAGTTTCCTTTTCCTTTTGTTTAGTTGTTTTGGTTGTTCGAGAGGCATTTGGGCATTAGTTTTTTATGGATAGTAAAATTGTTTATGCATAGTAAGAAAGATGGTCTGATTATTGGACATTGTGGCAGGATTTGTTAACTCATGATGTTAGATACGCATGTTTTGGATGGTTAAGAATGTTGAGTTTCCTCTTGAGTTGTTTCAGTTTGAGAGGCGTCTGGGCATAAGTCGTTTATGAGATTGAAAGATGGTTGAATAATAAGAGTTTGTGAAAGGAAATGTGATTTTAGATACTAATATTATTTTGCTTAGTTTAGATTGTAGAGTTTCCTTTTGTTATTTTTTTAGTTTGAGAGGCAGCGGGAATTAATCGTTTATGCACAGTGAAAAAGATGGTCTGAATATTAGAGATTGTGGCAGAAGTTGTCAACTTTGATGCGAGATACTAAGATTATTTAGGATAGTTTAGAATGTAGACTTTCTTCAATGTTCTTTTTGTTTGAGAGGTGTTCGGGCATAAATTGTTTATTCACATAACAAAGATGGCTGAAACTGGAGATTGTGGCAGGAATGCTGCCTCCTTTTGGTGTAGAATCAGAGGAAACAAGGGCAATGGCTAGGCATTCGACAGTAGGAATCGAGCCCAGGGTCTCCTCCGAAAGGATCATACTTCTTGATACACAGGTTCTTTTATATTTTAGAGTTTGTTGCATTTATATTGTGAATGGATATGTGTAGGAGCGAGTGTAAATAACTCCATCATTTATGATATGCAGCCTGTATTTAGTCCCTCGGTTTTAGCAGAGATGATTAGGCCCGACGGGTCATCCACAATCTCAGTAATAAGTGGTGAATCCTTATCTGCAGAACTAGCTCATGAGATGATGAGCATACAGGTAACTGCTTTCGAGAATATGACTACATGAGTTGAGTTTCGTCTATGCTTGTATTCCACCTTCCTCGTACAGTTCTAAGCATATACCAAAGCCATTAAAGTTCGAACAAAATCATTGATTGAGCTAATGTTTTTCTATCTGTGCTGCAAGGACTCAGCTTGGAGTTTTGCTTGCATCCATCTGTCATATCGTTATCGTGGTATCGGAGGGAGTTGATGATGCTAGCATGTGGCGTTTGCTTTTGACGGTAGCCATCTCGTCTTCTTATACTTTTTTAACACTGCACATCATCAGCCTTTTCATTGTAGCTCGTTACTCGTGAGTTTGGATACTTCATTTTTCAATCGTCTCGAACTAATCTATGTGTTAGCGCCATTTAGACTATAAACAACTTTCTTGACCAGGTGCACAAATTCATGTGGGTTTTTACTTTGAATGATAGATAAATAAAAGTATTTTGAGCTTGTTTGATCGTCTAATCTTTCAAATACTCAAATCATATGTATTGTCAATGTAATCTGTCATCCAAACTAAAACGGCCCCTTAGATATCTCATGCTTTTGTTGGAGCTGTTCTGATTTAGTACCATGATTGCCTTTGAATCAGGTGGATCTATTAAAACATGGCATACCCGATCCATCTTCTACTACACTTTCTCATCCACACACGAGCTCTGAAAAAGAAATCACTAACAAGCCTCTTGAGAGTGGAGACGAATACATGGCTTCTCCGATTTTTGTGCACACAAGGTATTATTGCAAAACTCTTGCAACCGCTGCAAAATTTCAGCATATGTACGAGTTCAAAATTTATTATATGTTTAATTCCTTTACTTTTGTAGGGTTCGGGACCAAGACAATACTCCGCGGAACTTTCAGCTGTTGAAAAAGGCATTGGCACAGTGCTTTAGCACGTCTTCGTTTGTAAGATCCGAAGGCCAAGAGTCTGCAAAAGATGTTCAGTCTTCTGCTTTGGCTTTTGAAGCTTGTAAGCCTTCGGACATTGACACAAAACTGTTTCTTGTTCCATCCAAGGGTAGAGATGGCTCGTCAAGGCCACTCTATGAAAGCTATGCATCTGCTCTTTGGAAAGTGAGGGATCAGGTTCTCTCTCTCTCTCTCTCTCATGCACGCTCATTCACACACACTGCATTTGTCTAATTAAGCTTTGGATTGCTCATTGCCATGAATCACATTGCAGGTGTTATCAATGACTGCGTCCTCGTTTTCAAGAACAGTTTCTGAGCGCGATTGGTTGAAGAACTCTGGCAAGGTATGGGAACTGATCAAGAATTCTCCCACAATCGCAGATTATTGCACAGCGCTTCAATCATGTGGTTTATATAGGAAATAGTATCTCATTTTTCTGAATTAAATCAACATTCTCATAGCACTGTCGTTGTATTTGTATTTGCTCAATTCTGCTTTGCCTTTAATATCGGCAATGGAATTCAGAATTCTACGCACAGCTTTGTACGCGGATCCAATTATAAATATATAAATTCCATATTTTATTAAGCAAAATAAGGCATAGACTTTCACCCATTTTGCTATTTAAATCTGACTTTTGAGACTTTTTAATTAGATGCTTGATCTTTTCAATTTTTGCAATTAGAACTCATGCCTAATCTCCGGTGACTGGAGCATCCGACGTGACAATTTTTTGTCCATGTGTATGTGACAGCACGACATGGCTTTAAATAAAACGACACCATTGAAAAAACGTAATAGTATATCGTTGATTTCATTTTCTTCTTCCACAGATTTCATTTTCTCAAAGGATACATAGTGCAAGCCCGGGGAAAAACATGTAATTGATATATGCTTGAGACTATCAGATGCCAATTGATGAATAGACTATGAAAAATCGAAAGCAGGTGAAAGTGTACGTACAAAGCTGTGCAACCATCAATACCAGTAGAATATGTTTGTCAACGGCATCATTTTTATTTCAACATAAAAATTAAAACAAAAAAGTTGCAAATACTCCATTATTGTTGAACCCTAGCATATTTACTATCCTAAAAAAATCATTGTCTTTGCCAACCCACCCCATCCTATAGTACAAAAATTCCCTCGCTCACAAACAGACATTTGACGTGGTTTTCTGTTTAGCCTATTTTATTCTACATCTACTTAGTCCATCATTTTAATCTTCTTTTAATACGTAATTTTAAATAATTAAGCGTATAAATTGTTAAATATTCCATAACTATATAGGCTTTAAAACTCATTTTTATCAAGAATTTAATTTTTTGCTAGGAGAGTCTCCTAGGTCGATCCAAGTATCGGACAACCACCAGTAAACATTAAAATTAGATTCATGATGATAAGTTAGTACTAGAGGAAAATAATGAAATTGCAATTTAACCTAATTTGAAAGGATTTGAATCATGAAAGGAAACACATTAATTTCAATTTTCAAAGGATCTAGACTAGTGATGGTCCCGAGACGGATACCTTAGTGTAGAGGGGGGGTGAATACACCAAGGTTTAAAAACTTATCCAATTAAAAACTCTTTTGAGTGAGCTGGCTGTGTGCGGAATGTGGTGGGTTTTGGAAAGTCCGTCTGTTACTTCAAATATATTGCAAAGCTCTGTTTCTCTTTTCTGATAGTCAGTTTATGCAACTTGAAAATATGCTTATGATGGGTCGCTGGATGCATAAATAAAGCAGTAAAGAACAAAGCTATTTAACGGGTTCGAAGAATGACTCCTACGTCTACGACCAGAAACCTCTGGTAATCCACTAAGGATACCACTGACTTTCTGCGCAGTCAGCAAGCGTTGCAGCTCAGTTCCTCGAGCTGGATACAAGTTTACGCGTACTTTATCGAAACGTAACCAGTCTGTTTACGGGCACAGCTGAAGCCAACATTCAATTTACGGGTACTGAAGAACCTAACATGTAGTTTATGGGTACTACAGAACCTGAACCTTAACCTAACCTTCTTCTCGGTTTAAGGGTTTGATTTTGGAGTTTCCAACTATGAACGAGTTCTTACAATGAAGAACTTTGAGTGTGATGAACTCCTTCAAACTAGGCTTTAAGATAGGAAGGATTATATGCTTAGATTCTAGTGGGAGAGAGCTTCAGCAGCCTGAGAATGAATAAGAACTCAGAAGGATGTAGGCTGCTGGATCTTGAAGCTTTTCTGAGAGATATCTTGATCTTGACTTGGTTAGACTTCTTTCTATGTAGTCTGTTGATCTCTCGTCTTGTATTTTCTCTCTCTCTCGTATTCTCTCTGCACTTTTCTGTTGATGAAGAAGACTCATATTTATAGGGAGAGATTAGAACAAGCCGGTGAAAAGAGCCGTTCTGAATCTCTACCTAACTTCTGACTAGATGGTCCTGTCTTCATCCTTGATTTCCTCGTAAAGCAATCCTAGGTCTGACTTCTAGGTGCTGAGGTGTCGAGTTCCAGTTGGTCCAGGTCATTTCTGACTTTATCTCAAGTTGACTTCTACTTTGCTGTGCTGTTGACTCTGAGCTGTCTCTTGAACTCTGCTGGGTCTTGACGTTGAGCTGAGTTGCTACACAAGCTGTATCTTTCCTACAGCTGTGTCCGGATGAACTTGATCGTCTTGGATTCAGATTCGTTGTATTGACCACTCGACTTGACTTGCCCTGCTGTGTAATCAGCTTGGTCAACTGAGTCTTTTCCTTTTGTCTGATGTAATCCTATACAGCTTTGTTTTGGCTTTTCTATCGTATCTTCTCTGCTGCGTTGGCTCTGTTCAGCTGTGCTTCACTCCAGCTGATCTTTACTCAGCTGGGTCTTCTGCTGTCTTCAGCGACTTCACCTGTAAACCTGGAAACTCTATAAGCTCAAACAGGCGAGTTGGAAAAATACTTAGGCTTGCGCTATCATCTACTCGGTTGGGGTCAGCTGGATTTTGGTATCAAATCAAAACTCTTATAATTTTTCCAACAACTAGTCTAGGTTATACAAAGAGTTAATGGTCCAAAATATCACTTCTTTAAACTCAAAGATAAAAAATAACCCTCAAAACTTAAAAGATAAATTTTGTCACTTTTTTACTATCCTACCCCTTACCCTCTTAATACCCTACTCTCTCTCTCGCTCTCTCCCATTTCTAATTAAAACACCCCCCATCTGCCAACTTCTCTCTCTCTCTCTCTCTCTCTCTCAACCATCCACCCTCATCTCACCCACCCACTTCCGACCACCCATTGCCGGCCACTCTCTTCTCGCCGTCGTCATCTTAGTCCGGTACCTCTCCGTCAATGGCGCCACCATCTCCTCGTTGTCGTCACCATCTCCCCGCCGTTGTCACACTCTGCTCGCCGTCGCCGCCTTCTCTCCGTCACCCCAACATCTTGCCGCTCTTCGTCGTCGCTCCGATCTCCCTTCTTCCCGTCACCACCGTCCCCTACATCCTCTATACTGCCGCCGCCACATCTCAGCCGCTCATTCTAGTCATCGTCGCCACCAATTCTACATATTTCTTGTATTTATGTATATACATGAAGCGTACATGTTCGTGTATGTATTTGTTTAGATCTACTACATGTTCGTTCCATATTTTCAGATCTGGTGTGTTTTATAATTTCATGTATATATACATACATCATACATGTGTTGTGTACGTGTTATTTCAGATATGTATACATACATGAATGTGTTATTTCATGTATGTATACTATGAAGTAGACAAATTTCTTGTATTTATGTATATACATTAAGCGTACATGTTCGTGTATGTGTACATGTTTGTAGTGGGCAAAATCCATCTGCTTGGCCCAAGCCCAACAAGCATCCCAAGTTGGCTCAATTAGCCAGACAGATCCGACCATCTGGCCCAATTAGTTATAAAATAACAAGGACTGACAACTTGGTTGGATACTCCATACTCGGGCCTAAGGGGCCCATCAAGCTAGTCAGCCAAGCTGACACGGTCAAAAAGCTCAATCGTCAATCCTAAGGCCCATCAAGTCGGTCAGCCAAGCAGACACAGTCAAAAGAACCTAGTCATCAACCCTAAGGGCATATCACACCGGCCAACCTGGTTGACACGGTCAGAGAGCATATCTTGACGGTTCCACCAAAATAGCAACGGCTGGGAGTGTAGGGCACAAATGGATAAGATCGGCATACTAAACCCTAAAAGCAGGTCGTCCTATACTCCTATATATACAACCCGACTAGGTCACAACCTGACACGTTCATTCCAACTTGCACAATCATTCTTACTCTTTCATACGCTTCTCTCCCTCTCATCTCTACTTATGTCACCTTACTTTCTTGCTCTCACAGATCGGATATAACCAACTTGGGTTATCTCCATTATCAACCTTTCACCATCACATACTCACTGTCACCGTCTCCTCCCTCTTAATGTATCCAACAACTTGTAATAACCATTGCTTTCAACTTGTTCTTTCCCTCTTATTCGCTTTCTTTAGCATTTCACTTTACTATTATGTTTCTAACTTGAGCGTCGGAGGCTCTACGGTGCTCAACCTAGGGCTCTTACATGTTCTTGTGATGAAAGGTTGCTAGTGCCCTATCAAACCGGACGTGCCTGACATCATCATCAATTGTAGATTTAGCCTCTACAATGTTCTTGTATGTCCCATTACCGTCTTCGTGTATATTGTTTTTTCATGTATGTTGTGTATACAAGAAAAGACATACATGAAAGTTAGTCTTCGTGTATACTACAACAAACTCAGTCGCCGGAAATTGCTCCGCCGCCGTGGCCGAAAATCCTTGCCTCCGCCGAAAATCTCTACACCCTCCTCAAAAACCAGCAGCACAATGTATGAGAGAGAAAGTAGGTAGGATAGAGAAAATTCAAAATAAAGGGCTCATTAAGGGCAAATTGGTTTTTTTAATACCAAAAAGTGACAGTTTTTGTCTTTTAAGTTTTGAGGGTCATTTTTTATCTTTGAATTTCAGGAATGACTATTTTGAGTTTGACCTCTTATATAAAACTAGGGCCGCGGCTGAACAACATGATTTCTACCGCCGTTCCCCACCGTTGGACCCCATTCTCCAGCCCACAAATTTCCAAATCGAATTCCTCTTATTCTTCCTCTCCCCGTCTTGCTATTGCTATTGCTATTGCTAATTCATGCCGCAATGGCAAACTGGCGGCGAGCGGAGGCGTTAGCGTTAGTGTTACTTCTCCTGAAGTAATGTTACCAAATCCTAATTAATAAATATTATATGTATATTATGTGGATACCAACATAGATATCTTAATTCTCCACAAACCAAATTTTATTGTGTATATAAATGTTTTCTCTACAAAATTTTATTGTGTATATAAATGTTATATTCTTGTGCCATATTTAATTAAGGAGAGATACCAAATTAATAAATATTATTATATTACTTCCTTCTTCAACATAGACTTGGATTATAATGTACTACATAGATATGGAAATTAATTATTATGGTGGGATGGGATTCTAATAATGGAACTAATAATATATTTGGATTATATTAGTATAAAATATGATAAATATTATTTTTTAATTCAGAAAATTGGATAATTTAGATAAAAAGGATTGGAGGAATTAGAGGGGTGCCGCATAGAAAAGAAAAGCTCGAATCCGTTTTCGTTTATATAATAGATGCTAAATATTATACGGAGTATATGATAAATTTGCTCAAAATTCAAAAAGATTTTCTTTGCAAACATATGTTTTCAACACATAATCATTTTTTCTTTTGAAGATATCATAATAATCAAAATAAGGATAAAAAAATATTAAATTAAGATCAATAAACTATAATTAAGATTAATAAATTATAATTATCCTAATTAAATTGGACCGCACGGTGAGCTAGAACTCACCTAATTTTTTTTATATGAGATTCTTTCCGTATACCACACAAGGAATATACTAGTTATTAAGAACGATACAATGTTTAATATTCACTTCAAATAAAAAAAAAAAAAAATTGTGGCTTGTAGCCCAACAAAGTAACATTCGTTTCACTCTTGATTAATTGTATCTTTTTTTGTAATCTTGAGACCATGTTTGTATGTATGGTTGTATGTATGTATCTGATGTAATCAATGTATGACACAATGAATTAAGGGAAAAAATTTATTATACACACTTTAGTTTTGTAAAAATGAAAAATACACACCCAATTCAAACAAATTTATTATACATAATGTACAATCATCTCATTAATAGGACTCACTTTATGACAAAAAGCTGACTACAAAAAAATGTCATTTTATGAACTGAAATTACCGACAAAAATCGATCCGTTGGTAATTACTGACGGAAAAAAAACGGGTTGGCTCTGAAGAATTTTCCGACGGATTACTGACGGATAAGCCATCGTTAATATTTCCGACAGATATTTCCATCGGTAAATTTTAATTTATCGAATTAAAAATAATATAAAAACTACCGACAAATATATCCGTCGGTAAATACCGACGGATACATCCGTCGGTAACATTAATAATCAAACATATTAGTTAACAAAGGATAAATCCGTCGGTAATATTAACCAGAAAAAAATATTAATAAATCAAACATATTTAATTAACGACGAAAATATCCGTCGTTAATTACCGCCGGATTGTGTTCCGTTGGTAATTACCGACGGATTGAATCCGTCAGTAAATCTGCAATATATACAGCAGCGGGATTCTTTTCTCCATCATTCACAGCCCTAATTCCCACCCTCTAAATCCCACTCGCCGTCGTCGCCGTTGTTGTTGCCACCGTCCGCCGCTTCTCTTCCGTCGCGCCGCCGTCTCTCTCACTCGCTCTCTCTGTCGCTCTCGCTCTTTCTCTCACCGACTCTCTCTCACTCTCCCTCTCCCTCTCCCTCTCCGCCGCTTCTCCTGCGCGGCCGTCCGCTCTCCTCTCTCACTCGCTCTCTCTGTCTCTTACAGCTTGACAGTCCAGTGCGTAGATCTCCCGCAGAAACGAGGTAATACTCTCTGCCACCCTCTCCTTTGTTTAACTGTGTTGTTGAAACCCTTGAGAACTAATTGCAGAAGCTGCTTCCAGTGCGCACATCAATGACGACTTTGAGGAACTTCAAGATAAAGACATCAACGTGCAAGAGAAACAGCAGGTCCGCCGTGCTCCATTCTCTCCCAATTTCACTAATTATTGTTTGGTTGCGTTTAATTCTCTCTCCAAATGAATTGTAATGTTGGTTCTTCTTGTTTGAACACAAAATTTATGCTGGGCTCTATGTGTTTGATTTATGCCAATCTAGAAATTTGCGATGGTGATTCTGCAATCTCACCTTCTAACTGGAAATGTAATCGATTCCGCATAATTGAAGTTTGCTAATTGAGAATTTTAACGTGCAAATGTTGTTTTTGGTCAGTGTGGCATTTGATTTGATTGCAGAGTTTTAGTTGCTAAATTTGTACTTGGACTGTTTGCTGTGTTGGTTTTGACTTCGTATTTGCATAAAATGCGATTAGTATAATAAAAAAAAAGATATACTGGAACTTGAAATTGTAGATTTTATTAAGAAAATGTGATTGTGAAGTTGGAATGTCTAAGTGCCTAAGTGCAAAGACTCAAACTTGAATAGAAACTCGTTGAATTCTGAATTTGAAATGAATAAAATGATATGAACTTTATCAATTTGGCATATTGTGTCCAGTTTAGGGTTGATGAAATCTCTGTTCAAGTTTGAAACATGAGAGCCTTCATAGTCCATCCCCTCTGCTTTGCTTCTTGTTTATCCCCTTTTGGTGGAGATGAATTTCCATCAATGCTTATTGTAACATAGCAGAAATGGAAGCGGCAGAGGAGCTGCCACCGCCGTCGTCCACCTCTATATTGTTGTTGTTCAACTTGGAGCATTTTCTTCCCAAGTAGTACTATATATATATATATATTACTCCATAAGTTTTATGCATTCTGATTATTGATATTTATTTAATTGTATACACATTTACTCGATCATTTATAATTGGCACGTTAGTAAAGTTCGAGACTATGCTGGTGAGGAAATTGAAGTAAAGACACTAGTTGATGTTGCTTCAAAAGAAGTGGTTGAGAAAGAAAAAGGTGCAACAGGTGAAAAAGAGATGCTTGACACCACTAAAAGGATATGAGCATGCAATTTGTGGTTGAAAAGGGGCAAAGAAGGTGAAGGATGAAGAGATGAAAAACGATATGCCTTTGATTGTTGCATAGAACAAATCATTTGCTTCATTATGAATACCCAGATAACTATTGTCATCATATAAAATTTTGAAGACAAATTTATGAATACATTATGTATTGAATTACCGAATTTATAAATTCGAATTTTGATTATATCTTTTGAGTTTTGTTTACTGTTTCTGATTTATATCTTCCTACATGAAAATGAAATTTAAGCAAAAATAAAACATAAAAATAAAATATAAAAAAATAAAAAATATATTTAAAAATCCGTCGATATTTACCAACGGAAAATCCGTCGGTATTCCGTTGGTAAATTTTGGCAACGATTTCTCCGACGAAATCTATGGCGACGGAAATTCCGTCAGTAACAGTCAACGACGGACGGAAATCCGTCGGTAATAATTTAGCGTCGAACGATTTTACGACAGACATGATCCATCGGTAACTGTTTTACCGACGGATTTTTTGGATTTACCAACGGAAAATTCCGTCGGTAAAACGCATTTTTTTTGTAGTTGAAAAATACAAAAAATGAAGATTCCACTCAGAAAATTGAAGAAACAAGTATATATTTCTTACACATCTCTTACACATGTGTAAGTGATGTGTAAGACTTTATTAATAATTGATAGAAACATGTCAGTGATGTCACAATCAAGGGTTAAATTCGTCCATGCACATCAAACATGCTCAAATTTCATTTGTTCTCTTTTGAGTGTGTATTTTTTATTGTTGCAAAAGCAAAGTGTCTATTTTTATGGATTGACACATAAATTAAATTCTTACAATCATCATCTCCCTTATTCTGATTCATATGCAGAATGAATTAAATTCTTATACTTGGTGCGCTCCAAGCCTCCAAGTATTATTAACCAACCGTGATTCCAGTGACGAAGGGAGGGGTGGGGCAGGGGGGTCACTGCACCCCCTGGATTTTAAAAAATTTAAGAGGTATATTGGTAATTTTACAATTAAATTAAATTAAATTAATAATATATACAATTTTAGTGTTAGCCTACGGGTTTTCATTCAATTATACAGAGATATCTTGCTTAGATGATGGTTTCTACAAGGAAGCATGATGTTTTTCCGTTGGTTTATTTGTTGATTAAATTGTCATTGATTTTACATGTTTCCACCACAATAGTTGAAAGGACTTTTTCAGCAATGAGCATCATCAAAAGTACTCTACGCAATCGTATGGAAGATAGACTATTGAATGATTGTTTAGTATCTTACATCGAAAAATATATTTTTGTAAATATTACTAATGACGCTATTATGGAGTTGTTTCAGAACATGAAGAATAGAAGAGAGGTGTTATGAGGTTATGAAGTTTACTTATTTTTTTAGCATTGTAATATAGTTAATTTAAACGACATTATAATTTTATTAAAACATTATAATATACTCCTTCCGTCCCATTCAATATGACATGTTTTTCTTTTGGGGCCGTCCCATTCAATATGACATGTTTCCTTTTATGGAAAGAATTAGAGCTTACTTTAAGCTAAAAAATACTTTATTAGCACTTTATTGACTGAAAAATACTTTATTGACTAAAAAGTTACTTTATTAACACTTTATTATACCTAATTTCTTTTTTCTTAGTCTCCGTGCAGAAAAGAACTAGGCCATATTAAATGGGACGGAGGGAGTATACTTTTAGTTGTTTTAAAGATTTGACTATTTATTAAAGATTGAAAGTTGGATCCCCTGCAGCAAAATCCTGGCTTCCTCACTGTGTGATTCTAATGCCACATGTTGAACGAACTCTTTAATTAATCAAATCCAAGAAATGAATTATTAACAAATATTGGTAGTTCAAGATCGAAAATTTTACACAATTTTCGTTCTTCTGCAAAATTGGCCTAAAACTCTTCTTCTCTTAGCTTCTTCAAAAAGACAAATTTGTTATGAATAATATATTTATATATGAATATTACTTGTAGGGTTGGTTAGGATTTCTACTTTATGTTATTATATATATTCTATTAGTCCTAACTTGAACTTGGAAATGGAAATAATTAGGGGTGAGCAAAACCCGAACCAAACCGCAAATTCGAATCGCACCAAACCGAAATTTGCAATTCGGTTCGATTTTTTAATATAACGGTGCAGTTCGATTTTAGAAATAGGAAACCGAATTATTTCGGTTCGGTTCGGTTCGGGTTGAGCCAAAAAAATCCAGCTTCTACCCGAATAACCGAAATAATTGTATATTTTATTTTATATTTTTTATTATATATATATTTTAATATTTAAAAGTACCACCATCTGTGACTCAATATAAGGCAATTATTAAGATTTCATTTAATTGCTATTAGTAATAGTAAATTGCTATTTTTGGTGCAAAAGTGTTAGAAAATAGGAAATAAAATAGGTGCAAAAGGTGAAATATATGAGCTTAAAAGTGTGTAAAATATTTCGGTTAAAACCGAATTAAATCAAACCCAAACCGCAAATTATGGTTTAGATTTGGTTTGGTTACACATTTAATACGGTTCGATTTGGTTTAGAAAAAAAATACAATTCGATTTTCGGTTAATTTTGGTTCAGTTCGGGTTGGGCCCGAACTGCCTGAATGCTCACCCCTAGAAATAATAAGGGACAAAATTCTTTATACACACTTTGCCAAATCAAAAATGAATTTTACACACTTCTTTTGAAATCAATGAAAAATACACACTATAACCATTATACCCTTTCTGCTGAATTTCTTTATTTATTCTGCTTATTCCAATCCCATTTTTCAATTATGGAGATAAAATCATGCAACACTATCAGGCCCATCACACTTCCGTATAAAAATTCTAAGCATACCAATTTCATACCTTTTTGACCGTAATGCTGCCGGGTATTTCCATCGGAAGTTTTAGGGATCTCGTCCAACCACACGATCGCAACCGATGGTTTTCAGACGCAGACTCCTTCAGCAACACTCAGCACAACCCTCGTTCGTTTCCTACCCTGGGCGTAGGGTATTTTGTTGGTATTTAGAGAATAATTAGACACTGGAAGGGATGAACAAAAGCCCAAACTTTATTTAGGAATTATATAATATTTATTACAACTTAAGTCTGTCTCCTCTACTTTCGTCTTGTCGAGAGTCTGCAATCTTCCTGCTTGCTCAGCATTCAGAATGCATTCGTCCCACTCTTCCGTTAACATCTCCAGATTTTCTCTGAGATGTCTATGGGCTAGTAGAATGGAGTTCACATCAGTTTGCTCCATCTCTTGTTAAGAAATCTGCAAGAATATTTTCGTGAGATTTCAGAATGACAATATCAAAAATATAATATTGACATTCAGCTTGCCATCTAATTAATCTAGCCTTTTCAGGCTTAGATTCCATCTTATTTCTTAAGAAAGCCTTAACTTGTGTGTTATCGACTTTCAAAGTAAATTTCTTTGTTAATAAAAATAAAGGCCATTTTTTAAACGTCTTTCGGACTGCAAAGAATTCTTTTTCGTTGATGTGCCATCTCACGGCCTCATCATCTGAGAATAAACCACTGCAGTATCTACAGGATTCTTCTCCATTAGGAGTGATCTTGGTTAAGACTGCTGCCCACCAATAATCACTTGCATCTGTATATAGGACCTAGTCGTCTTCGTCCTGAGGTATCGAGAGTTTTGGGAGATTTTTGCAAACCTCTTTTAACTCCTTCATTCCCTGTTGATGTTCTTCTATCCAGATGAACGGAACATCCTTTTTCAGTAACGAACTGAAAACTTTTCTATGTTTTGCGAGATCTTTAATAAATGGTCCTGCAAAATTAACAACTCCCAAAAAGCTCTGAAGTTGTTTCATTTCTTTCAGATCTTCAGGAAAATTCTGGACCTTCTGAACAATATGGTTCTGCAGAATAATTCCTGCTTCGTCAATCTCTATACCCAGAAATTCCATTTTCCGAGTTGCCACGACTGTCTTCTTTTCAGACAGTACTAAACCTTCTTTATAACAAACATCTGCAAAGATCTCAAGATGTTTGATATGTTCTTCCATATTTTTGATGCAATTAAAATATCATCAATATAGACGAACATAAAAGAAAAATAATCTTTAAACAAATTATCCATCTTTTTCTAAAATATTTGAGGCGCATTAGCTAACCACATTGGCATTACATTCCAAACATAATACCCCATGTGGAGTAAAGAAGGCTGTAAACTTCTTACTACTCTCCTCCATGCGAATCTGGTAGAAACTTGACTTGCAATCAAACTTAGAGAATACCTTAGCATTTCTAATGCAGTTAATAAGAGGGATAAAATATCCATCAAACTCCAGAATATCATTAATTCCTTTGTAATTAATAACTAATCTGGGTTTATCTCGTTTGATCTCACCATGATTTCTTACCAGAAATCCGGGACTGCTGTAAGGCGAGTTCCCTGGTTCGATCAGCTTTAAATCAAGGTGTTCCTTGATTATCTCCTCCATATCCTGTTGATCTTTGAGGTTCATCAGGATTGACATGTATCTAACAAACTCATACTCCTTATCGGGCTTTACCTTCAAGGTTGCTTTGAGCTTGTTCCTATCCCACCATGCCAAAGGATTCTCATGGTAACTCATTTTAATTTTCCTTTTGACATCTTCTAGGGATACCTGCATTTTTTCCCTAATATCTTGATGAGATATTAAGGATTCTTTGAGGATCTGAACCTCTTCATCTCTAAGATCCTCATCTCTGATACAGCTTAGCACTGCTTTGCTGAATCTTTTTTGATCCTTCATTTTTTGGTGTTGAAGTCTTCCTTCATCACCACGCTTGCTGCGAAAACTTAATGGTATCTGGCGATTAAAAGCCCCATTCAGCCTCTGGACAATGATTTTGTGATCGCAAATGGTTGTGAACACCAATTGCCTTATTTCATTATCCTGCATGTATCTTTTAAACATCTGTAGGAAATTGTTTCCAAACAGAATGTCTGCACCTGTATCATGGAAATAAATTGGTGGAGTTTTAACCTTATACCAAGGTGTACCTCTAGCTCCGCCAATTAGAATTTCCGTCTCTTTTACTCCTTTAGCCAAGAGTAAAATTTTCTTCGAAAACCTGCAATTCTGGGTAGATCATCATCTACCTCTGCTGGAAAGACTCATCGTTTTGCAGTACAAATTCCTGCACCTGAATCAATATAAGCAGCAAAATACTATGCCTTATATTTTTCATATAACATCCCTATAGAGATGTATATGGAGAATGGACTTGTCATTCGATTAATAGTTTTTTCCCATTAATTGTAATTTCCATTCCTTCTTCTTTATTTGCCCAAGGTTTGTGATCCTCAAGAAAATCCAAACCCAAAAGCATGACTGTTTCCCTTCCGGCTCTGCATTTGATCTCCATCACTTGTCCCCCAATTTCCAGGGTACCTTTGTAATGATTGATCTCCGGCTGCTGTAGATAGTAAAGAACATTACAAGGGAAGTTGGTTTCCCACATTGTAGTGTTAAATTTTACTATCACTTCTCTCCACCCCTCGGGACATTTCAAATTCACTGGAACCTTGTTACTCTGAGATGTTTGAGGGTATGCTTCTCGAATGAGACTCCGACTCCTCCCATATGGCATAGACATAATTCTGTCTCCTTGGAAGGATAATCTCCCTAAAGTTATCATGAGACTTTGATCGTGTCTCATGACTTCTCTATCTCGGATTTGAATATCAATGTTTCTTAACCGAGCAATTTCCATTCTATCGGGACAAACAGCTGTTGTCACCTTGTTGAAGATATCTGGTATCTCAATGAACTTCTTTCCCAGAAATAACTCAGTGTGATGTGAGTTGGAAAGAGCATATGATACCTGATAAGTAATGGAGTAAGGCCTATTTCCTTCCTCCAGTAAATCCTTGCGCTTGAAGTCCTGATATAGAGTCAGAGCTTTGCTGAAATGGGTATCATTAAGATTGTAAGCAATCTTTGGATAGATGATTCCCACCACTTGTCCTGCACAAAGATCTCCCGCAATTGTTCCCAATACGGAATCCTTCAAATTTCTAACTCTTTTATCACATATAGCGATATCGATCGGCGTGTGAACTCCGGTAAAGAGAGCCGATTTTAATATTAACTGGATGGCTCCAATATGGATCCAGTTCATTTTTTCAGCGACTTCGGGCTTCATCTTTGATAGATCCTCCCGGATGTCACTAGCTGGAATCAACTGCATCTCCACTTGATTATCCGTAAGCTCTATAGGAAGCGACATTTCTCGTCTAGTAATTCCATAGACGATTTGTTGAAAAGCCTTGATACTTTTGTATATTTAGACTCTTCTTCATGATCTTGTCAATTAGATTTTGAGAGAGAGTTGTGTGATTGGAGAATCTCGTCCTGTCCTCTTTCTCCTGATGAACAATTTCTGGATCAGTCTGACTCCGATCTAGTTCCATCAGACCATTCTGAATCTTCTTCGCTGAAGACTTCTTCATGTTCATATATACTCTCATCCGAGGGTATATCTTCGAACTAATATACTTGTATCAGTTCTTGGTAGTAGATGGCATCTTCGATATCCGGAGTAGATTCGAATTTATTGATGCCTCTTCTCTCGTTGTCAGGGCAATTTGTGGAAATATGCTCTTTCGCACCGCATGTCTAGCAGTTGCAATCCTTGAAACTTTCATTAACTGTAGTGTGAGTTCTTCTGAAAGTTTTCTTTGCATGTGTCCTTCTTTGGCTCTTATTAGCTCCTTGGAAGTGATACCTATTCCTTGATGGTCCACTTCTTTGGCCTGATTTGTAAGATCTGGCCTTCTGTCTTGACCATCTGGTTCTTGGTTTCCAAGAATTTCTTTTTGGATCTCCACCTTTATGATAGGGCTGAAACCTATTCTTCTTACTCCTTTTCAGCCTTGGTGGTTCTCCTCCAATGATCGTTGGCAGATCATTGTCATCACAGTTTAGAAGAGCGTATTTATTAATTCTCCTCAGTTTCTTCATGTTCCTCAGAGCTGTTGCTTGTTGACACCACTCTGAGAGCTTTCGATGTACATATGACATCCTTCTGGAAACATTTTCAGGATCACCTGGTTCGTAATCCCGAATTAACATCTCCTTCCATGGGCTTGGAAATTTTAGAAAGAAAATCTCCAGTGCAACTCTATCATCAACTTTCGATTGATGTTGATAAAGAGTAAAGAGCTGTAGAAACTTGTTAAGCGATTGTTGATCCAAGACAGCAAGTCTTAGATTATACAATGCCATCAAGTATTTCTTTCTCTTTTCTTGATCAAATCCCTCGAAATATCCTTCTCCCAGAAAATGGTTTTTGAAAATCGTTGCCATATTCTGGACATGTTCTGTGAAATTTTCACTTTCAAAACATGAATTCTTGATATCCACAGGAAAGAATTCCCATGCAATCTTGACAATTCCTGCAAGACTCATCTCGAGGATTCTTACAAATCCTTCCTTGTTTAAATCGAGAGTTGTTGCTGCAATTCTCAGAGCCGACGTCCATTCATCAATTACGGCTTCTCGATATCTGAAATTAACTTCATCAAGGTCGAGCATTACTCCTTAGGGATGAATAGGATCCAGGGTCGCCTTTCCATAAGATGTATCCTGCACCTTTGGATGCGGCCTTCTTGCCCTTGTTCTTCTTGCCGCCATGTATGCATCATTTGGGGTATGTTGATCATACCTTGCTCCAGTATGAAAATCCTGGACTACATTAATGGCTCCTGGTGCATTTTGAAAATCTTGTTGATTTCCAATGATGGCTCCTGGTGGAAGTTGATTCACCGGTTGTGGATTTTGGACCACATTCTGGTTCATTTTTAAATCTACCATCGTCATGTTAGCAAAAGATTCTGCTAACTCCTGGAGGTCGTCAAGCTTGATTCTTTCGAGATTATTCATCTTTTTCTTTCTCGAATCATTCTTTTCAAAGCCTCCATGTTGGGATCCTTTTTGGTTTCTTCCACTGGAAATGGATAAGTGGGTTCATTACCAAAATGATTCCTTCTTTGACTGGAACGAGGTTGTTGCTCCAGCTTTTCGATCCGTGATTGGATCTCCTTCAGGATATTATAAATTTCATCCTGTTTCATAGCAATCTTGTAAAGATCGCGTGGTACACCATACAGGCTATCACCATAATGTTGTACTGTCTTCTGTATTTATCTCAGATCTTCCGATATCTTGGATGAATCTGGAGAAATCTCCTGGTATAAAAGAGTAGATGATACTCCTTTATCTTTCTTTGGTTCCATCAGAGCGATATATCATTTGTTCTCAAATGGCTCAAATGGTTTCTTCTCATAGCATGTTCCATCTATCATTTAAGGTAGATACATCTATGGAGAATATCTTCTTTTCTTTTGATTCCTTGGAAGCAGGAATCAATTAATTCTTTCTCCTGGTTTTGATGGATTAGGATATCCAACTCTCTTCTCCAGTGTGTCAGCACACTCTGGTGTCTCGTTCTTCTTTTCTCCAAGATTTGGAGACGTTCCTGGAAATGTCCACACCCTGGACATCCTTCTAGATCCATCAGATATGATTATTCTGATGGTTTCTCCTCATGGTGTTTATCACCTCGAACTGGAGAATGCTCAGATTTGCATCGCATCTCCTTCTTGCCTCAATTTCTTGAGTTAAAGGCTCAATGTATTCAAGCCTTCTTTCATATACGACTCGAGAGTCGAACAATTCTCTCCAGAATGTCCATAACATCTGGTTTCTTTATCTTTTTATCTCCAGATCTTGGAGATAATTCCTGTAATGCTCGCATCTCGGACAATTGTCCGGATCCATATTTTTCTTGATGTCTTCTCCGTTAGGATAATACTTAAAGCAATAAATAAAATATAATTCCTTAATAAACCTTAGGCTCCGATACCATTTTAGAAGCGTGAGTTAGGAACAACAGAATGTTCGAAAAAAGGTTCGTATAATAAAGAAATACATAGCTATTTCTGTCCATAGCCATTCTGGACTGTCAATAGTTTAAACAGAGGGGTATAATAGTCATCTTGTGTATATTTCATTTTGTTTTGGTGATGGTGTGTAATTTTCATTTTGCAAAAGGAATAGTGTGTATTTTACTAGATTAACATTTATTTTTATTTATCTATTTTATCACCCAAAGTAAACACTTAGGGGAAAATGTGATTATTACTATTTTTACAATTAACTTTCCTTTCTTTTACGCGTGTGTCGGCCACAGTATGACCGAATAGTTTTATTAATTAATTTAATAGGACAGAAATGCACATCTAATTATGAATGTTAAAGTTATAATCATGTATACTACATGAAAAACATGAATAGTTTGATTTTATTTTGTTGGATTTAAATATGCAAAAATATAATATAAATTTAATTTAGTGTGGAGAAAAAAAAATAGATAACAAGATTTGTATATCTTATATTCTTACTATTATCAGGGACAAAACCAGAAATTTTGCTTCTGACTGACTTACTGTTGCATGCGGTGTGAAGTTTCTTTTTTTTTATAGACGCATTGGGTTGTATTTTTTATATTTTTTAAAAAACGATGTCGTTTTTCCTTAAAATACTTCTCCATACTCTAAATACAATAGGGCCGATAGTACAAATTTATGGCGAATCACGATTTTTATAAATAACAAAAGAAAGCTTTGGGAGGAGCCGGAGCACACCACCTTGGATAGGTGTGGTTCTGCCTCTGTTTATTATTGTATGTTTGTACACAGAGGTGACATTTGGTTTGAGTGATAAGGCTTGATGGATAAAATAATCCAACATAATCACATGTTTGGTTTGAATGATTTGGCCTGTAATAAAAATTAGGTCCTTAATCATATCCACCATTTGAGTGATAATTTGCCCTTTCAAATTTTGTATGATTATTAATCAATCATATAATTCTATCATATCCTATCACATGTTATCAATCTCATCCAGAGTATTTACTTATAAATAGTAATCATAAGAGTTACTAAAAAATTCTCGAAAAACCGTGATTAGATTGAAAGGTGTAATAGATGTAAAAACTGTATATAATATATACTATAAATAATAAGTTTGTATGATGAATTTGTATTTTTGTACACAATAATAAAATCTGAATAGAGTAAATATATTATTTAACAATTTAGTGTATAGAAACCTTTTTCAAAAAAAAAAGTGTATAGAAACCTAAGATAAATATTTATATTTTGTATTTGTTGATGATATTCGAAAAAATGAATACAAAGTTATACATATAAATAAATAATTTGTGTGACAAGTTTCCCCAAAGTGTAAATGGTAGCTACATTTAAAAGTTTAATCACGACAAGAACTTTTAGAAATTATTTCCATAGAAATTTATTAACTACTCCAATTTAAAATAATGAATGTCATACACAATCATCGTCAAAAAAAAAGTATCATTCACATATGGTAAGTCGCATAATGTAACGTTATAATTTTACTGAAAGTAAGTTGCTAGATTTTGCAGAAGCCACGTGGCAACAAGTCTATCTTTCTTTCTTTTATCGATTATCAACTGTCCAAGAAAAACAGCTACAGTAATTTAGAGAGAAAGAGAGAGAGTGAGACAATGCTGTTAACAGGTGATTATCTGTCTCTCTCTTCCCGCGTTTGCTTCGTCAGAATCAGAGAACTCAATTTCAATTCAGCATTGAATTTACACCGCCGACGAGCTGGTGGTCGGTGCTGTAAAGCCTCTCTCATTACAGATTCGGACTCTTTCGAGGTCGGGAGGCTAATCGGCAGTTATGGATTCATGAATATTACTAGGTTTGGTTGTTTTTTTCTTATTTTCTTCTTAAAATTTCTTGTAGTTTTTGCGTAACGGTGACAATCATAATCTACGAAATTTTATTTATATTATATGTTTTTGCAGTTTCTCGGGTCTGCAATCGGGTACTGATATGGAGTATATTCCGGGAGATATTGGGAGGTTGAGGGCTCAGGATGTTGGAGAAGGAAGTGTTAAAATTAGGTGCGGTTGCACACGCATGTGTTTGTCTTTGTGTGTGTTTAATATGGCTTGAAATGAGTGTGAAATTTTAGTCTATTCAAGGAGTTGAAGTACTATTTTTTTACTTGGTTTGCCGTTTTTTCATATATTATATACAATGTGCGTGTTTAATGCGGATTGAAATGAGATATCTAGTGTGAAATTTGAGGAATTTAAGTGAATTCAAAAAGTTTGTACTAATTCTTTACCTTTTTCGTCATTAGTCATATATTATACAATGTATGTGTGTTGTTGGATGTGGACTGTAATGCGATGCTTAGTGTGAAATTTACGGAATAGAAGTGAATTTGAGGAATTTAAGTAGCACTTCTTGATTTGGTTTGCCATTATCAGCGTGCTGCTTATATTATTTGTGGCAGCTACTTTGCAGACTGTACGAAGGAAGAATAGCTCAAGGTTCGCTGAGAGGTACCCCCGTTGTGTTTAAGGTGATTATTGGTGTATTCGTGTTGTATAAGTTTGAAATCTTTAATGTTGTCTACATAGATTTTGAATAATGTCAAACATTGCAGTTGTGCCAGAGAGCCACCTAACCTAGCTGTCTTGTTTCTAACGTTCTTCATACTGAAACCATAATGCTCCTTTCATGTTGTTTTGCTGTAATCTGATCAGAATCAAACTTACAATGTTGTGAAGGTCTATCCTGGTCAACAAGTTGGTGGCTTCGAAGCTGACTTGATGGCTGCAAATGAGCTCAGCGCCCATGCTTCCCTTCAAGTATATTGAAGTTCTTCGTTTGAAGATATTTCCCCATGACCCCTCTTCTTGATCTATATGCTTGCACTTTATGTTTTGGTACCTTCGTTTTACAATATGAAATGCTCATTTTTGCAGAGCAATTCAAAATTCATAGCCTGCCCGAATATTCAGGTACTTATTGGATGCTTTGAGACAAAAACTGGTGAGCAGGTATGCATTATCGAGGTTCATTTTTCTGCTGAAATGAAATTTTTTGGTGCCTACGAAATGAGATTGTTGCGTACTTTGTTGTCTGCAGTGGCTTGCTTTCAAGAACGATGGGAAGTACACTGCTGCTGGCTATGCACAAGTTGCGAGTGAGAAGATGTCAAAATATGGTGATGTTGGAGACCTTGCCTTTTCAGTTGATATAAGGTATATCGAAAATTTTATTGTCCATCATCAATTTATGAATATTAAATTAACATGAAAGTAGGTGAAATCCTCATATAGTTAGGCTACCAATTTTATATAATAGGATTTTCTGTAGAATTTAAAATTTGTTACCCTCTTTGAGTGTGGAATTTGTTCGACTAATGGTCCTAAGATGAACAGATATCATGGCCTGCTCAAGAGACTGATTAGAGCTGTATAATCTTTGAAGTACTAATGTCATTTAACACTCTTTTATAAATAAACGAAATCAACTCGTCTGTTTGACTTGGATTTAAAAGCCTATTTAATTTAGCATGTGCCAACTAATGGAAAATATATGGCTTTTAAGGTTTTCTGAGCTAAATGGAAATTCTAATGCACTATCAGAAGGGCTCTGGCAAAGAGCATCTGCTGCTGGTGCTTTCACTCCTATGGAGAAACGAGCATTTGGAATTGCGGATGACATGTATTTTGAACAAATTTTTGTTCTCTCTCAATTAAATTTAATCAGATCTTTTTTTTTGTAATATTTCTCATTATATTTGTTTATCTTCGGCTGTTCACAGATATGAAGCTGGTCTTCTATTTGCCTATGTAGCTTTCATTCCATTTTGTGAGGCAGGAGTGATGGACAGTCTTTCATTGCGAGTAAGTCGAGCGTGCATCTTAACTTGTGTTAGTAGACATTTGTTTCACAGGTGCATTAAGTAGGGATATTATTGAATGAGTTTCTAATCAATCATTTATTGAATCACCAGAGGCTTATTGAGAATACATTTCAACTCGATGTCCAAGCAATGAGAGAGTAAGTTGTCTTGCTTCATATCATTGGAACTATAAATTTTTCAGGCATGATTTATAAACACTCAAATAGTCAAATGTTTATGTAGAGTTTTTAAACACTAAACCTTTATGCTTCAAGATTGAATACCTTAAACATGATTGAATTAAGATCCGAACTGCCCGAATGCTCACTCCTAGAAATAATAATACCTCTTTCTTCTGCGCTGTTTGTCCTTCTTTCTTCTCTCTTATTTTTGTGTTCTTGTTCTACTAATTAAAATAAAAGTCGATAGCAATTATATGTTGCCGCTTCCATCAACGGCTGGTGGCAGCATAAGCCATGGCGCCGACGGAGATTCAGGTGAACTAACACCGCCGCTCGTGGCCGTGCTCATTGCATCTGATCTACAGCGTGAATTACGAAAATAGAAAGAATGACCGGAATCGGCTCCTTCCTTAGATCCACTGCTACAGATCCAAGGGCAGAGTACGGCGGAGGAACTCAATTCATGCTTGAAGTTGAGACCTTTTCCCCAGCCAGCCGAGTTTGGTGGCCGATCGCCAAAATAGAACAATTTCACAGCCACAACTGAACAACTCCGATAGGCAATAGCCATAATTGAACCGAATCCGATAGGCAAGGCGATAGTTCAACAGCCACCCAATATTAAACAAATTATTAAACTACTACTACTACTAGGTACTAATTTGGGTCCTCTAAACTAAACAAACCAGAAGGGCGACGACGCCTTGAAGTTGAAGCTCTGGGTTGGATCATCATCATCATCATAATCAGAAATAGTTTTGGTTGCATAATCGAAAATGCCATTATCATTGACGCCGCACACCCTTTTGATTCTCTTGGAATCAGTGAAGTAGATAGAGTTGGGGTTGAATCGTTGATGATCCTCGATTGCAAAGGAGTGGTTGATCCCAAGAAATATGGTTATCCCACTCAGATCCCCCATCACCTGACCATCCCTATCAATATCATCATCCATTTTCATCACAATAAAACCAACAGTCTTGCCAAGAAACACGCCGTTGAGCCCTTTAACCTCACACCTCGGGACAAAACCCAGAGGCGAAATGGAACCGCCCTCCTCCTTCATCAGCCGCACAAACTGCATCGCCACGAAAAGCTGATCCAAATATACAAGGTGCGGTATCTGGATGCATTCATTTTCCAGCACCTCAATGTTTTCCTCCAACCAACTACGTACATTTTCATCATCTCCATCATGCTGCAACTTCAATTCATCCGATCTAACAAGTTTGGGAGAATCGGGATCCTGAATATCCCAATCGTATCTCTCTGATGGACACCACGCGGGGTGAATGTCTCGAAAGTACAACTTATCGCGCAAATTGAGATGAGCAGCTGTAATAGAAGTGAACACTTTTCGCCTGGTGCAATACACCAAATCTTCGTGAACCATGGCAATATTCTCGAAGGGGTAGTGATGGTCGTCGCTGAAGAAGTGGTCGCCGATGGGGGTCCACTCCGAGCTGCGGCCGGGCAAGCAGAAAGCCAGCCTGTTTGCAGGGCCGAAGGTCATCATGGCGCGGCAGTCATCGTCGTCGGGGGAGGACGAGAGTATCACCTTCGATACGCTGCCCTGCCCGTCCAGATCTAAATTGAATTCGGGATCGGGTAATGTATGGATCGGCGGAAGCTTTATCTTTTCATGAGAGAGGGGATCTGAGAGAAACAGATTGTTATTGCGCTTGTTGAACACAGCTACCCACCCATGTGAACATCCGACCACTTCTGATTCTGATTCCACTGCTGGTGGCAGCATCAGCCGCGGCCGTGATCCCCACCGCGAAATCGATTTATTTAAACTAGTAGCTGAATTCAGAGACCTGAAACTTCCACAGGGAGATCTGAAAATTCTACTCCCAGAGATGCAACGGCGGAGGATGGCTAAAGAAACCATGTTGATCAGAATTGAGCGACGGCGGCGCCTCACGCTGCTAAATTTCGATCCCTGCTTACTATGAACACATACTTGCCTTCACAATGCGGCCCAGCCCAATACTCTATTTATGTTTAGGGTAATTCTAAATGTAGTACCTAAATTTCGCTCCCATTTAAAATATTATTAAATATTATACTTTTATATCCTTATTAGTGTGTATCCCGATCGAAAATCGACGGCAAACTATATTATTAAAATAAAATACATCAATAAGGTTATTTTTCGATTTTATTGTACTTCTTTTAATAAATATTTTTATTTTATAATTATTTTGCGATATATAAGCATGAATATTGAAAATAATTTAATATTATTTTGGAGTGATAATATTTCATAATTGATCAAAAAAATTGTTTCTTTGATTTTATTTCACTTTCTTTAGTTGCAATAAATCAATAAAAATTAAACTATTTTTTTTTAGCTCGCAATCTATCAAAGATTTCATTATATATGATGTTAATTGTTGTGTAAGTCTGATCATCTCGTTACAAAGTTAAATTTCGAGAATTATCCCTACGTGTATATATGTACAAATCCAACAATTATAATTGAGAATACGTATTTTTGAAAATTTTCTTTTATTTACGTCAACTTAAAAATTTGTTAAATTAAACATATTAATATTGGCAACGTAATATATATTGATCAAATTAAAATTGTCAATAAAAATAAAACTATTTATTCGGCCAACAATTAATTTGCCAAATTATATTGGTTGTGCAAAATAATTGGGGAATGAGAAAATACACGTGGATTGTAAGTATTTATATAGATTTTTTAAGACTGAAGTTTTATTAAGAATCAATGTGAGATGAGAAAATTTATATTATTTATACATGGAATAAATGAATAAAAATGCTCAAAATGAGATTAAAGATAAATAAGAATACTGAAAAGAGAGAGTGCCATATAAGACCTTAAATTAAGGAAATGACTCGAATCCGCAATCGTTTTAATAATATATATAAATGATTTAATATGTTGTATCAATAAATGCAAATATGACTATCGAATATAAATCATATGCTTTTTAATAATTAATTTTTATTTGTATTTATAACTAAATGTAGACTGAGGAAATTGTGTATATAATCTAAATTATGTATTTTCCAAAATTATTACTAATATTTAATCTTATGTTGAGAGTGGAATGATTTCATAGAGATTTTCTTTTTCTTTATCTTCTATTCTTTAATCTTGAAGTATACTGTCATTTATAGCTCGTCTCCAAAAGCTTTGATGTGAGATTGCAACTATGACTTCTCTCATTTTGGAGGTATATTTGTGTGTGCACTGGTTTTGTTACATGAAAGTTTAATCAGTTAATTTATCCCCTGCCAGAATTTGGGGAAAAAAAAATTCAAAGATAACAACATATTCACTATTCTAAACGCCTGATTCTGAGATTCATAACAATTTCAAATCATAATTAAGGGAGAAAACGAAAAAGAAAAAATAAATACTCCATTAATTTATGGCCTTCATCACATCACTAATCATCATGATAATGAATCGATAAGGAGGGGCATCACGCTGGAAACTTCCATTTGATATGCTTGGAGTGAGAGTCAATTTGGGGTTATAAGGGGGTGTTTGGTAGGGGTTATAAACCCCTACTATATTATTTATATGGGTAAATGGGGTGTTTGGTAGCTAAAATTTTTTATATTGGGAGCCCGGCATAAATGAAGGGCCCGAGCTTATTTCATTGTTTCACCCAGATAATTAATCTGCCCAAATTGGTGGTATTATTTATGTGGATTGAGGGTGTAACCCATACAAATTTCTATTGACATAATTGCCCCCATGGTGGCTACGTGAGAGAAGAGAGAGTGACAGAGTAGGCGGCGGCGGGTGGCGGTGGTGGTTGCGACGGCGGAGGATGGTGGTTGCGTGGTGGAACAGAGGAGAGAGAGATTGATGGGTGAGAGAAGAGAGAGTGAGAGAGAGGAGTGAAAGAAGAGAGAGCGAGAGGGACATGGTGGCGGTGATGGTTGCGACGGCGGCGGATGGTGGTGGTGGTTGCGACGGTGGCGGATGGTGGTGGAACAGAGGAGAAAGAGATTGAGGGGTGAGAGAAGAGAGAGTGAGAGAGGAGAGAACGAGAGGGACATGGTGACGGTCGGGAAGCAGGCGGCGGCAACGGGTCGGGAAGGTGAAAGACGAGGGGAGAGAGAGAAGAGTGGTGCAAATCTCCCCCCTCTCTTTCTCTCTCTCCCGTCCAAAATTTGCAGGTGGTGGATGAGAGATGAAGGCAGCAGCAGCGGCGGCGGCGTCGAGGGTGGGAGAATTTTTGTGGTGGTGGTGGTCGACTGTGGTTGTATAAATTTGTTTGTGGTGGTGGAAGGGATGGCGGCGTCGAGGATGTGGCGGATGGTGGTGGAAGGGATGGGGTGGGGACGGTGGTGGTGGTTGCAGACGAGAGGAGAGAGAGCAGGTGGTGTGGTGGTGGAACATGTGAGAGGAGAGATGAGAGAGAGAGATGATGGTTATATAATTAGGGGTAGAATTGTAATTTCCCATTTAATCTTGAATTTAAACTATGGTACCAAACAACCAACCTATTATTCGCTGCTATTTATCTTGACATTATCTTATCTACCAAACACAAAAACTACACTAATAATCACCCCTTATTCACATTATTTATCTCAACATTATTTATCTTGACTTATCCTAACACACCTACCAAACGAGCAGGGTATAAAAATCTACTCAATAATATTTTAAATATTATTTTTAATTGGGAGCTATAAAGAGAAATTGAGGCTTATATTCAGAATCACCCTTATCTTTATTTTTGAAATCCCCAATAACCTATTTATGAAAATCACAAGTAGCCGAACCCAATAGGCCACCAATACTCTATTTATGAAAATAATCTATGTTGTACGGGTGCGGGGCGATACGATACGAATATGGGGATAGTGAATTTTGAAAATTATAGGGTGCGATCCGACAAGGATAAAGTCTAGTTATTAATATTTAATTATATAACACTTATTAAATATATAGATATTTAAATTTTCATAAATTAAATGTATGTAATTCACGTTTTCTCTCACCTTTCATTTTCAATTATGTAATTTAATTAAGCAACATAGTATCAGTTCAAATATCATTAGTCAATAGATAAGTCAAAATTCAAATAAAGTTCTCAAAGTCAACCGCGTACACCCCTTCACCCACGGGATTCGTGACTTTCCCGCACAAGTTGTGTGAATCCAATTATTTTTTATTTTTTATTTGGAAGGATACGTCACATGACGAATTGGGTGTCAATTCGACGAAAATTGCACTCGAACGAGAATCCGATATGGCAACATGATATTTTTAAAAGTACATCATAGAAAATAAAAAATAGGCGAAAGTTCGTTTTCTTAAAAAAAGAAAAAAAAAGGAAAAAAAAAGAACTAAGTTTGAGGCTTTCTTTTTAGAATATAAGGCGTAAAGAGAATTGTTTTCCTTTAAAATACTACGAGTATAATTCAGCAAATTGACTTCTCTTCTCCTCCTCCTCATCCAAGGTTTAGTTTAATTTAACATGTGTGTTTTGGATCAAGAAATAAAGGCCACCAACAACTATAGCAACTCATTTACTAGTACATTTTTTTTTATTGACAAACATTTAGAGGGGTGTATTCAATTGGGATTCTGTTGTATTTTTTTGGACTTTAAAAAGTGTGTGGATTTATAGAATTCATATACTCCATATAGAATTTGACTGACTTTTTTATAGAATCCATAGACTCCACACAGAGTTTGACTGACTTTTTTTTATTGATTTACATAGATTTTCATCAACTTGTATATAAAAAAAGTTATCCAAATTGTTTAGAAAAAATACCAAATATACATTAGTTCCAAAAAAAAATACATTATTATTCATCATTATTATTCTCATCTTCATTGCCATCATCTTCATTTCCATCACCATTATACCTCGGTCTCATTTGCCACATAGCATTAGCAATACTCGTTCTCCATGCATTAGCTTCCGTTCTTTGTTGTAATTGGCTTTGAGAAAGCAATTCCAAATTTTCCTCTTCCATATCGAGATGTGGTGAATCTTGATCTTTTTCAGATTCGACTGGAAATTCACCAGAGCGACATTCTTTTCGAAGAAAGTTGTGTAATCCAGCACAAGCCAATACTAACTCTGATTGTGTTTGAAATGGGAACGGAGGTGCGGTTTTGAAAATTATGAATCGCGATTTGAAAATACCAAAAATTCTCTCAATCACATTTCTTAATGATGCATGACGAAGATTGAATAACTCACTTGCATTCCTGAGGTGACGACCTTGACCACCAAAATCTTTTAGATGATATCGAACACCACTATCACTGCCTTAATTGCCAACATCAAGAGCCCAACCTTTTCGTAAAGTTCCATCTCCAAATCTTCATCTATTTCTTCTTCCCATTCTTCTTCTTCTATTTCTTTTTCCAATATTTCACGATTTTCCATGCTGCATATAAAAAAAATGGATACATATATGAAAAAACACACACTAAGAACACGCGGATTAATTAAACCACACACTATGAATTAAATAAATATATCTCATCAAATTATCTGATATTAATATGATTAGCTCAGTCAAATTCAGCATTAAAACAAGTAAGCATAACACATACACAAGCAGAAACAATAAAATCAATATGTGATGAAAATCATAGTACCACACATTATATGCATGCAAAGATACATATATACATACGAACAACAATGGAAAAATTAAAAAGAATGTAATCATATCAATACAATTATGATTTTTGCCCAAATGAGACATTTGAATCTGGGACTTAAACCTACTGGAGAATTCTAAATTTGTTATTTTCTTGATCAGTTTTTACTGCTTAAACGCAGCATAAGCTGCGAGAATGAAACGAACACATAATAAAGACAATGTATTCTCCACTTCCATAATCGATCAAAACTGTGCCATCTTCACGCAGAATACCAACAAAAACAATGCACCAAAGACGAGCAAATCTGATCTGTAATATTTGTTGCTGGTCAAATGAAAACTAAACACGATTTTTAGGTCAAATTATGCCAATTGTTTAGAGTATAATAGAAAAGGGGAAATCATAAAGAGCATGAAAATCACACAAAATAGATCAAATAACAATCAGATTCCACGAAAAATAAAATAAAAATGAAAAATAATACTGATATAACAATTCTCCACACAAAGCATAAACAACAGTAATATAATCTCTTACGCAGGTAGCCAAACGCGGGCCCAAACTCATCCGCAATAATAATAACAAAAATAGAAACGAAAGAAAAAGAGAGCACCACAGGAATGATACGAACCAGAGAATTCCAAAGGGGGAGAGAGCTTACACAGTAGATGGAATCCTCAGCGGAACCAACAGTTACCAACTTTCTCTCTCTCTCTCTCGCACGCTGACACATACGCAAAACAAAACAACAGTTAGATGATATCGAACATAGTGGGGGAGAGTGGGATATTAATAGAGCACAAAGATAAGGTGATCTGATTCTTGCCGATGAGACAGTGCAGGCCGACGAACTGAAGAAGATGATGCAGAAGGGTTCTCGTACGTTTGGAATACAATGAAGGTTTTTTTTTTTCTGACCTTTCGTCTTCAGATATGTAGAAATCTCTACTTGTTAGAAGAGATTTTGGAGAGTGAAATCTATTTATGTTTTTGAAAGAGAATCAAACAAAATCCGTAGAGTATTAAAATCCATAGACTGTTGAATACCTAAATATTTTTTAAGACTTTTTAAAATCCGTATTGAATACCTCAGGATTTTTAAAGACTTTTGAAAATTCGGATTGAATACCCCCAGACTTTGAAAGTCTAAAAAAATCCTACAGACTCCACAACCAATACACCCCCTTAGATTTAGTAGTACATTGATAATGCAAATCAGATAAATCCTGGCTCAATTTATCTCAGTACACAAAGTATGGCTGGCTGCTGCTAATCTTATCCTTCCTATAGGCAGGCAACACACACATTCCACCAAGTGCTCTTAACCTAACATAACAAATGAGTAATTATTCTAACTGCAAAGTGATTACATATATCATATATTGTGGTGCCGGCGCGGGGTGAACCACACTGCCCCTGGGATATTATGTGAACGATAAGGGCTCTTGTGAGGAGACAAAGCCCGCTTTGGGTAATAAAAAATACCATAATCGGAGTCATCAAGTGGCCTAACACGACCGTCATATCCAAAGTAGATGGTATCGGGTTTCACTCCTCCTCCTATATCTTTCATCGCAATCGGATGGTTGGTTCCCACAAACATAGTCACGCCTTCCAAACAATCCTCCATCCACATCAACTTCAATTCTTCATCAATCTTGTACACCTCGAAATCAACCGTAGGTCCCACGTACTCCCTCTCCACGCCTCGCTCCACCCACGAGCCGGCCCCAGGCTTGACGTGGCGCACCATCACAAACAGCTCACCGCTCTGCTCCGCACACACTATATAATTTAGCTTCGTCAAGTCGGGCCGGGCCGGTCTATGGTTGGCCGGGATATCTAAATGGGCCACCCAATCATTATCAAGCCGCGGAGTCTCCGTCTCTCCTCCTACATCCCAAGCCTCCAACTTTAACGTAGATGAGATGCAAAAGAGGCGGCGGTGTGTGCTTGAATACACCACGCTCTCATACTCGCCACCACCGAAGAGAATCCATTCATGGCCGCCGCCGCCCAGCGAGCAGAAAGCCAGGCTGCGGCCTGAACCGAAAGTAATGAATGCCTTTTCTTCTCCCTCATCGAGGATGACGCTGTGCACTTTCATAGTCTCAATTAGGGGCGGAAGCTTTATGCGTCGATTAGTGATGGGATCTATGAGAAACAGACCGCGCTTCTTCTGATTGTACGAAGCTATCCAGCCGTGCGAGGATCCCACCAATTCCGCATCTATATCCATATGAGGTACCGAGTTTGTGAGGCATTCCTCAGGGAACAAATAGTATATTTTGCTCTTTACAAAACAGTAGAACCTCCAATTTGTCCTGCCTGTTTTACTACTTCTCGGTGACATCATCAGCCACGGCGCCGGCGATTCAGGTGAAGTAACGACGCCGCTCCTGGTGTTTATCATCCGATCTGCCGAGGTAGAGCAACTGGGATATGCAACGGCACGAGATCTGATAAATTGTGCTGCGCTCCAACGGCGGAGTAGGATGGCGGCGGAAGAAGCCATGTTCCAGACGCACGGCGCGCTAGTTTCGTATAACCTAAGATTAGATGCTGGCTTTTCTCTAAGTGGCCCAGCCCAGGCCCAAGTCTCAAATATATACTGCTCCTCCATCCCGAACTCAAAGACGGATGACAAAAACTTTTGTAAATTATTATGTATCATACATCCGGTTCAATCCGATTCGTGATCCGATCCGACCCGTCGACCCGCCTGACCCGTCCGGTCAATGGTCAACGTTGATCGCATTGACTTTTTTTTTTAAATTTTTTTTTTTATTTTTTTCAAGAGTCGAGCGAGGGGAGCCGAAGATCTCGAAGGAAGCTAAAAAACATTAATGTTGCCACCATAATTATCTATAAATTAAAAATTTGAGCCGAAGACGGAGATGAAAAAAAAAACCCAAAAAGTCAACGGTTGACCGGATCGGGCGGGTCGGGTCGGGTTGAGCCGGATGTATGGGTACATCATGATGTACCCAAGTGCAACTCAAGATGGATTGGTGTTTTATTTGACAAATCTTAGAATCCAGATTTTTATGTCGAAAAAAAAAAGATTTTTTTTATTGAACGTGTTCATTCATTTTGACTACTTTAAGCGCATTTCTCATAGTAATTTTGACTCAAACTCCACCCTCACGGAGTTCATCCTCCGGGGAATTCCATTTAAGGTGCCACATTATTTTCGTCACGAGTATTAAGGAGAAGGATATTTAAAGGGAAGAAAGTTAGAAAATGGTGAGCCCACAACTTTTTGTGCCTTATATGAAAAGTGGTCACTTATCTCGGACAATCCAATAATAAAATGTGGCCACTTATCTCGGGACGGATGAAAACTACTTATTTATTAACCTAAAAATGAGAGAGACTCAAATCAAATATTGTATAGTACACCATCCTCTATTCCGCTAACAAAGTCCATCTTACTTTTTTATGTCTCTTTAAAAATAAAAACAAATAACTATTTAAAAACTGTGGCACCTATTATTTTTTATATTTTTATTCTTAGTTTCTTAAAAATTGTGCCCAAAAAATAGGGGGACTCTATTAGAGGGATGGAGGGAGTACTAATTTGGCACCATGTGAGATGCACGGCAACTCGGAAAGCTTCGTGGTTAAATGAAAATGTAAAAAACAATTATAAATAAATTACAATCTTAAGTATTTAAATGTATAACAATAAAATATCGTAAATTTTGAAGTATATCTTTTTATACAACATTTTTGTATTAATATTTCAAAAATGTAGAAAAAATTGTAGCAATAAAATAAAGAATATTAAGCCTAAAAATTCATATAATATTTTTTTCACTTGTGTTGTATAGTAACATATGAAACGTATAATAAGATCCTTACTGTAAAAATAATGTAAAAAGAGAATTGGGTCTGTCAAATAATTTAAAGAGAAAATACACCTTTTTAGCCACATGAGATAGTAAAACACAAAAGTTGGCCACAAGTTTAATTTTCACAAATTATGGCAAACATTTGCCTTTACGGACCAAAATACCCTTACTTTTTCTCTCTCTTTCTTTTTCTCTTTCCTTATTTTTCCCTTCCCTCTCTCTCTTCTCATTTTTTTCCTGCTGTATTTTCTCTTCTCACTTTCTCTCTCTTTCCATTCTCTTATTTCTCTCTCTGTGCCACCACCACCATCGCCTCTATTCCGCCGCCTCCGCCGTCTCATCCATTCACGAGATTCATCCACCATGCCGTCCATCCTTCACCCTCACTCCTGCGATTTTCTCTCTCCCGAAACCTAGCTCTTCCATCGCGTTTTGCTCGCTTCTGCGATTTTCTACCAATCGGAAGCTTCTCGTTGGCATCGTGTTCCAGATCTATAAATAGATCCATAGATCCAGGTTATTTCTCCTTCCAATTCTCGCAATTCATGTTGATCTAAAGTTTTTTTGAATTTTTGTTGTATTATTCTTATTTTTGTTGAATTTTTCTTATTTTTTTGTTGATTTAGTGCTTTTACGTGTTTGTTTCTCGATGATTTATGATATTTTCATATTGTTTTGGTAATTTTTGGTGTATTTGGGTTAATTTCTGGATGATTTGGATGTATTTTCGCTGATTTCTGTTTCGTTTATGTTGATTGAAGGAGATTGTTGCTTGCTGTCAAAATTCGTCGGTACGAAATAGGTGTATTCGTACCAGTAGTAACTCGTACCATGTAAGAATTTTATAATTCGTACCAATAACCAAGCACAACGAAATGGTACGCTGGGTAAGAATTATGAAATTCTTACTAAGTACCATGTAAGAATTTCATAATTCGTACCAATAACCAAACACAAAAAAATGGTACGAAAATCAACCATTTCGTACCACGATATAAAGGATTTAACTTTGGTAACACGGTACGAAATTCAACCATTTCGTACCGCGCTATAAAAGTTTTAACTTTGGTACCACGGTACGAAATTCAACCATTTCGTACCTTAATATCAGTACAAAATTGAACCATTTCGATATTGTTTCTATTTCTCGATGATTTATGAGATTTTCAAATTATTTTGGTAATTTTTTGTGTATTTGGGTTAATTTCTGGATGATTTGGATGTATTTTCGCTGATTTCTATTTCGTTTGCGTTGATTGGAAGGAACTCCGTCGCTTTGTCATCAAAACTCGTCTGATTTAAATTCAACCATTTCGTACTAGTAGTTCGTACCAATCATGTAAGAATTTCATAATTCGTACCAATAACCAAACACAAATGAATGGTACTGTAGTAATTATGAAATTCTTACCAAGTACCATGTAAGAATTTCATAATTCGTACTAATAACCTAAGCACAAAGAAATGGTACGTTATAAGAATTATGAAATTCTTACCAAGTACATGTAAGAATTTCATAATTCGTAATAATAACCAAACACAAATGAATGGCGCCGGTAAGAATTATGAAATTCTTACCAAGTACCATGTAAGAATTTCATAATTCGTACTCAATAACCAAGACAAATGAATGGTACGTTGGTAAGAATTTTATAATTCTTACCAAGTACCATGTATGAATTTCATAATTCGTACCAATAACCAAGCACAAATGAATTGGTACGAGAAGAATTATGAAATTCTTACCAAGTACCATGTAAGAATTTCATAATTCGTACCAATAACCAAACACAAATGAATTACCGGTAAGAATTTTATAATTCTTACCAAGTACCATGTATGAATTTCATATTTCGTACCAATAACCAAGCACAAAGAAATGGTACGCCGTATACTAATCGAAGCTTCTCATTGGCATCGTGCTCCGTACTATAGATCCGTGTTATTTTTCCTTCCAATTATCGCATTTCATGTTGATCTAGAATTTTTTTTTGAATTTTTGTTGTATTTTTCTTATTTTTGTTGTATTTTTCTTATAATTTTTGTTCAATTTTTTTTATTTCTGTTTCGTTTGTAGTGAGTGAAGGAGGTCACGCTTGTCATTAAAACTCGTCGGTACGAAATAGGTGTATTCGTACCAGTAGTAACTCGTACCATGTAAGAATTTTGTACCAATAACTGCAAGCACAACGAAATGGTACGGTAAGATTTATGAAATTCTTACATGAGAATTTCATAATTCGTACCAATAACCAAGCACAAAGAAATGGTACGCTGGTAAGAATTATGAAATTCTTACCTAGTACCATGTAAGAATTTCATAATTCGTACAAATAACCAAGCACAAATAAATGGTACGCTGGTTAGAATTATGAAATTCTTGCCATGTACTATGTAAGAATTTTGATAATTCGTACCAATAACTAAGTATTACGTAATGGTATCGGTAAGAATTTCATAATTCTTACCAAGTACCATGTATGAATTTCATATTTCGTACCAATACCCAAGCACAACGAAATGGTACACTGGTAAGAATTATGAAATTCTTACCAAGTACCATGTAAGAATTTCATAATTTCTACCAAATAATATTCAGTTATATATTGGTACGAATTATGAAATTCTTACCAAGTACCATGTAACAATTTCATATTTCGTACCAATAACCAAGCACAAAGAAATGGTACGCTGGAAAGAATTATGAAATTCTTACCAAGTACCATGTATTAATTCACACTTCGTACTAATAATCAAGCACAAAGAAATGATATGTTGGTAAGAATTATATTAGTACCATATTCTAATTTTTCTTGCTTTAGTTTTGAAGGTACAATGGACATCATTGATGATTATGTGCAAGATTTTGGATGAATTTGGTCATGATGTCCTACAAGATCTCAAGAAATCAATATTTTTTTTGGGAGCATCTATTTGTTTCAACACAGATGAAATAACACTTACCGTTGAGATTGAGTTAGTGAATGAACAATGCTTAGTGATTCGTGAATGAACAATTCTTATTTTGTAAATTATTTGCTGCAATTTCTTGTTTGTAAACCCTTTGCTACAATATTAATAATATTATTAGTGTTTTTGTTGATATATCGGCATTTAAATGTTGATATTCATATCGTAGAAAAACCAAAAAATTGTACCTCGCCATCGCGGTGATAGGTGGTGGCAGCGGATATAAAAGTTCTAACTTTTATAGACGGCACGAAATTCAACCATTTCGTACCGTGATATAAAAGTTCTAACTTTTAGACGATACGAAATTTAGACATTTCGTACCGCGTTATATTAGTTCTAACTTTATAGCACGTGCACGAAATCCAAACATTTCGTACCACGATATAAAAGTTCTAACTTTTGTACCATGGTACGAAATTCCACCATTTCGTACCGTGATATAAAAGTTCTAACTTTGATAGCACGGCATTTAAATTCAAACATTTCGTACCGTGATATCAAAGTTCTAACTTTGGTTGTATGGTACGAAATTCAAACATTTCGTACCGCGATATAAAAGTCCTATCTTTGGTAACACGGTACGAAATTCAACATTTCATACCACGATCTAAAAGTTCTAACTCTGGTAATTAACACGGTACGAAATTCAACCATTTCGTACCACGATATAAAGGTTCTAACATTGGTAACACGGTACGAAATTAAACCATTTCATACCACGATATAAAGGTTCTAACTTTGGTAACACGGTACGAAATTCAACCATTTCGTACCGCGATATAAAAGTTCTAACTTCGGTAGCATGGTACGAAATTCAACCATTTCATACCACGATATCGGTACGAAATTCAATCATTTCGTACCACGATATCGGTACGAAATTGAATCATTTTGTACCGTGTTGTTAAAGTTGTAACATTTATATCACGGTACAAAATTCAACCATTTCGTATCACGATCTAAAAGTTCTAACTCAGAATACGGTACGAAATTCAACCATTTCGTACTACGATATAAAGGTTCTAACTTTGGTAATACGGTATGAAATTCAACATTTCATCGCGATATAAAAGTTCTAACTTTGGTAGCACAGTACGAAATTCAACCATTTCGTACCACGATATCGGTACGAAATTGAACCATTTCGTACCGTATTACCAAAGTTAGAACCTTTATATCATGGTATGAAATTCAACCATTTCTACCAGGATCTAAAAGTTCTAACTCAGTAACACGGTACGAAATTCAACAATTTCGTACTACAATCTAAAAGTTCTAACTCCTGTAACACGGTATGAAATCCAACCATTTCGTACCACGATATAAAGGTTCTAACTTTGGTAACACGGTACGAAATTCAACCATTTCGTACCGCGATATAAAAGTTCTAACTTTGGTAGCATGGTACGAAATTCAACCATTTCATACCACGATATCGGTACGAAATTTAATCATTTCGTACCACGATATCGGTACGAAATTGAATCATTTTGTACCGTGTTACCAAAGTTTGAACCTTTATATCACGGTACGAAATTCAACCATTTCGTATCACGATCTAAAAGTTCTAACTCTGGTAACACGGTACGAAATTCAATCATTTCGTACCACGATATAAAGATTCTAACTTTGGTAATACGGTACGAAATTCAACATTTCGTACCGCGATATAAAAGTTCTAACTTTAGTAAAGACAAGACACGAAATTCAACCATTTCGTACCACGATATCGGTACGAAATTGAACCATTTTGTACCGTGTTACCAAAGTTAGAACCTTTATATCATGGTATAAAATTCAACCATTTCTACCAGGATCTAAAAGTTCTAACTCCGGTAACACTAAGACAAATTCAACAATTTCGTACCACGATCTAAAAGTTCTAACTCGGTAACACTAAGATTTAAATCCAACCATTTCGTACCACGATATAAAGGTTCTAACTTTGGTAACACGGTACGAAATTCAACATTTCGTACCGCGATATAAAAGTTCTAACTTTGGTAGCACGGTACGAAATTCAACCATTTCGTACCACGATATCGGTACGAAATTGAACCATTTCGTACCGTGTTATCATTTCGTGCTAACTTTGGTAGCACGGTACGAAATTCACACATTTCGTACCGCGATACAAAAGTGAAGTTGGACAGCAGTACGAATTTGATGAGAGAGGAGAGAGAATGTAAAGTTAGGTGGAAAAAGTCAAAAGTAAGGGTAAAAGGGTCCAAAAAGGCAAATGTTTGCCATAATTTGTGAAAATTAAACTTGTGGCCAACATTTGTGTTTTACTATGTGTTTTGGTTATTCTAAGTTTTGCCTCTAATTTAAATGTTCGTATAAAAAATAGTAGAATGGTTGGTAATAAAAAAAAAAGAAAGAAAGAATGGTTGATAATAAAAAAATAATATAGTAGAATGGTTGGTAATAAAAAAAAAGAATATATGTAATGAATAATTTCAAGAGTATATCAAAATAACTATATAAATAGGTCATAATAAGAAAAAAAAAAAATTTGAAATCTTCACGAAAATATTATTATTCAAAAATTAGTTATCATGCACAGGGAAATTTACATTATAGATTCCATGAAAGCATAATTATGTAAATATAGAAATAAATAATTACCATCTTGTTATGCATTTGAGCCATAATTTCCTTAATCTGTAAACAAATTAAAAATATAAATCTACTAAAAAGTACAATACTATTTAAATAATCTATTTTTTGTTAATATTATATTATTGAAAAATATTATATCCAAATATATTTGGCAATTTTTTTGATTTTTTTGCTACACTATTTATAATCAATAATGTGGCTAAAATACTTAAATAGCTATTTTATCAAATAAAAAGAGACAAATATCTATTAATATATTAAAACAGAGTTTCGACCCATTATTATTTGCCGCCAATTCTTTTTAGAATTTATAACTCCAATGGTACCCAATATAAGACCAATATTGGATAGGCATCTTGCCTTAATCATTGTTTGGTAGTGTAGATAGCTAATCGAGCAAGCCCTTTACTAAATGAATCCCGGTTCTTTTTTACTATTGCTCTTTAGAGAATGTATCTTGCCCTCACCCTCTATACCTATCCTTACTTGAATAGTGAAACTAGATTAGGAAGGAAAAGACAAAATTACCCTCCCCACTTCCCATTCTTCATCTTCCCTAGGGTGGGGAAATATACCGAAAAAATAGTATACCGCCCGTATCGTATCAAAAAAATACCGAAAATACCGAATTTACGGTATACCGTAATTTTCGGTATGGTATGATACCGTACCGCGGGTTTTCGGTACGATAACGGTATGCATTTTAGTGATACTGCGGTATACCGTAGCATACTGGACTCCGGTATATACCAATATTTTC
The DNA here is from genome assembly GCA_031470985.1 of Agastache rugosa. Lineage (NCBI taxonomy): Eukaryota > Viridiplantae > Streptophyta > Magnoliopsida > Lamiales > Lamiaceae > Agastache > Agastache rugosa. The sequence continues at coordinate 17,992,640 of CM062609.1, forward strand.
GATATATACCGATAGTCTGGTATATACCGAAGTCTGGTATGCTACGGTATATGATGAACCCATATTTTGTGTTCATTTTGTATGTGTTTAGGTAGTCTAGATCGAGTCTTTTGTTGTCTTTTTGTATTGTTTCAGTGCTTGGGAGGGCACTATTTGGGCAACAGGTCTATCTGGGCAGGTAAAGAGCATTAGAGGGCAAGACAGGGTTGAAATCTGCTGAAATGGTACGAGAATCGATACAAGGCAATGAGCAATCGATGAATCTCCAGCTTGGGCAAGAATGATAGCAACAGACGCGTAGCTGTGAGGAGGATTTGCTGGCTCAATCTTAATACCAGGAGCAGTGTTGGCCTTGTCTGGCATTTTGGGCAGGAAGCAGAGCAGAAGATGTGCTGACAAGAGAAGGCAAGATGGCGGGGACAGCTGGCGTGCTTCTCTCCGAAGCCTATTAGGAAAAGGAAAAGAAGATCTAACCTAAGTTTCTTTCCTAATCCGATTAGGTGGAGAATCCGTAAGGGATCTTGAAGATCGACAAAATCGACGTGATATGCCATGTTGAGGGTCGTGCTTATAAAGTAATTACTTGCACTCCAAGGTAGCTCATGGACTTACCATGCGAAGGACCGAGGGCCCAAACCCTAGCGCATCTCAGCCTATAAATATGGTGCATGGCCACAACCATCACCATACACACTTAGCAATTTAATTTCCTAATCTTTGACTTCTGCTTTGTTTTTATTTTCGAGAGATTTGTGAGGAAGAAACAAGTCCCCTAGGGCAATTCAATTTATGTTTTTAGTTTCCAGTAATTATTTTCCGATCGGCACTTTTGGTCGATCATTACATTGATCTTTCGTAAGTTTACTTTTAATATAGTTCTTATGTTTTTCTCCCAGATTTATGTTTGCATGATTTACTTTATGTCTAGCTAATTTTCTATACTTGATCTGGGCAACAACTAGTTGAATAAGAACCGAAGCTCGTGAGGTTGAATTGGATGAATTAATTGCATGTTGCATTCTAGATCTGTTTATGTGCTTGTTCCAATATGGTTTAACTTGTTGAGGTAGTTAATAGGCCGTTAATTACTTGAATAATATTAGATCACTAAATTGACTAAGAGGTTTAGGGAGAATTTTCTCAACTTATCTTGGTCTGGATTAATAAGCAGTGAGTGAAGGTGTCTGTCTCGGACGAGACAGGCATGATTATTCCTTGTTGGGCTTTTCTTGTGATTAATGCTCTCTGGGCAAGAAACTGGACGATGACTCGGGGACAGAGGTATTGCCCAGAGTAGGAAGCCGGCGGTGCGTCGCTAACTAAGTAAGGATAGGTAATGGAAGGGTTTGTTGAGAGCGTGACGATTAAAAATGGATCTCTGCATTCAAGTCCTATAACCAACGATGCATGCATATAATGAAGACTAATACACCAATGATCGAGCCAGTGTTTTTATTTAATTAGTTTGTCCAGGTCAAGTTCTTTTTATTATTAATAAAGTTACTTGTTTAGTTTCAGTTTTAGTTTTGTTTACGTATTGGGCAAGATAGACCCAGTGACCAGCACCAAACCAAAGTTTGAACCAGGTTGTGGAGGATTCAAAAGATAGTGGCAATCAACTCCCTAAGGATCGACCATGTACTTCCAAGCACTGTCTACAATATTGTGAGCATAGGACAATATATATTTATTTTGCCGAGTGTTAGCGACGGCGCTCGTTAGTATACCGTACCGGATACAAGATAAAATTAATAAATAATTATTATTATTTTATAATTTATAATCAATTAGTCAGCAACTGTCCTAAATTCCTAATTCACTCAAATCACTCCCCAGTCCCCTCCTCCTGCCGCCCACTCCATTCTCCCCATCTATCATCGTCATCGGCACTTCATCTCCAGCCATAGGCCATAGCTCGTCGACTCTCTTCCCGTCTGTTCGGTGAAATCATAATATCATAATACCCTAAAATCCAAATCCCTGTTTTCTTCTTCAACCATCGCGCTTTTTCACTCATCAACCAATAATCACGTTTCCGTCTGAAGGCGAGTTGCTGCTCAGCCTACTCCGCTCCTCATCGTCTGGAAAGTCTGACCGTGCCATCTCGCTCACGGTATCGAGTTTGTGTTTTCTGTTAATAAATAATTTATATCAATTTTTTATTTTTCGCACTTGCTTTTTTTCGCACTACATAGATCAAAATTTTTATCAGGCCAATACTGAGATCTTTACACTCATTTGGGTATTACAATGTTGTCGATTCAATTTGTGAGAAACCGAAATGGATGAAACTGGTGAAAGAATGAATACACGTGAAATAGTTGTTTTTGTATTCCACCGTTGCCTTGATGGTAAACTATATAATAATCATGTATTGTTGAATGTATGGACTTCTAATTGCTTCCAAGACATTTCTTTGTACTTGTAAATTTGATCTTGTGCGCCTACAATATGTCTTTCTTATTATTAATTAGATAGAAAGTTAGATAATGCTGTCATTGGGTTATTTAGAAGTATATTATGAGGGAACATTGTTTTTTATTTCTTGCCTACACTACATGAATTAGTTTACTCATTTTTCTTAAACTGGTGTATTGGGATTATAAGTAAATAATTGTTTCGATATTTACTATTTTATGTTTTATGGTTGCAAAAGTTGTAGAAGGAAACTGAAACTGCTTATTTTCTATTCTTTTTTTCCAGAATGAAGTCCAACTATTCTCACTCACTTCTGTTTCGACTAAATTAATCCTAAAGTCGCTCGCAATTAAATGAGATAACTGTAGATTAAGCAAGCCAACCCAAGTCGTCTCTCAAGGAAAACTTAGCAGGGAAATTATTGTATTGCGAAAAGAAAAGAAAAATAAAGCAGTAAATCAATTTGGTTTGTTGTTTATAACTAGACGGAAAGGAAATCCATTCGGCGGTGGTAACCGTGTCTAAACCTCGGGAGGAAATCCATTCGGCGGTATCAGCTTAAAATGGTTGGCCAAAGCAGTAACAATATGGGGGAGAGCAGGATGACAACGGGAGCGACGCTGAATATTCTGAAAGGCATCAAACACGAATGCCGTAAAACATACCGTGAAATTCTGGAGAGCAGCTGTGAGTAGAAAAACTTCTCCAGTATTAACCTTGTTTGCCTGCTCATTACCACTAACGTTGTAAACAAGGAATTTATGAAGAATTCACAGCGCCAGATCACGAATAAATCCACTAGACATTCCCCCGAATTCTAATTATTGAATCCGAACAACAATTCTCATGCCTCAGCAGCATCAAACTCCGGTGGGGGCTTACGGAACCCCTCTAGCAGAAAACCAAAGACCCGCTTCATAATGCGGTCAGTAACAGTAAACTCACGACCAAACATCCGACAAGTAAAATGAGAAAAATCATCCGCAAGATCAAATGTCGTCAACAACTCTAAACATAACGGAGAATAACCCGGAAACTCCATCATAGCAAATTTTTCCATACCCAAATTTTTTAGATATTGCTTAAAGCGAAGTCATCACCCCAAGGGACTCCATCAAACTCCAATCGAAATAACGAGGCACAGTAACATCAAAATGACTGAAACGCTGAAAAAGAGCACCTGATATCGGGTTGAAGATAGAAAATGGACAATCACACTCTTGGGAACAATCGACCGATTCTTCTTCCTCCATGGGATCTTGTGATTGAAAGGTAGAGCCCGGAGCATTTTTGGTGCGTGTCATGATACCCAACTGACCCAAGAAGCTGCGGTAGAAGCAATGAAGCAAGCGTACAGTACGGCCGGAATAGGAGGGAACTGAAAACGCGAACTCAGCGGGTGCTGAAAGAAAGTGAGCGCTGAGGTTGATGGAGCGCTGAAACTGAGCGAGCGCTGAAGCTGAACTGGAGAAAACTGGAGACGACAAGCTCAGCGGTCGCTGAGGGCGAGAGAGCGCTGAGTTTAGAATAGGAACAAACTGAAGCCGGCAAGCTCAGCGGTCGCTGAGGGTAAGGGAGCGCTGAATCTGGTAAAGCGTAACAGTAATGGCAGAACGACAGCGGTCTCGGAGTGACGGAAAAATATGGGTAGTGGTGAAGAAATATGGAGATGGGGTAAAATTATGGTGGTGTTGAGGTAAAATATGGTGGTGGATCAGATTAAGGAGGAATGGGTGAATTTTGAGAGAGGGAACGGAAGAAGGAAAGTGAAAAATGAAGGTGGCGACTGAAATTAAGGTTGGCTATCTTTTATAGAGCGGTGGACCCAGCGGTCGCTGAAAGTGAGCGGGCGCTGAGAAATGAGCCTTAATGACACTCAGCGGTCGCCTAGGGTGAGCAACCACTGACTCTTCGCCTTGTACTCAAAAGTTATCCACACTCAGCGGTCGCTTAGGTGCAGCGACCGCTGACCTTTCTCCATGTATTCGAAAGCTTCTTCACACTCAGCGGTCGCTTAGGTGCAACGACCGCTGACCTTTCTCCCTGTGTTCGAAAGCTTCTTCACACTCAGTGGTCACTCAGGGGCAGTGGCCGCTGACTTTTCTCCATGAATTCGGGATTTTTGACCTACACAGCAGTCACTGAGGATGAGGGACCGCTGGGTCCAGCGAATGCTGAAGTACTATGCGCTCTTCGAAAACCATAAATCATGCACATTACAAACACATACCTCTCACAGCCGCCAACAAGGAAAACAAAACTAAAAACAAAAACATAAAACACTACAAAAATCTCGCACTTTACCGACGGATAATTCTGTCGGTAAAGTCAGTAAAATTCGTCGGTAATTCACTTACCGACGGAAATGCTCCATCGTGATTTCATTCGTAGCTAAAGCATTTACCGACGGAAATCTTAACCGTCAGCAAATTACTGACGGATTTGTGATGGAATATCCGTCAGCAACGAACTAATTCCCAAACAGATTTTTGACGGAAAATCCGTTGGTAAATACCAACGGAATCGAATCCGTCGATAATATTTGACGAATTGCATTTCGTCAATTTTCGATTTTACGGACGGATTATTGACGGATTTTTCCGTCAGTAATTACTGACGGATTTAAAATCTGTTGGTAAAATTTGACGTCCTCAATTTCGTCAGGTTGAAAATATTGTGACGGAATTTCCGTCAATATTTTAGCGACGAATTAAAATCTATCGGTAATAGTTGTTTTAATTTAATAATTATTTTGTTTTAATTTAATTTTCTGATATTTTTGGAATATTTAATTATTTAATATTTTAGCCCGATTTTTACTCATTAATTTATTAATATTTTAGCCCCAATTTTGAAACTTAAGAAACGAGTATCTAAGCAGTCACAATGTTAAAACTCCCTCAAACTTCAGTCAGACAAATCACCTCAATTTAATTCGCATAAACACTTCCCATATCACAATTCAACCAATAAAACTAAGTTCCAAAGCATATCAATCCGACATTAGCAACAAAATTCAATCCAGTAAAGTCAATATCACAGAATTCACTTGCATAAAATTAACCTCAATTAAGTCAAATTTGACGCAACAAGATGGACTCACAAATAAGCCAAAACAAGAAAAAATTCAAAAACCACAGTAAACACACATCCCACACAAGCAATATAAACATTTTCCCCTCCACACTTAAAATAAAGCAATGTCCTCATTGCATAAAAAACAAGAAAGGGAAAGAAATTGACTGCCCTGATTTATCGGCTTGTGTGATACTTGTAGTTCTTTTTATTTTGCTTGATCCGCCTCAATTCGAGGTTTGTCGGCCTCCTAAAACAAAATAGAAAATAACAAAACAAAACAACTTAAACAAAATAAATAAAAAATAACAAAAATAAAGCAATTAAAATTGTGGGTTGTCTCCCAAGCAGCACTAGGTTTTAAGTCGCCAGCCCGACTAAGCCAATGTTATCCAAATTCCTTTTCAAGCTTGAGCCATTCCATCACTTGGATTAGCTCATCTTCATCATCCACGTCTGTCGGTCTTGAAATAATTAATAGGACAAAGATTGTCCCATTTTCACGTGTGGAATCTCCCTCCACACTTAGATTGGCAGCGTGGGCCGGTTTCACCTCTCATCCACATAAATAATATTGCCATGAAACACAAAAGAAGGTATCCGAAGCAATAATATAATGGAAATTTTGATTAACTGGAGTTAAGGGTTTAGAAACTTCACAATTCAAAGCATCACAAAGTGTGTTTGTTGTAGCCATAGACATCTCCTCCAACCACTCTGCAATTTCTTCTTCGTCTCCCTCCAAGTTATCCACTCCACTACTCGTTGCATCATGTTCATGCTCTAGACCATCCTCCTCTATAATCAACTCTTCCTCTCCATTATGTTGCATTAATTTGCCCACAATGTCAACCAACTCTCCAACACGAGTCTCAATGCGTGAAATGGACGCATCAACTGATTCAAATCTCTGTGTGGTCGTCTGGATGAAAGATTGGAGAGTCTCTTCTAAAGAAGGTTCCCGAGGTGGATGTTGTAGTGAATTCAGATACTGGGCACTTTCATTCCAACCAAAATAGGAAACCCAACCAAAATCTTGGCACATGTTAGCTTCGTGCCCATGTTCTCCACTATAAATTGCCGAACACTCCGTATAATCATAGCTCAGATTTCTCTCTATCTCAGGATAGGTGAAATCCCACATAAAATCCTCCAGTTTCGCTAATCACTGCGCAAACAAAAATACAAAACCGATCAAGCGCACCTGGGGGATAAATAAAAAAACAACAAAAATAAAAATAAAAATATTAACAAAAATAAACACGGAAAAAGAAAAATAACACAAGAACAATTCGCCTAAAGCCTTCCCCGGCAACAACGCCAAATTTTGTTTCAACTCAAAACACCTTCGAATTGACTCACAAGAGAACGAGGTCAATGTAGGCCGACAAGCTGACCCAAGTCGTATTCTCAAGGAAGGCTCCACAGGGCTAATGCCACCTGTATTATGCACACAGAAAAGAATAAACACTCCTAAACATTCTAAACCAGGATTTCAGAGAACAAGAACTAAACTAATCAAAGCAATAAGAGAATGAACAAATAAATAACAAGAAGAACAAGAAGAAAGAAAGTGTTAGGGATTAGATTTATCACCTCGATTTCTCACCAAGCTTGCTACAAATCAATTTCATTAATCAATCACGCATAATCAACTTCAACATAAAGTTAACATCAATAGCTTTCGCGTCAATCCGTTAAACCCTAAAGACTAAATTATACGATTACGATTAATAATTAGAAATGTGTTTCCGGTCAATCTAATGATGAATGAACCACAATCGAGCAGTAGAATCATCCATCGATCTCATCCACTACTTATAAATATCGAATAGAGATCAATTATCCAATATAATGAAAATCAATTCAATCAACGGGGAATTAATAATAAACAAACGCGGATCGAAAATGATTCGAATATCTAAACCCTAAACAAGAAATTAGCTAAGCATAGAATAAATCATCGAACAATAATCACAAGAATTTACCGATTAAATTACAAGAAATAAACAATGAAGTAATCCTTACAATCGAACGGATGTAATCCTTGGATGATGATCCTCGTTATTCTAGCCAAGCCAAAGGAAAAAGAAATGAAAAAGAAATGAAAATGAATGTTGCTGCTATTCGTGCGTGTTCAAGAAGAAGAAAATCCGTGATTAAGAAAACCCTAGCTGTTAATATATAAAATCGCGCACGAAACGGGTGTTACAAGTTCCGGTCCAGCGCTCGCTTGTACCCACCGCTCGCTGGAAATTGTGCAGCGAACACCAAGTCAGCGCCGGTTGGAAAGCAGCGCCGGCTGGAACATCTTCCGCATACATGCTTTCAGCGACCGCTCCAATCCAGCGCCGGCGTCACTCTAGCGGCTGCTCCATTCCAGCGCCGGTGTCACTCCAGCGCTCTCCCACTTCCAGCGGCGGACTTTTTCCAGGGGCGGCGGCTGTCTTCTCCAATGTCATGCTCCTGTGCTGCTGCTCGTCTCCTGCTGCTCACATTCAGCGGTCAAGCTTCCAACGGTGGCTGACTTTCAAGCGATCGTTGCATGTTGTCCTTGTCAACGAGCTTCTTTCACAAGAAAACTCGAGAACTTGCACTTATGACATGCAACACCAAAAAGAACAAAACATAACAAAATACGAGAAATATAAACGCGAAACACAAATGCACGCACACAAACACGACAAAACAAACACATAAAAACGACACAAATAACGACTAAACACATACTAAACAAGCAATTTATAATATAAAACATAATATAAAAGTCGCTAAGTAATATAATAATAAGAATCTGATATTTTTGGTAACAAAGTAAGTACAAATATGAAAGAAACATTAAAGTAAAAGAATGTTTGTTCTATACTAACTAAAAGTCACGGACTAGGAGCTCGTACAGGACGACGCCAAAACTCTAAACATCGCTCTTCGAGGTAAGATGCCCCGTTTCTATGTAGTCCGGGGCAGCATATCCGTATGTTCCCACAACCTACATGCACAACGAGTTATTCAAATTCTCCAACTACGTGAGACTCTTCGTATCATCAAAGCAAACATACCGCAGTTGAAACATGACTATGACCGGCTTTAGGACCCTTCCGGGCAAGGCCAAAGTCCGAAAGCTTTGCCTTGAAGTTTTCATCCAGCAACACATTCGATGACTTGAAATCTCAATATAACCTTCACAGTGAAGTAAACAACTGTAAACATCAACACCCACTCATCATGTTCTGAAACTAAATCTGTTCACATCTGAGAGAGAACAAAAGTAATCATCATTTTTAAAGAAGCAACATATATATTATTTTGCAGCTTAGCCAAATTTTAAATTCTTTATCATAAAATATACTTTTGATCAAGACAAAAGAATAATGGAGCTGTAAATGTAATTCGATTCTAGCTATCTCGTCAGCCACAAATAGTTCATATTCCATCATCCACTTCTATAATCTGGCACAACGAACATGATATCATCACATACTACATTAAAACTGCATCAAAACTACATGTCTAGAAAGATCTTAGTTCATAGACCGACTTATTCCTCCAAATATAGTAAGAAGTAAGATAATGCTATAAAGTGCAAATAAACTTACTGCTATATGTTTTCTATTGAGTGTGACACTTGAGCCCTTCTCTTGCTACCACTAAAGCAGCAATCTCCAAATGATAGTAAATCAATTTTGGTGGTTTAATTAACACATTAATTTGGGCTCTTTCTTCCTTAAGAGTAATTATTAGAGCTCTTTTTTCCTTAAGAGTAATTAATTCTCTACCATAATAACTAACTAAAATGTTGTCAAGAAGTTGATGCGCTTACTTTCAAAGATCCAACCATTACTTAACTCTCAATGTAGATTTGTTTTATGAGAATCAAGCACTTCATACTACCAAGCCTCAATTTAAGTCCTCATCTGGTGATTCTCAACCGTAATCACGAATAAAACACTCCACCACCAATCTTTAACACTCAATATACATTACAAAGAAGCTAAATTTTATCGCATACAGACAGCAGGGGCCAAGACAAGACAGTAGAACAACATAAGGACAAAACCAACAAAAAATTAACCAAAATCAATACTTAAATAAGAATCTTAAACCACAAGTAGGAGATAAAATAGGTGAGTAATGAGTAATCTATGAGCAAAAGACAAAAAAACGAAAATTATAAGCAAGCAAATTAGAGACCTGATAGCCATCCCTGTTGAGTTTCTTGATAGAAACAACAATAGAATCAACCTTTCCCTTTCCCTTTCCCTTTCCCTTTCCCTTTCCCTTTTACTCAACAGGCTTGATGCTAGCTTTATAAACACTCTCAAAACCGAAGATCACCGAGTTCCCAATGATAAAATTCGGAACTAACGCACTAAAACACACCACTACTGAATTGGCGGTGTAGAGAATCAACCAAATCAAGATAAAAAATGCAGGAACGCCATGAAACTTCGGTTTAACCCCACCAGCCAGTAGACCGGGACGGAGAACAAGAGGAATGCAGAGAGCTTACATGGCGGTGGTGGTTTTCGGCTTCCCGTTTGATCAAAGGGAAGACAGCGGCGTTCCAGTCGAAGACACAAGGTGATGTTTTCCTCGCTGAAATTTACAGCAAGAGAAAGGAGAATTTCAGATTCTAATTTTAGGGTTTTCAATTTGGGGATCTAGGTTTTTGATTTGGGGCTTGAGAAAATGATAAAATCGAGATGACGACGACGACGACGGGACGAAGGCGGCGAATGGTGAGGTTCATTGGAGAAGAAGCCGGAGTCGTGCTACTGCAGCTGCCGTCGGATAGAGAGAGACAAGGCAAGAGGGGAGAAAGATGAGAGAGTGGGATGGAGAGAGAGGGCGGCGGTGGCGGTGTGAAGGTGAGGCGGCGACCGACGAAGTCTAGCCGGAGAAGAAGATAAAGGGAGGTGGTGCTGCTGCTGATGGTGTTGTTAGAGAGAGAGAAATGAAGAGAGGAAGAGAGATCAGAAGAAAGATCGCTAGTTGTGAAGAGGAAGTGAGGGAGAAAGGAGCCCGACTGTGAATGTGAATTAAGCATTCAATTTTACCGACGGATACCATCCGTCAGTAAAATCTGACCCGCAAAAATTTAACGACGGGTTGTCATCCGTCAGTATTTTACCGAGGGATTTGTCCGTCAGTAAATTAAAATTTTAATTTATAATTCATAAATACTAAATACTGACGGAAATTACGGAAATTTCCGTCAGTAAATTAAAAAAATAAATATGTAATAAAATTCTTCGAGAACGAGTCCCTAGTCGAGATTAGTCAACATCTAACTCGATCTCTTCGTTGACGAAATTCTCACGGACTTCATTAACTAATCATCGCCATTATTTTAAAAATTTAATGAAGCATATATGTAACTCAATCTTTTCGTTTTTCTTGATTCTCGGACGTTTGTTCACTAGTCAACGGCTCACCGCCATTCTTCGAGAAACGAGCGTACATCGAGTACAAATTAATCAGCTACTTGGTAATCTCTTCGTTCATTAATTAACTAATCACCGACATTATTTCAAAAATTTAATGAAGCATATATATAACTCAATCCTTTCATTTTCCCTGATTCTCGACGTTTGTTAACTAGTCACCGCCATTATTCGAGAAACGAGCGTACATCGAGTACAAATTAGTAAGTTACTTGGTAATCTTATCGATTTTCTTGATCAACACGGAACATTGTTAAAGTCGTTTGTATAGAATTTTAATTTTTCATTTAGGGTTTACCAACGGATTCGAAATACGTCACAATTTACCTATTTACCGATGGATTTAGTGACGGATTTCGAATCCGTTGGTAAACCCTAGGTAATAATAATTATTTTTTATTTATAAAAATAATTTTATTAAATTTACTGACGGATTACATTCCGTCACTAATTATCACTCACTAATCCGTTGGTAAATCTGTCACTAAATCTATAAATAAAAAATTAAATCGAAATAAATTAAAAAAATATTACCAACGGATGAGAAATCCGTTGGTAAAATTTATTTTTTTTAGTTAATTTTTTTTTGCAAATTTAGTGACGGATCATAATCCGTCACTAATTTTTCCTCACTAATCCGTTGGTAAATCCATAAATAAAAAAAATTAAATAAAAAATATTACCAACGGATGCAAAATCCGTTGGTAAAAGTAATTTTTTTTATTTAATTTTTTTTTACAATCTTACTGACGGATCATAATCCGTCACTAATTTTCGTTGGTAAATCCGTTACTAAATCCATAACTTAAAAAAATTAAATCGAAAATAAATTAAAACATTTACTGACGGATAGAAATCCGTCAGTAAATTTATTTTTTTGTTTTTTTAAATAAATAATGAACTTTACCAACAGATATTTCCGTTGGTAATTTTAACAAGGGAAAATTCGTTGGTAAATCCGTCAGTATTTGCGGTGCGAATTACCCCGCCAAATGTCCGTCAAAAATCTGTCGGTAAATATTTTTTAGCCGACCAGCTTTTTTTCCGTCACTAATCCATCGGTATTTACTGAGAAATTTTGAATCCGTCAGTAATTCCATTGGTAAATCTTGGTTTTTTTGTAGTGAAAAGAAGGAAAAGATAAGAGAGAAACGAAACTACCAACTTATGGGTTGCCTCCCACACAGCGCTTCTTTAACGTCATTAGCTTGACGCGAGACGAACATTCAGAGAATGGGATCCACGATCTGCTGGGATTCTACAATCTGAGCCTCGGACTCTCCTTCAATATATGGTTTAACCCGTTGTCTATTAACTGGAAAAATTGCCTTAGTCTCATCGTTCATTAACTGAACTAACCCAAATGGTAAAACCTTGGTGATAGTGAATGGACCAGACCAACGAGACTTAAGTTTCCCAGGAAACAATTTCAACCTCGAGTTAAACAACAGTACCTTCATCCCGACCTTCAATTCCTTGTGCAAAATACGCCTGTCATGAAGACGTTTGACTCTGTCCTTGTAAATCTTGGAATTTTCATACGCCTCATTCCGCAATTCATCCAACTCTGACATCTGCAGCATTCTATGCTTGACAGCAATGGGAAGATCAAAATTTGCCGCCTTAATAGCCCAGTAGGCCTTATGCTCAATCTCCACAGGTAAGTGACAATTCTTACCAAAAATTATGCTGTAAGGACTCATTCCCAAAACACTTTTGTAGGTCGTGCGGTAAGCCCAAAGTGCATCATTTAATTTGGTGGACCAATCTTTTCGAGACGGCTGGACTGTCTTCTCGAGTATTCCCTTGATTTGCCGATTACTAGTCTCGGCTTGTCCCGAAGTCTGTGGGTGGTATGGAGTAGCAATCTTGTGCGTTATTCCATTCTTCTTCATAAGCTTCTCAAAAAGCTTATTGCAAAAATGCTTCCCACCATCACTAATGATCGCCTTGGGGAATATGAACCTACAGAGTATATTCTCCTGCACAAATCTTAGCATGACATGAGAGTCATAAGTCCTAGTGGGAATTGCCTCAACCCACTTGGAAACATAATCAACAGCCAAGAGAATATATTCGTAACCAGAGGACTTGGGAAACGGTCCCATGAAATCGATACCCCACACATCAAAATATCTCAACAACAAGAATATTATTGAGGCACATCTCATTCCTACGACCGATTGACCCAACCCTTTGGCAACGACCACAAGAAAGATAAAATGCATGAGCATCCTTAAATAATGTGGGCCACAATAAACCTGATTGGAGCACCTTGTGTGCTGTTTTCTGTCCTCCAAAATGGCCACCACAATGAGTCTCATGGCATAATTGCAGCACCTTGGCTTGCTCATCATCAGGTACACACCGTCGGATCACGTCATCCTTACCAAGCTTGAACAAGTAGGGATCTTTCCAAAAGTATTGCCTGCACACAGATAAAAACGCTTCCTTTCTTGGGAAGTAAGATCAGGTCTCAACTCATCACAAGCTAAATAATTGACAATATCGGCGTACCAAGGCACTATCCTTTCACTCAATGCTTGATCAAAAGGAAACGACTCAAGCAAATTATCACAGACCATAGGAGAAGGTAAATTATCAAGACGAGACAAATGGTCAGCTACGACATTGTCACTACCTCTCCCATCATGAATTTCCACATCAAACTCTTGCAGTAAAAGCACCCAGCAAATAAGCCTAGGCTTATCTTGAGATTTGATCAAGAAATAACGCAATGCAGCATGATCACTATGAATAATGACTTTTGACCCTATGATGTATGCACGAAATTTGTCTAATACGAACACAACAGCAAACATCTCCTTCTCGGTAGTGGTATAATTCACTTGAGTAGGAGTTAGAGTCAGACTTTCATAGTAAATTACACGAAGCATTTTGTCAATACGTTGACCCAAGACAGCACCAACTACATAATTAGATGTATCACACATAATTTCAAAAGGTTCGATCCAGATAGGACCAATGACAACTGGGGCAGTGCTCAACTTCTCCTTAAGCAAATTAAAAGCGGACACACAATCATCATCAAATATAAAAGGCACATCTTGCGCAAGTAAGCGCATAAAGGCTAACTAATTTTTGAAAAATTCTTGATAAAACGCCGATAAAAACCTGCATGACCAAGGAAACTCCTAACTCCTTTGACATCACGAGATGGGGGTAATCTTTTGATCACATCCACCTTTGCTTTGTCGACCTCTACACCTCTCTTAGAAACAATATGCCCCAAAACATTCCCACTACGAACCATAAAATGACTCTTCTCCCAACTAAGAGTCAGCCCACTCTCAACATATCTTTCCAAAACACGTTCAATTTTTCTAAGACAATCATGAACAGATGACCCAAACACAAAAAAATCGTCCATAAAAATCTCAACAAAGTCACCAATCATCTCAGAAAAAAAAGACATCATACATCGTTGGAAAGTACCTGGTGCGTTGCAGAGCCCAAATGGCATTCTCTTGCATGCATATGTACCAAAAGGACATGTGAAAGCCGTCTTGGCTTGATCTTCTGGTGCAATAGCAATCTGATAGTATCCAGATAATCCATCAAGGAAGCAGTAGAACTCGTGGCCAGCTAATCTGTCGAGCATCTGATCAATGAAAGGAAGAGGAAAGTGATCCTCTTTGTAGCGGTATTAAGCTTCCTATAGTCAACGCACATCCTCCAACCAGTAATAGGTCTAGTGGGTACCAACTCATCCTTGTCATTCAAAACCACTATGATGTCCCCCTTTTTCAATACCACATGCACGGGGCTAAGCCATTCACTATCAGCAATGATGACTGGCTTTTTTCTTCCCTATTCAAGAAACACATATTTCAGATTCGATGGTAGTTCTTTGAGCTCGAGTTCTACTTATTTTTCATTTTTGGAACTCTCAGATATCAATGATTGGTCAACAGGCGCACTTATGGGCACCAACTCTCCCAAACCTGATTCTTCCCTGAGCCGTGCCTCAAAATCTGCAGATCCTTCAAAAACTTCTTCCATCTGCTTTTCTTCAACGAAACAGCCCTCAGTGATAACATCAATGGCATCTATGTAAGAATAATTTTCAATGTTGTTGACCGAAAGCATAGCTCGACTGGCATGAACATTGTAGGAGATCGTCTCTCCCAACACCGACATCTTGATGATCCCATTCTTGACGTCGATCAGTGTGTTGGTAGTAGTCATAAACGATCGTCCTAGTAACAAGGTGTGTTCTCGTCCATCCTCTTGAACATTTCCAATCTCGAGCACCACAAAATCTACGGGAACTATCAATTTCCCAACCCGGACCAGAATATCTTCAACAACCCCTCTAGGGTACCGAATGGATCGATCGGCCAGCTGCAGGCACATCCTAGTCGGTTTCAACTCTCCCAATTCCAACTGTTTGAAGATAGAGTACGACATCAGATTAATATCGGCTCCTAAGTCCAACATCCCTGATGCTTCTCTTTCGTTTTCCATGGCAATCTTGATCACAAAACTCCTAGGATCCCGCTGTTTTGGAGGTAAAGGTTGCTGCATAATTGAATTGATACTTTCGGACACCAAAACCTGTTCATTCCCCTCAAACCTCATTTTCTTTGATGCCAATTCTTTGAAGAACTTAACATATGCTGGAACATTCCTTATCACCTCCAGCAATGGTAAATTCACATTTACCTTGGAAAACATCTTGTAGAATTCGGAAAATTGCTTATCTTGCTTTTCATTTCTCAATCTGCTAGGGAACGGCACTGGTGGCCGGTAAGGCTTCTCAGCCTTATGCAGTCGCGTCTCTGATTCTTCTTTCTCATTCTCAATTCCAGGCAATGTTTCCTCTGAAGACGTGTTTCCCACCTTGTTATCAATCTTCTTTCCACTTCTCAGAACAGTAACAGCTTGAGCTTGATGAGGTTGTTGACCTTGACTCGGAATTTTTCCAATTTGCTGCTGCTGTATCTGATTAAGGGTTCCAGAAATTTGTCCCACTGCTGTCTCGAGACGCTTGATGTTAACATTTTGAGCTTCTCTCGCCTGTTTGCTCTCTTGCATAAATGCATTAAAGTTATCATCAAAAGAATTTCTTTGAGCAGACGATGTCGATGGACGTTGAAATTGATGTGGTCCTTATTGGAATTGTTGTGGTGCTGGTTGAAACTGATTTTGCGGTGGTGGATACTGCCACTGAGAGTTGAAATTCTGCTGTTGATGGGGATACCACTGCTGCTGGGGAGAATACTGATTAAACTGCTGTGGAGGCTGACGATTTTGAAAATTTTCTCCAGATCCATGTCCTTGATTTTGATTCCTCCACCCAGTGTTAGACTGATTTTTCCATCCCGAGTTTTGCTGTCGTTGATTCTGGTTGAATCTCTGACCTTGATCAAACTGCTGACGTGGAGGATACCCCTGTGCAGCATAGACCTATGTTCCCCATTCATATGTCAGCTCTCTAATTCTTTGGCACTCTTCAGGATTGTGTCATTGCTCCCCACAGATACCACATGGCTCAACGAACATCTCTTATCTGGCAGGTTCCTGTTGAGGTGGGGAAACAACCGACTTACTCATATTTAATTCTTGCAGCTCTCTCATCATGCTGGCCAGCTGCTTCTTCATGTCAGGACTTTCAGCAACTACACTCACCTCAACCCATCGTGTGCGGGTAGATTTCTATTGTGAACTAGCTGCATGTGTTTCGAAAATCTCCTGTAATTCATCGGCCGTTTTCACCGCAATGTTTCCACCGGCGGTACTATCCACCATAAATTGAGCTGTCTAAACCAGTCCATCATAGAAAAACTGCCACAACATTTTTGGTGCCATCTGGTGATGTGGACACTGCTGGAGTAACTCCATGAATCTCTCCCAAGCCTCATGGAATGGTTCATCTCCGGCTTGAGTGAAATTCATGATTTTTGTGCGTACTTCCTGAGTTTTATGATTGGGGTAGTACTTCAGCATGAATTTCTCTCACACGGCCGTCCATGTGGTGAGCGAGTTAGGTGAAAGTGCTAAGTACCACGTTTTTGCCCTGTCCTTCAACGTGTATGGAAAACACTTCAATTTTAGTTGGTCCTCAGTCAGAGCTAGCAAAGGAATAGATTGAACCACCGTGCAGAACTCTTGAACGAATTGCAGAGCATCTTCATTGGCCATCCCGTGGTAAGAGGGTAGCAAATTCTGATGATTCTGCTTCAAGTCATAATTCCTGACTTCAGTTGGCAACACTATAGCAGAAGCAGTGGTTCCAAATATAGGTCTGGCAAAATATCCCATATCTGGTATTGTTAGACATTTCTCCCAGAAAAATAGGTTCGTCTAGCAGATAACACCCTGATTCTTCCGACTGTACAATAACTTTTTCTTCACAACAAGGTTCGTCAACCTCGTTAAAGCTGGACTCGAATTCTTCCCGCAAACATTGTAGAATCTTGCGCGGTTGATCGATGTTGTCAAAATAAGGTGCCAAGTTCTTTTTCAGGCTTCTGCGACCTTGTATACACAACACTCAATAAACAAATTACGCACACCGGAGGAAGGGAAATGACCGAATGACAAAAGAGAAATAAAAATAAACATAAAACACACTTAAATTACAAAGCAACATAATTAATCGCCTAAAGTATTCCCCGACAATGGCGCCAATTTGTTTAGACTAAATTAATCCTAAATTCGCTCGCAATTAAACGAGATCACTGTAGATTAAGCAAGCCAACCCAAGTCATCTCTCAAGGAAAACTTAGCAGGAAAATTATTGTATTACGAAGAGAAAAGAAAAATAAAGCAGTAAATCAATTTGGTTTGCTGTTTATAACTAGACGGAAAGAATAATTAAACATAAATTAATCCCTAGGCAAGAACTAAAATGCATAAATTAAACCCTAGGCGAGAATCAAATTCTACTCTACAAAAGTATTAAATGACTTTAACCCTAACGTTCACGTAATCAAGTAAACTGCAGGAGAAATTATAAGCACAAATAAGAACGAGAATTAAGAACAGAAATTGAAAGAACTTACAAACGTGAATGAAAACGACGATAAACGATGAACTAGAATTGAATCTGAAGGTTGCAGAATCTGAAAGTTGCAATGATCGTATAATGTAATCCGGAATGATATTACAATAGTGAAGTTACTAATTAGAAAAATTCGGAGAAAACTAGAATAGATTCCCTAAAAGAACTCTGAAAATAAATAGAAATCTCGTCTGGAACAGTAGTTGCAGGTCTGAAACCCTCGCTCGCTATTTATACACGGGAAATTTTAATTACGCTCAGTGGTCCCCTAGAGTGAGCGACCGCTGAGCACACTTCATCAAGCCCGCAAATCGTCCGAACTCAGCGATCTCCTGGAGTGAGCGAGCGCTGAACTCAGCGGTCTCCTAGGTTGAGAGACCGCTGATTTCTAGCCCTGTATTGGACGTAGTACAATAATCGTGAACTCAATGGTCTCCTAAGGCGAGAGACCGCTGAGTTGCACTTCGCCAAACCTCAAATTACAGTGGAAATTGATCAAACATTGGTTGTCTTCGTCATTCTCGAGCAAACTCTACACTTCCCAACTGATAGCTCAACAACATATCATTAGTGCATTTTAACTTCAAAATAATACAAAACATAACAAATGACATCAAAAATGCGCACGCAAAACATTCAAAAATGCAACCAAAAACTAACACAACAACTTCCAAGTCCACTTAAAACACCAGACACAACTGACACTTCAACAAATAAAGAGGGTACTAGTCGTAAACGAGCAACAGAATATTCAGCCCAAATGCCTCCAACAGCTCCTAAAAATAGAAGTCCATTTTGGGAGCATGTGAGAAGGGAACAAGGACGGCTAATGATGGAAGCATACAACAAATAGGGATATGTAATTATTGCAAATCTGAAATACCAACAGGTCAAGGAAGCACTAGTGGATTGAAAAATCACTTAGTGAGAAGATGCAAGGCAAGTTCACTATTTCAAGTAAGCGAGGGCGAAAAAGGTCAAACTATATTGACCAATGAGACTATGGGGCAAGGAGCTGTCATGGCTCCACATAACTTCAATCAGAAAAGGTGTGAACTGAAGCTCACTGAGTATGTAATTATCGATGAAACATCCTTTAGGGCTGTCGAAAGAAAGAGATTTGTTACTTTTGTCCATGAATTACAACCGAAATACCGTATTCCCGATCGAAAGAAAGTTGCATGTATGGTTTATGCTTTGTATTTAGGTGAAAAGAGTAAAATACAAAGTATGATTAGTGGCCAAAGAGTGAGTATTACCACTGACAGTTGGACTTCCATTCAAGATATCAATTATATGGTTGTCACAACTCATTTTTTGGATAGTGATTGGAAATTGCACAAAAGAATAATTAATTTCACAAAAATCACTAGTCACTTTGGGGAAGAAATTGGGAAGTTGATTGAGGTTTGCTTGAGAGAGTGGGGGATTGAAAAAGTTTTTTCGATAGTGGTTGATAATGCATCTTCTAATGACACTACAATTGATTACTTGAAAAGAAGAATGAGAATTGAAAACACTCTATTGATTGATGGGAAATATTTGCATTTGAGATATGTATGTCATATTCTTAACTTGATTGTTAAGGATGGCTTGAAAGAACTTAGGAATGTAATCAAGTCTATTAGGAATGCAGTTTTTTTTCTTCATTCTCCCCCTCCTAGATTGAACAAATTTAGGGAGTTTTCCGTACTAGCCAAGTTTTCTAGTACGTCAACAGTGTCTATGGATGTCAAAACTAAATGGAATTCAACCTATAAAATGCTTGATGTTGTATTGAAGTATAGGAGAGTGTTTGAAAGGATGGCTGAAGAATGGGTGTCTTTTATGAAATATTTTCGTGAAAATGATGACAAAGGTAGAATCAGGATAGGGCCTCCAATTGCAGAGGATTGGGAGAATGCAACATCATTTATGTATTTTCTCAAAAAATTATATGATACAACTTTACAGCTCAGTGCATCAAAGACTCCTACATCTCAATTGATTTATCAATCAATGGTTGCCATACAAATTGAGATTGATAAAAAGTGTAATGATGCCTTGGATATCACTCTTAAGAAAGTTTCTAGTGCAATGAAACAAAAATTTGACAAATATTGGGGGATTGGAATAACTTGAATCCTTGATTTTTATTGCTAATATCTTGGATCCGAGAAACAAGATTCAGATGATGAAAGTGAGCATCAAGAAATTGGGAGACACTGATGAAAAGTTGAAAGAGTTCATTGATCGAGTTAAAAGTGACTTGATAACTCTGTGGACTGAATATAAGGGAGTGAATGATTGTTTTATTAATGAGAATCAAAATTTGATCTTGGGTTGTAGTGATGGAGATGTTGCTAGTACAGGTGGTCTGTGTGATGAATTGTTCCATGATGTTGACGCACAAAATGAAAAAGAACAGCGTCAACAAATTTGTAATGAGGTGGATAAGTATCTAGCTGATGAGATCGAGAAGCGATCTAATCCCACTTTCACTCTTTTGGAGTGGTGGAAAGGAAGTGAAGCTAGGTATCCAATCCTTTCATCTATTGCAAATGATATATTTGCAATTCCAAGCTCAACAGTTTCTAGTGAGTCCGCATTTAGCTTGGGCAAAAGAGTTGTTGATCCTTTTAGAACAAGTTTGAGTCCAAAAATGGTAGAGGCATTGGTTTGTACCAATGATTGGCTTAAGGCAGAGGATTTCAACCTATATATGAATCCAACCGATGATGATCTTGAATTGTATAAGGAAATTGAAGAAATTGAAAAGAGTAATTGTTTCTTTTTATTAAATTTATCTAATTTATTTATGTTAATCCATAATGTATTGTATTAATAAAATTGCGAGAGACGGAGAGAGAGAGAGAGTCTGCTGGGTGGCTGTAGAATTAGGTTAGAATTATGGATGAAATATATATATATATATATATATATATATATATAAGGATCGGTCCAGGTTTGGGCGGGTTTGAAAAATCCAACGCGAAACCAACCCATTGATAAACATGGATTTTCTCATCTTTATAAACTTATTTGAAGTCAATTTGTGGTAGGAAATCATGTTTGGAATGAGTTTTGTGCTTAAATATTGTTATTTGAAGTCAATTTGTGGTAGGAAATCATGTTTTCTCATCGTTCGTTATTTGTTTGATTTTCAGAAAAAATGAAGAAAAGTTTATGCAAAATGAGCATGCTAGGAATGAAGTTTAGCTCGTTGGAAGTTCGTAGGCAAAAGCGGATCCAAATTCGTAGTTATAACGAATGAGAACGGGCCGAAACAAGTTTGCTGCGCGAAAATGACAAAAACGGCGACCCAGACCCTTGGGTCGCCGATTCTGCAAATTTACCTTACAAAAACGGCAACCGGGACAACGACCGTTGCCCGGATCACCGGAAATCTCTGGAATGACTAAAATATTGCAAAAACGGCGATCAATCCGGCGATCCACAGCCCGAGTCACGATTTTGTCTAATAGTGCGCCCAATGTGCGATTTTATTACCTTTTGGGTCTAGGTTTTAGTTCTCATCTATAAATAGATCTTCCTATATTAGTTTTAGGGACTTTTGCATCTTTTACATACTTTTGAATTATTTTTACTCTTTAGATTTCTTTTTAAGTCTTTAGATAGTTATTTGCTTTTTCTTGGAGAAGATTCGAGATTGAAGATTGAAGACATTCAAGACCAAGATTCATCATAGGATTTTTTTTGTTTTTCAATATTTGGATTGTATTTATTATGACTACGAGTAGCTAATCTCTGTTATCCTAGGGTTAGAGAGTAGATGGATGATTGAATTTGAATCTTAATTAGTTGATCAATTACGATCTTCTCTTCTTTCTTATGTTATTGGTTTGCTTAATTGCTTAGCTACCAATTTTGCATGATTTAATGTGTTAATTTGAAATCAGAAGAAGATAACTAGCACGTGATCTAGAACATAGGACACACTCTACAATATAGCCAGAATGTCTTGAGTCTTGTGTGAGAACATTTAATCTAATCAATCTTTTTGGAGTTGCATGCATATGATGTTAGTCGGGAACGATGACCCTTGCATGTGATCAAAGGTTTATTCGCCACGAAAGTGGGTATGAACTAAATGTGTGATTATTTTATGAATAATCGAGTCTTCGTATTAATTGATTGATTGATGAAGGTTTGAATTTAATTATCCATTGAAATTGAAACATTGGATACTCTTTCTCTATCTTTAATCCTAAATATTTTTCCTTGCCTTTGTTTATTTTATTTTTATTTAATTAAGTGTGTCATTAGTTTAATCAAATTTTAAAGTTTAAAAGTCTAAATAGTGGGATAACAATTGAAAGTGGTACTTGCTAGAATTAATACAATCTCTGTAGAATACGACATTGCTTCCATGTGCTCAATTACACCCGTGCACTTGCGGTGTGAAAGAAAATAGCGAACACCCGTAACAATTTCGGTTCTTAATTTTATACCCACACCGGCCCAAAATGCATTTGAAACCGGATCGACCCGACCCGCCCCGCCCCGAACCCGTCGGTTGGAGCTGGTTTCACGGGTTTGGGGCGAGTCTGCTCACCCCTTGTTTTAATATATATATATATATATATATACCACTTAGCGTGGTATCTCTTTAAATTTAAGGATATTTAATCAGAGTGCTTAATTTAAGCATATAATAAAGACCCTTGTTGTTCAAAGAGTCTTAAGCTTCGTTTAGCGGATTTAAGAGTAGGATAAAAATATATCTTTTTTGAAACCTCTAGAATTTCAGAGTCTTTAATACATTCAATTAAATAAGAAATAAAATTTCTTGTAGAAGATATTTTATCTCTAACAGTTAATTTATAATTTTTATAATGACCATAATCATAATCATGCGGTGCATTCCAAAATTCATATGAATTGCAAGGAAGATTATAAAACAAGAACTTACATTAATTCTTGGGAGCTTTACACTGGAATTATTGCAATGCGAAGAGAGGAAAGTAGTGAGGAAAAGAAAATATTACAAGAGAGAGGAAAGCAAAAAAAGCATGAAAAGCTTGTCCTCAAAACATCTGAGGACGGGCTATTATATAGCCAAAAGTAAAAGAAACGACAAATCAAAAAGTAAACATACTATTCATTAAATAGTAACAAACTATTCATGAATAGGAAAACCTACAAGCTATAAAGAAAAACCTACAAAACCTACTAATGATGAAATCATTGCGTGCGTATTTCGCAGTAATTATTTTTGTAGTTCTCCTTCAAGAAGAAAACTCATGCAGTCTAGATCTTCGTAGGGATCTTGGGCTTCTTCAAAATTTTCAATCTCTTTCATTTCAGTATCTGAGATATTTTTCTCTACTGAAGAAGAGGAGGAACTTGCTTTAGTAATTTCTGGATTGTCTTTTCCAAAAACTTCTTTCCACATATTATTAATGGAGTCTTTATCCATTTTCTGGAAAAGTTCTTTAAGTAAGGAGTCTGAGGAAGGAGTCTGTGCATTGAGACTTCTGTAAATCTGTTGAGATGGTTTGATAGCCAAAACTCCTCGTCTATCATAAGTTTTTCCCTCACCAAATAAATCTTCTTTGGGCCACCATTTGATAAGAATTCTCCTAACTAAAATTGTTGGAGTAAATTGAATTTCATTCTTTTCTCTTTTTTTGTTCTTGCAAACCATAGTCCCATCTTAAAATCCATGGAACAGAGTAATAGTTTGCAAATTGCAAAACTGCATTAAGGCTTTCAAGGTTGTCATTAACCTGTTGAAATTTTTTCCAAATTATTTTTATTTTCTTAGGAAATATACAAGGTGATACCCCCCATGAAAAGAAAAATGTTGAAAACCAAATGGGGATGTATTGTGTAACATCATCAAGATCAAATTTAATCCACCACGGATGCTTTTTAGCATTATTTTCATAAATAAACAGATTATCCCAAGCTTTAATATAATAAAAAAAACTATAAAAATTTTGGAGTGCTTTATAATTTTCAAGTTGCCTGCTTTGATAAAGAGGCAATCCCCAATCTGAGGAAGAAAGAATTTTCTTAATAATACATTTAGAATAAGCGTATTCTTTACCGTGATCCTTATGTTGAATTTCAACAGATCATGTTTCAATAAGAATTGCTTCAAAATATTCTCGACTCTTCTTTCCAAAGATTATTAGCATATCTTTATTAAGATAGCTTTGTGCCAATTGATTTGGAGAAAGACCTTTTAGATCTTTTTCAATTGGAAAACAATTAATATATCCCAAAATAATATATGGGTATCTAATTTCTTCTTTTGAACCCTTTTGAAGGAAGATGGCGTTTTGATAGTATTGAATTTCATATGCCATTTCATCTTCTTCAAATTCTTTGTTAGGATTAAATTTCGGAAAATCTTTTAGATCAAGAAAATCATCATCTGATTTTTGTTGATCATTTGATTTCTGTTGAGAAAGCTTTTTAGCCATATTTGATGAAGTTGACTTTTTAGTCAAATTAACCATTGGTCTTTTGCCCATGGACCGTTGTTTTACCATGGTGTTACAAGCTTCTGCCCTGCAAGAATTATTTGGTTAAAAAATCTGGTAATGAATTAGATTTTCCAGCAATATGTTCAATATCAAAATCAAAACATGCAAGAATGGATTGTCATCTAGCAAAAATTTGTTTTGATGCAATATTTTTAACATCTTTTAAAAGAATATCTTTAGCTGATTTACAATCAACTCTAATTAAATTTTTTTTATTTAAAATATCACTTTCAAATTTAGTGACACATTTGACAATGGCAAGTAATTCTTTTTTAATAGTAGAATAATTCTTTTGAGAGTCATTCCAATTTCCAGAAGTAAATCTGACTAGTTCTTCTTTAGAACTGTTGGAATTCTTTTGTTTAAGGATTCCACCATATCCGATTTCAGATGCATCAGTTTCAATTATTTTAAATGCTTCAGGATTAGCAATAGATAAACATGGGAGTTCTTTAACTCTTTCTTTTATTCTTAAAACAACTTCTGTATGTTTATTAGTCCAAGGTAAAGGGTTTTTCTTTAACCTTTGGAATAATAACTTACAATCTTGTGCAAGATCTTGGTAGAAATCACCTATATAATTTAGGCAACCAAGGAAGCGTTGTAATTGATTAAGATCAATTATTTTATCAGGAAATTTATCCGCAAATAAAATTACCCGTTCAATTGGAATAATAATTTTATTCTCAATATAATGACCAAGGAATTTAATTTTAGTCTGAAAAAGTTTAACCTTTTTTATATTTATAGCAAAACCAGCTCTTTTAGTAGTTTGTATAAATATATTGAGATGCTTAAAATGTTGTTCTATATTTTCTGAAAATATTAGAACGTCATCAATATAAACTAAAATAAAATCCATATGAGGATTATAAATTTGATTCATAATATTTTGAAATTCCATTGGAGCATTTTTTAAACCAAATGGCATAACATTCCATTCAAAATGCCCAAAAGGAACTGTAAAAGCAGTTTTATATTTATCTTCTTCTTTTAGAAGAATTTGATAAAATCCAGATTTAAGATCGAATGAAGAAAATATATTTCCTTTAAACATTCGATTAATTAAATCTCTTTTATTTGGTAATGGATGTTTTATCCATTTGAGAGCTTTATTAAGCGGTTTATAATTAATAACTAGTCTTGGAGCTCCTCTTTCAATTTCAGCAGCGTTTTCAACATAAAATGCTGGACAACTCCATAGACTTTTACTAGGTTTTATTAAACCCTTTTTAAGAAGACTATCAATTTCTTCTTTACAATATTTTAATAATCTTTCATTCATAGCAATAGGTCTAGCTTTAGTGGAAATATTATTTTCATCAAAGCCATCTATATAGGGAAGACTAACTTCATGTCTTTTTCTATTCCAAAAAGCATTTGGAACTTCTGCACAAATTTCATCATTAATTTGTTGAAAAATATTTTTTATTTTATTCTGAATTTTTTCAGAATTAATTTTTTCTTTAATATTTCTAAAATTTATCTCTTCCTTAAGAGAATAAATAAATTTATTTTTATTATTAATAACTTTTTGAATTAAATTAATAGATTTAGTAATAGGAACCGATGAAAAAGAAAAATGTAAATTTTTTCCTCTAACCTTTGCAAAAAGTCATTTCTCATTAATTTTATTAATAGGAAAAGCATTTGGAAAAAAGGTGTTCCTAAAATAACTGGAGTAGAAATATTTTTTATTAAAATAAAAGATGTGTTAAGACAAACTCCTGAGTTACAAATAGCAACATCTGATAGTTTGGAATTTACGATGAGCGGTTGCTTATTAGCCGCAGTAACAAATTGAGTAGTTTTTTAATAATATTTTGAAGGGATAATTCCTTCACTAATACAATTAACATCTGCTCTTGTATCAAGGAGTGCATTAATAGTAATAGTAAATTCTTTGTTAATAATCAAAGTAACTTCAGAATATCAATTCTGAGATCGGATTTGATCAATTTTATTGACCCAAATTAAATCCTTAAAAATAATTTGATTAATTTTAGAATTTTCTTCTCTATTAGAGATGACATCATCTTCTTCATCTGATGATGATGAATCATACTTCCAATTATTGGTTTTAAGAAGATCAAACCTTTTATTAAGGTTTTTGACTTCAGATTTTATCTCTGCTTTTAATTCAGAAATTGTGGGTTCTCTTTCACTAAAATTAGCCTTATCTAATATTTTTTGATAAGAGTATAATTCTCTTTCTTGACTAACTTGTTTAGTTAGTTTAGTTTGTCTTTGTTCTTGATTAGAACTAGATGATAGAGTAAGATAATGTTCTATAGCTTTTCTTTTTTCTATAGGATCTATGATTTGATCTATTAGATCAAGAATAAAGTTTTCTTCTTTTGAAATAACATTAATTTCAAGAACCATAAATTTTATAAGACAAACATTACAATCACAATATTCACCACAATCTTGTGGTGTTGATTGTTCTTCTTCTGATTCATTATCAGAAGATTCAACAGAAGAATAATCTTTAATAATATTAACAAAAATATCATCTTGTTCTTCTTCATTGAGAAGAATACTACATAAAGATTCTTTTAAATCTCTATCAATATTAAGATTATTAATTTTCTTTTTAACATAACATTCATTTGCTTTGTGACCAATTTTGCCACATTTCCAGCAAACAGGCTTATGTAATTTATGATCTTCAATTAGATCTTCTGTAAGCAAATTGAAAGAATCAAATCCTCCATTTAAGGGGATTGATTTTTCTATTGTCTTTACAACATAATTGCTTCGAAATTCAAAGCTTCCTTTTTTATAAATTTGAGTTTGAGAAATATCTGGTGTCTTAGACTAACACTATAACCAGCTTAACCAAAATTTGATTAATTAAATTAACTCATTCCAAGAATATTGAAACAAATACACAATATAAATATTAAATAATTATCATGATTTCATTTCAATGAACATTTCTAAATTTTTAGATTTAAACTATTTTTTTCTCTATAGAATTGACATTAATGAATGTGGTGATTATAAGATAGAAAACGATTATGGTAGGAATTAATGGAAAATCATATTTTTTGTTGGTTCCGTTTTTAATATACTTATTTTATTTCATGCAAATCCTTTAATTTATTTATGATTTTGCGCAAATATAGATGAACAATTTAATTTAGTTTTGATTGGTACAATGTATAAATGTTTTTAGTTTGATTTAATTTTTATATGTTAATAATTTATCCAGTAGAGAAAGGAGGTGGCAAAATTCCGACGGCCACATGCAAATAGGACATTTGGGCCTTATAGTGGACCTGCCTGGCCCGATATTGGGCCGGGTCATCTCTGGGCAATAGAATTGGGGGGGTGGGCCTGGCAGTATGTGTCGGCGCCGCTTAGAGAAAAAACCTCACTCGGGATACAGGGCAGAAGTCTGAAGTTCAAACATGGGTAGATGTTCCTCCTCCGCCATCATCCGCCGCTGGATCTGTAGCAGTGGAGTTTTGAGTTCTCGCAGAATTTCTCTCTATTTTCGTGAATCAGATGCAAATCGGATGATGAGCACGGCCACGATCTGTTCATCTGAACCACCGTCCGCGCCGTGTCTGATGCTACCACCAGCCATTGATGGAAGCGGCAACATTGCTTACAGATTCCACAGCCTCGTAAAGAAGGAGGATTTCACTCACACGAGCACGATAGATGAAGTGCAATTACCAGTCGACATCAATCTCATCAACGACGTCGTTTTCGTGGGGTCATCGCACGGGTGGCTTGCTTTGTATAATCGGCGGAACTGCGATCTGATACTCTCAAACCCCATCGCTGATCGACACATAAAGCTTCCTCCCCTGCACACCTTAGGCGCCGCAGACCGCCTGATCCTCTCCTCGTCTCTCTCTTCCGATGAGAGAGAAGAAGAAGACGGGCGCCTGGCCTTCATGACTTTTGGTTCACGCCGCAGAATGGCCTTCTGCTCGCCGGGCCGCAGCAATGAATGGACTCTCTTTGGCGGAGAAGATCACGGTGACAAATTCGACAGTCTCGCATACGACAATCTCTCATACTCAAGGAAACACAAGCGCCTCTTCTGCATAAGCGAAGAAGATTACTTCCAGAATCTAAGCCGTTTGGAGAGTTGGGTTGTTCATCAAGATAAACCTCCAACCCTTGAATGGATCTATGGACATACAGAAGAGATCAATTTAAACTTGGATATATGGCGGCCGTTGCGGTCGGAGTTTCAGCAGGAGTGCTTACAGATGAGATATCTGGTGACTGCCGAGCATTCCGGCGAGGTGTTTATGGTGGTGCGCCACGTCAACCTTCGAGCGGGACCCTTTGGCTCCTTGGTTGATAAAGTCTTTTTATCATCGCTAAGGGGTTGTCACTATATTAGGACGCCCTACAAAACGATCGATTTCGACGTCTACAAGATTGATCCATATCCAGAGCGAGTAGAGGTGGTGTACAAGTACAATTCGTTGGGAGGGCTGGCTATGTTTGTCGGAGTCAATGATTCGTTTGCGATACCAGCAGCGGGGGTCGCCGGACTGAAGCCGGATTGTATCTACTTCACCGACGAGAACCGTGTTGTCGAACCCACGAGGTTAGAACGGGCGAGCTACGGTGGCCACGATAATGGTATTTTCGATTACCGAACTAGGGATTTCTATCCCTGCTGCGATTTATATCCCATTGAATTCGAGAAAATAAGGAAGATTCTGCCGCTGCCACTGTGGTTCACTCCCATTTAAAATTATCCCAAACCCCCATTTTTCTCGATTATATTTTTAGCTCGCTCGAATTCCAAATAATCTAGAATTGCATTTTGTTGATGAACTAGATTTTAGCAATCCCCGCCACATCTTCAATAGCTCTGTGTTGTTTTCGCGATCTGTTGTAGTGTTTCTATGTTGGGTTTGGAAATGAAGTCTTTTAGCAATCCGGTCTTAATTTGCCAGGCATTTAAAAAAAAACCTAGGGTTGTTTATAGTTTATACTTTATAGGCTTAAATGCATTTAAATAAATGAACTTTATGGCCATTGGCCGACTTCCATTTTGCAAATAAACTTTAAATTTTTAAAAAAATACATGAAACTTTGTATTTTTTCGAACTTTAACGTTGAATTTTGAACTTTAAAGTAGGGCCGAGGAAATTTACCGACGGTTTCGGTTTTACCGGCGGTTAACCATTTACCGTCGGTTTCGGTTAACCGTTTATCGTATTTTTCTGTTTCGGTACGGTATATGGTAAGTAAGTTGAAATAATTTTCGGTAAATGGTTAACCGAGCTTTTTATATAAATTATTAATAATATATACTCCCTCCGTCCATGATAAATTTGTCACAATTTTCTTTTTGGTCCGTCCACAAAAAATTTGCCATATCCATTTATGGTAATAGACCCCACACACCTCACTTACTTTTTCACTCACAACACAATTTAAAACTATATAAAAGTGGGACTCTTATTCCACTCACAATACAATCAACCAACAAATTATTAAAACTCGTTCTGGAGTGACTGGTTTTGGTATTAAGAATTTGGAGAGGAGAGAAAGAGGTGGAGGATGAGAGAGAGGCGTTTGAAATTTGAAATGATAGAGGAAAGAGATAGGTGGAGATTGTTCAGGTGTGACGTGGAGATGTGATTTTTGATTTTTTTTTTTAATTTCGGTTTTTGGTTAACCGAAATCGAAACCGACCAGTTTTCAATTAACCGAAAACCGACTCGGTACGGTTTCGGTAGTAGTAATTCTTGAATTTCGGTTGCGGGTAACCGAAAATTCAGTTTCGGTTAACCGCGGTTAACCGAATTGAGTTAAAAAAAATTTTAGGCCACTAACTTATACCGACTTGCAAAAGTAGGCCACATCTTTTCGGTCTTGCAATAATAGGCCACCAAATATTAAGTACGGCATGATCAGGACAAATTTCGGCCCAAATGCATAGATTCGGGCTAAATGGCACGTGAAAGGCAAATTACTGCCATCTGGAGCCCGTTTTTTACGTGTGGCGTACATGTCATGCTAAGTGGAGCTCGAAAGTGATGTGGCTGCCACATAAGTAAATATATGAATGAAAAATAAATAAAAAATTAAAATCCAAATTATCTCTGCTCTTTCCATTTTCATTCTCCTCTCTCCCTCGCCATCTGTAAAACCAAAATTTTGAAAAATTTCACCAGCAACCGCCACCGCCACCAGTCTCCCACACCCCCTTTCATCAAAGCATCACCTCCATCGTTAGCAATGCACAATCTCTCTCTCTCTCTCTCTCTCTCTCTCTCTCATCCTCTCTCCCACCCCCAATCAAGTCAAAATAATCTCTCTCTTCTTCGTCTCTCTCTCCCACTTCAGCAGCAATCTCAGCCCTCTCCGCCACCTCCTTCGTTGCCGCGAGCTATTTTTTCCCGAAGAATTGAAGATGAATTTTGGAAAAATTATTGTTGGGGAAGAAAAGAAGAAATTGGGCAAATACGTGAATTAAATTTAAAAAAAATTATTACAATATTCCCCTAATTTCTCTCAAGAATCCTAAATCGAAAACTCTACCTCATTTCACATTCCCACAAAAGATTCAAAAAGTTGGGGAAAAAGCAGAGGTTTTCCATCTTGTGGAGAGAATTATTGTCTGAATTGCTAGTTTAATGTCGATGGAAGAGATGACGACGATGACCACCACCACCATCACCATCTTCGCAGCAGTATCTCCCAAATTGCAGAGCCCCCAGATATTGAACCTGTAAATATGGGGGAAATTGGTTGTGGTTGTTGCTGTGAGTGAGATGGGATGAAGGTGGAATGGAAGGGGAGTTCAGTGTGTGTCGCCGAAACTATGAGAGGGGAGGAGATTTGCAGATGCTAGGGGGAGAGAGAGGGGGAAGGAGTGTGAGGTTTGCAGACATGAGATGGGAGAAAGGGAGGTTGAGATAATAGGGATGAGGGTATGATGGTCTGCGACGGTGGTGTTCGGCGACTGTGGAGGTGCGCAGTGGTGGTGGTTGGCTGCTGCTAGTCTTTTGGGAGAGAAGAAGACGAGAGGAGGTTAGTGGGGGAGAGATGTTTTCATTTTTTTTATTTTTTTTATTTGTACAAGTGTAAGCCACGTCAGAAACGGGCTTCAGATAGCAATCACGAGCCTTTCACATGCCATTTAGCCCGAATCTATGCATTTGGGCCGAAATTTGTCCTGCGGGCGCCGTACTTAATATTTGGTGGCCTATTATTGCAAGCCCGAAAAGACGTGGCCTACTTTTGCAAGTCGGTATAAGTTAGTGGCCTAAAAAAAATTTAACTCAATCGAATTCTCATCCCTACTTAAAAGGATTCATGTATTTTTGTGCAATTTTCAAAGTTTATGTGCAAAATTGAAGTTGAGGTTTGTGTATTTTAATGCATTTAGCCCTAGTTTATATGGTCAGAACTTTCAATTTTTTTTTTATTTATGGTGACAAATTTAATTTATTTTTTCGACATCGTTTCGTGTGACATGACACATAAAATTTCATCTCATTTAATCGGCCAGCTGAATCAATCTAAATGCGCACCATATTAAAACAACTTTGTAAAGTTCAATTAAGATCATAAATTGAAAAAACTTAAAAGTTGAGGCTATTAATTATAAAATAATCCAAAAACCTATTAGATTCTCAATGCCTTCTGAATATGTTGAAGCATTATATCAAGACAGAAAATTCAGGTTAATCTTTATTTCTTTGTTAGATGTCGTGTCTTGTTCTCTCAATCGGCTAAAAGAAAGTCATTTCTCGGATGTTCTACGGGTGCTGCCGTGCCACGAGGCACGACCATGGAAGTAATTAAAAAGAAAAAGTGATGTAGTTGGACCATCTGTTCTATCCCTTAGAGTTTTGCTTCTCTAGAGAAGATGAGAGGCTCTTTTCTGCTCTTTTCCATTCCGAAGTCTCAGAATCAGTTTACAGTTGATTTGTTGGTGGTAAGTGAGCCGCTCCAGCCCCCTTTGAGACACTGGGGATTGTGAATGAGCTTCATGCTCTGGCTCATAGTGAGACCTTGATTCCGGGGAAGGAGGTGAAAGAAATGAACTATCCTCCAAAAGCCCAGGGGCAGTTAACAGATAAGCCTCATAAGCAACATAATGCTAGATAACAAGATAGCTTCATTCTAACAACATCACTTCTTTTTGTTGCAAGAACATAAAGAAGGATAAAGGGGGATTCTCAGAAAAGAGGTTGATGCCAAAGATCAGTTAGAGCATTTGCAACTCAGAATCCATGTGGCACCCAAAATCCGGTTGTCGGAAGGCACCCCTTCTCCCGAAGTTACGGGGGCTGTATCCTGAGCAATTGCAATAATCGGGTTCATTGATATTCCTGGTATAGTAGATGCTATCACACGATCGGAAACGGTGCTTTCGGTCGCTGAACCTTGGCAACCCCGGATAAGGGTTTTAATGTGTTGTGGTTCAAACTGTGAAAAAATGGATCAATATCACGGCAAATTGGTCAAATATACACAAAAGATACTTTTACTGTGTCTCAGTTGTATTTCTTCACATTGATACTCTTACTCAGTAACATATATAGGACTAATGCCATACTCCCCTTGTTCTTCTTTTCCAAACCTTTCACACTCGTATTCCTACGTATTGAGGGTACAAGTATACCTTTATGTGACGCCAAATCTCTGATTTTTAACCCTTTTCATTTCCGTCTTAGTGGATGAAACACAAATTTATTCCTTCATTATGCTCCTACCCTATGTTAGCTTTTCTACCAAGTATGTGATCCAATTATAGAATGCTTATAGATCTTGTTTGTTGATCTTTTCTAGTGCTTTGAAAATTTAAAAGCTACCTTTTGTTACTCTATTTTCATTCTTCGTAAAATTGATATGCTTCTGTTTATGTTTCATGAAAAATGTGTTTTAAATTCTAAAAGTTGGTGCTCATATTAGTAAGAGCTGGGTTAAAGCTCTTACAGCAGAAACGGAATTGATCTTCTCCTCCATCGGAATTACATCGGAAACCTACAAAACAGAAACCGGGGAGGGCCCCGGCGTAGACACTACTACGCCCAAGTCAGTATTTTAGAGAGAGAGAAACGAAAAGGATATAAATGATAGAGAAGCAGATACCTCAATTTAGGGTAAATGGGGTATTTATAAGCTTTTCATAGTGAGGGGCATTTTAGTCTTTCCAACTATGAGGGGTCAAATGATACTAACTTTCGGAGTTGAGCTCCATCAAATCTAGAATGTCAGGTCCGAAGAATGTCAGACCTGAAAGCGTCAAGGCTCAAATGTCAGCTCTGAAGCGTGTCACGTTTGAAACGTCAAGGCTCAAATGTTAGAGCTCAGATGACGATCTTCTTCAGCTCTGAGATGATCAGGGCTGAATTCTTCAGCATTGCTTCTCATGCGAGTCTAGTTCTTAAGTGGACCTGTTGAATCTCATATTTGACTCTTTCAGATTTGGGCTTGCTCAAATCTTGGGCCGTTATAATCCGTACCTGCAATGTATGAGCCTCTAATTTCGGCCCTGCATAAATAATCCCATATCAACCACCCTCCCCTACTTCGAGTGATGGTCAGTTCTGAATAATCACTTGGAGTAGAGAAGACTTTGTACTCAAACAAGAAATTATTCATTTCTCCAACTAGCATGCGCCTTCAAAATTAAGAAGGATAACCTACAACCATTTAATAATGCAGATTATCTAGATTTGGATCAGATACTCCTAGGTGATTGGATCATCGAACATTACTTCAAAATGCTATTTTCAGACATCAAAAATAGCAGCTTTCCATATAATATAATAAGGAATGAGGTCACAGTAATTGAAAAAACATAGATCAGGTGAATCTGGGAATGAGATTAACAAAAAGATCTGACACAGATAAAGACTCAAGATCACGCAGAAGTGCACGCCAACATAAAAATAATTAATCCGGTTAAAAACGAATACTAGCGTTTAAAGGTTCATAATTTATTTCCATCAAAGATCAAGAAAAGAAGAAATACGACCACATCACAAAAATAATATTGTCCGGATTACATCGAGCAACTAGCTTTAGTTCTGTTAGAGATCATGATCCAAAGCTTAAGATTCTCCAAACATTGAGCTCTCAAAAATAAAAAAAGGTGGATCAGTTCCTTCGTTATGCAAACTTTGCTAAGAAAGGGAGAGAGCATTTTATGTCTTTTTGGAACAGAAGTGACAAAAAGCACGATTCATAAAAATTCTATCAGTGTTTCAACGCAGACCTCTAAAAAACTATTCATCCCATACATCTCAACAAAAAGGTTATGAAGTAGTTGCTTTTCTTTGCGCTCATAAGGGATAGTTCAACATTTTACTAAAAGGCAGTATCTACATAGGAGCAAACGTGAATGATAATTACAGTTGAGACCTGTGATGTTTGAAAAAAGGGCAAGAAAGAGATCTATGACAGCTCAATCATTATACGGTTATTCCTTAACTTTGAGAATGCATCAAATCTAATATATAAGAGTTCAGCTTCAAGAGAAAAGAAACAAAACCCAATCAAATTTGATTATTTATCATGTAATTCCGACATATTTTAGGAGTGAAACCTTGTTTTTGGAGCTTCTAAAGTCTGAGCTTTGATTTTCAGCTCTGGGTTACGAATCTTGAGCTCTGATTTCTCATTTCAGCTCTTCCATCTATTTCTTTACTTTGACTCTGAACTATGATAACAAGCTCAATTTGAGTTCGAGATGTGAATTCTAAATCACGAGTACTGATTCTCGGCGCAAGATCTGAGTTCATTTTCGGTACTGAGCTCTGACCTTGCAAATTATTAAATAAACAAGAAAAGGTATAAGAGACATAATTGAGATCGAGAATGGGCTTCAAATAGAAAATGCAGTTTCTATTTCACTCTAATACACTCTAAAATTCAACTATAATGCGTAAACTAGTTCACAATCCTTCAACAACCACAACAAAATTCCATATCAGTAAAAAAGTACTACCCTCGTCGAAAACAACCATGTAGTAATATTTATGAAGTTTAAATTTACTATGCGCTTTGGTTTTGATTTTAAGCTATGAATTCCAGTTCTGACACTCAGCTCTGGAGCTTTTACTCCTTGGACCTTAGCATCTTAAACTCATTTTCCTTATTTATGCACCTTGTTAGTTCTCACAACGTAAAATCCTATTAACAAAGCACTCCTACTTCAAATACTCATTCAATTATGCATGTCAATAGCGAATTCTTAATTGCATCGGGCCCTCGAGAGATCTAAAGGTTGAGGAAATACAAATTCACCCAAGCAATACATTCAATTTATGTAATTCAAAAAATAATTTGGAACAAGTCAATAAGGAACCATTAATCTTTTGATAATTCAGGGATTGAGTTCCATCTTTCGGGCTTATAACAAATTATAGCTTTTGATCCTCAAGTTCTGGGTTTTCATTTTGCCTTAAACTCTTCGACATTCAGTTCTCCAATCATACTGAAGCGTTGATTCTTTCATTCATATCATCCACAAGTCCTCAATCTTAAGATGGGTACACTTCAATTCCGATTTAAGGCATCAGAGAGAATAGCTAAGTAACAAAGCATGATAAGCGTTATTATTTTAAAGCTAATCATAAGGTACATGTGGAGATGCATATTTTATAGTACCAGGTCGTAAACCTCAGATCATGCAGAACAATCAACTTAACATACTCGCGCGTTATACCTACAATTTCATAACATCTCGATTAGAAAAACAAAAAAACTCTGTATGAGGTTTAGCATGCATTCACTTGAGGAATTCCATATTTCACAACATATTCCAGCTCTCGTTTCAGCTCTGAATTTTTAAGCCTTCAATTATGAGTTCAAGGTGTCACTTATGCAGTAATGATTTTCAGCGCAACCAATAATAGATTGCATTCCATCAAATCTCATCATCATAATTCGGCTAATAAATACACATGAGAAATCATATATCACCATCTTCAAATTCATGTAACTATCAATGGAATCATGTGTGACTAATAAATCTAAGCATGCTCACCTAACCCAGCACATAACACAAATTATCACAATTGTCATTTATTGAATGCTCAATGCTCAATACTCAATTTTCAATACTCAGTATTCAATGCTTAAAATTATTTATTTTTATATTGGAAATTCCATCAGGAGAAAATAGAGTTTATGAATCGTCATTATTCAGTGCTTCTGTTGTAATGCAGCAAAATTTCATTACTTCATCATTATGCGGCGCTTTCCTCATTTTCTCTGCTTTGCTTTCTTAAACCCCACAAACGAGATTCTAGAATTAATGAGGATATTAGGGTATGCACCCCGACTCCCCCCTACTCTGATTGAATTCAGCTACTGAAATTCAATCAGAGGAGAATTTCACACCTGATTTTCAGGCAGAGATTTTCAAGCTTCTGTTTCCTCTTCTAATTTCAGCTCCGAATATGAGCTAGAATACCAAATTCTGACTCCCAAGATCTGAATATTTTGACTTTTAGCCGAGATCTTACTGCAGACCTTTGATATCCAACTCCTCAGACATTTGAGCCAAAACTTTAAACCCTGTCTGAAGGGGGCAACCTTAGATGGGCAAGTTTCAGACCTATTAGAAATAGAGCAGAGTTCTTTTCCTTCTTGTTCTTTTACTTCCGTTCACATTTTATGTTGATAAGTCAGTATCAGTGACCTTAAATAGGGTTTGCTTTCTTCTTTGTACGTACACTTAATATTTTATGGATTCATAATGAAAAAATATCTTTCTACTTTCCTTAATTCATCTTCAGATTTGCCAATATATATATTAATTTTTGAGCTTTTAACTCTATTCTGGGGCTTAAACTTTGAGCCCTGCCTTTATATTCTCGATATGATCCATTCATTTCAACTCTGTTGACCGTGGTTCTCATTTCAGTCCTGCCTCGACTCTGATTTATCTATGATTTCCGGTTTTGAATTTTTGAACTATGATTTTAGTATCAATTTTCAGTTCGCCAGGCTAAAATTTCAAACTCCCATTCCAGATTCCATTTTTCAACTCTAAGTATTACTTAGCTCGAAATTGAGTTCTGCATTATTGAGGTTATTGTTGAGTTTCGGTTTTGTTCTACAAATATTGAGTTTCAGGCGTGCACTTTGATTCTAGATTCTTTATTTGGAGTTCTCATTACTGAGAATTGTCCCTTGAGCTCTAGATTCTTGAGCTCTGATTTCCAACTCTCATTTCAGTTCTTACCTTCATCTCTACCTCCGCTCTTATTTCAAGCTACTTCGCATTTCATTTCAGATCTTACTTCAGCTCTTACATCCGCCCTCATTTCAACTCTAACTTTCAACTCTTACTTCATCTCTCAATTCAGTTATGTTTTACTTCACCTCTGCCTCAATTCTAATCCATGATTTTCAGCTTTGTATTTTTGTACTATGATTTCAAGCACAATTTTTCAGTTCTGCCAAGCTAAAATTTCGAACTCTGTTTCCAAACTCCAATTGTCAACTCTACATTTTACTTACTTTGCCTTATTAAACCTTTAAAAAGGGGTTTTGACAGTCATGGTGTATGCAC
This sequence comes from Agastache rugosa, assembly GCA_031470985.1. Lineage (NCBI taxonomy): Eukaryota > Viridiplantae > Streptophyta > Magnoliopsida > Lamiales > Lamiaceae > Agastache > Agastache rugosa. The sequence goes on from CM062609.1 coordinate 18,030,623, forward strand.
CCTACTCTGGTTGAATTCAGTTACTGAAATTTAATCATAGGAAAGTAAGACTCGAGTTCTTCTTTGACAGATTTCATTTCAATCGTATTTGCATGTGTACATTAGTTCATTTATTTTCCATCATTCATAGCATATCAGATGTAAGACTCAACCGAACAGATCATCTTCATTATCAGAGCCAAAATGGAGAGACGTTCAGATCATCCACAGCACTGGAACTGGGCAGGCAAAGCTACTAGTACCACTTGCGGCGATTCGATATGACCAGACCTTCTAACCATTTCTTCTATCACTCTTTTGGATGCCATTCATAACAAACTGATTGGTTGAATCAAGCTTGGATTTTCAATCTTGATTCTCAGCTCTCTAATTTTTGGATTATTTATTCTCAGCTCTACTTTACCTTTGCGTGGCATGCATCTCCTAAAGCACTCATGATTCATTATACAGATATTGCTTATGGACAACACTAGTTTTAATATAATGTCGAATTCTGACTTACAGATATCATCCAACACTCGGGGCATACAAACAAATTTCATCAAATCTCATTCAAATAAGGTTCAGTTAACGATTACACACGAGAAATCTTATATTGACATTTTCAAATTCATACGACTATCAACAACCTAATGTGCGTCTCACCAATCTAGACGTGCTTAAGTAATGAAGTACGTAGCACAAATTATAACCACAATTTATTTAATGCTCGGTGCATGCTCGATGCTCAGTTCTTAATGCTAAATGCATAACACTTGCCGATCATCGGAACTCCAACACCATTCCACTGCTTCCATTCCAGGGCGCTGAAGTCCACTTTTCAGAGCTGGGGAGAGAAGATGCTCGGATCACTCTCAACCGTTCACGTTGGAGCCCGACAGAGCTTCCACTCCAATCCTCAGCTTTCAATTCTGGGGCGCTAAGTCGAAGCCGTAATTTCCCTTTTTAGAGTTGGGGAGAGAAGATGCTCGGATCACTCTCAATCATTCACGTTGGAGCCCGGCAGAGCTTCCACTCCAAGCCTCAGCTTTCAATTCTGGGGCGCTAAGTCGAAGCCGCAATTTCCCTTTTCAGAGCTAGGGAGAGAAGATGCTCTGATCACTCTCAATCATTCATGTTGGAGCCCGGCAGAGCTTCCGCTCCAATCCTCAGCTTTCAATTCTGGGGCGCTAAGTCGAAGCCGCAATTCGATCCCCTTTTCATTCATCAAATCGTGGACACGCAACTAATATAAAGACAGAGATGTTCACAAATCATTACGTTATTCAACAAGATACAAAGACAACTGACTTTTCCCATTATAGAATTAACTGAACAAAGCCTCACAGTTCCAAGAAGAGACAAAATCATTAGAATTACAAATTCAATGCCTTAGAAACAAACTCATACATAACAGACTTACTCTCAAAATTATATCCAAAAAATTAAATAACATAGATTCGTAACTCTAGATGATTTTTTTACGTTTTCCACAGATCTTCAAATCACAAATTTCTTCATAAAATTACATTATTTCTGTTAGACTTAACCACTAATTTCAAACTCGATTTATCAGTTATGTCATGTCAGGATTCACAAATAAAAATACTTCCATTTCAGTCACGAAACACATCTTCTCACCATACCGATACATCAAACAATAATCATCAATGCCAGATTATACTATATCTATCTTTCATAAATGCAAACAAAAATCAGAGAAATCCTGACTTTGCCCGGACAATAAGATACAAAATCCTTCAGACTAGCATCAACAAGATCCTATAATAATAAATTTCACATCTATGATATACCTGTTCCACGGGTCACTGTTCACACGCTTTAGACATCTGCATTTTCACCTATTCCGTATCACAGTCGTTCCACGTGTCTACTGCTTCCTTATATATCCTTGTATATCTCCACCTATCTTCATTTCTACTTTTTTTAATGGAGAGATCATTTTGCTGTAAGGATTCTCAAGCACACACATTAGTAAAAAAGGAGAACCCTTGAAGGCAGGCTATAAACCATTGATGCAGAAAATTAACAATTTATCATCTCATAGATAAGCAATTCCAAAATCGTAGGTTAGAGGCTCATACATTGAGGACAGATCATACATATATCTCAACAGTTGAAAACGATACATCATGATCATTACAAACAAATTGAAGAAACTCAACCAACTTTCTCTAAATAATTTAGTCGAACGACTTTATCATCATAAACTCTATAATACAAAATCACATATTCATATTCATTACCATGCCAAACTGACGAGTCCACAAAATTCCTATTTGATATTGGAAGATCAATATGAATAACATTTCCACCAGCAATTAATTCAAATCATAGAAATCATCTATATCGGCAACAAATTGAGTAATTCTCACATATCAGTCATCAATCACTTCAACAAATGATCTGTTATTGTAGAAATGAAAGAACATGGGATATAGCTTTCAAACTAAGGTTTGGCATAACAGCTGGAAATTAAATTCTATGTGACTTCACAAACAGTTAGAGTGAAGTTTAGCTTAAGATCGATTAGTAGGAAGGGGATTACTCAAGTCAAGTCAAACAAAACAATTATATCAACACAATATCAATAATCCCCCCAGCAGTGCATCAGTGCCAGAAAATCACAATTAAGATAGTATTACAACAGAGAGATGTAGAAGGTTTACACCTTCATTTCAAGAGATTAGAGCTTTGTAGCTTTTCGACAAACAGTTGGTGTGCCATTTTGTTTAAGTTCAATTAGTAGGCAGAGAAATAATCGACCCAGACCAATCATTTTAATTCCTAAGGTAATAATTCACATATATCAGCAAAACATCGATAATTTCAACGCAACAATAGTAAACCATCTTTGCAAGACCACGATTGAAGTTGAATAAAAGATAGAAGGCAATAAAATTTAAACCGAAATTCCATGTAACAGCTCGCGTGGTGGGATGAAATCAATTATCTGCGGTTGTACAGCTCGCGAATCAGAGAATGGATGCTGAGACTAAAATAGAGTTACACCACCTCAGGATCTAGCTTCAGGATTCTCCGGTTCAGTGGAAACAGAGCTCAGCCTCACCGTCATCGAAAGATCCGGCGATGGCAGGGTATTTAGGGTATTTAGAGAAGCAACAGTGCGGTGTCAGTGACGAAAATTCACTTGAGAAATCACTTTTAAATCTAGATCTAATTGTTCACATCCATTTGCACAGAAAAACGAGGTAAAATTGAAAAGCTCAAAATATACACAAGGCTCGAGTTCTTAGGAGCTTCAAAAATTAAAAAATGACAGAAATCTCCAATGTTTTTGTGTCTTTGAAAATAGATCTGAGTTTCAAGGTTTCTTTTCATAGATTCTTAATAAAATGATGAATGATTAAAACACATCTTTCAAATGACGAAACTAAAATCATAAACGAAGCTTAGAACACTTAAAAGGTCAAAAGCGAGAGCAACTTTCCTATCAAACATCAAAATCTTAAAGCTGAAAAGAACCTTAGGATAGGGTAGCAATCATTGCTATGGTTCTCCGAGCATGAAAAATGTAGAAAATTTTACGGAAATTGAAACTTCAGAATGAGTAAAATCACGCCAAAGCCCAAGTTTCCCACAGACGCGCCAGTTGTAAGAGCTGGGTTAAAGCTCTTACAGCATAAACGGAATTGATCTTCTCCTCCATCGGAATTACATCGGAGACCTACAAAATAGAAATCGGGGAGGGCCCCGGCGTAGACACTCCGACACCCAAGTCAGTATTTTAGAGAGAGAGAAACGAAAAGGGTGTAAATGATAGAGAAGCAGATACCTCAATTTAGGGTAAATGGGGTATTTATAAGCTTTTCATAGTGAGGGGCATTTTAGTCTTTCCAACTATGAGGGGTTTAATGATACTAACTTTCGGAGTTGAGCTCCATCAAGTCTAGAATGTCAGACCTGAAAGCGTCAAGGCTCAAATGTCAGCTCTGAAGCGTGTCACGTTTGAAACGTCAAGGCTCAAATGTTAGAGCTCAGATGACGATCTTCTTCAGCTCTGAGATGATCAGGGCTGAATTCTTCAGCATTGCTTCTCATGCGAGTCTAGTTCTTAAGTGGACCTGTTGAATCTCATTTTTTACTCTTTCAGATTTGGGCTTGCTCAAATCTTGGGTCGTTATAATCCGTACCTGCAATGTATGAGCCTCTAATTTCGGCCCTACATAAATAATCTCATATCAATATTATTGCAACACTCAACCTCCTATGAATGCGAAGCCTTTCAACACTTTATCTCCACCCATGCTGTGGCATGAGAAGTCGGCTATATTTCTCAAAGCAGAGTTCCCAGCCGATGAGACATTATCTCTTATGCTTTATGTGCATTTTTACCCTTGAGAGAGTATAATATGACCTAGTTGTTTGTAGATATTAATACGAATTTCACCAATTCGGAAACTATATTATCATTGACAAGCCTCAGACCAATACGAAATAAAATATTATTAAAATACACCAGAGAAGCCCAATACTTCTGGATCAAGCATAATAGAAGCATAATAGAAGGAGATGGGCCAGAAGAGAATGAAAGCCCAAAAATGAAGAAGCCCAACAGCTGTGAAGATTCGAGAATGATAGGCAAGGGAGTAGTAGCATCTAGAAAATATCTAAGTGGTCCCAGTTTGTTAAGAGGGAGAGAAAGTCTGTTTCACTTTTGCTGTTAGTATTCCTGTAGGCCTGGGTTAATATATATTATATGTCTTTTTTTGTTGGAGTATGGAATGAATATTATGTTTTCTTGTTGCTTTCTTTATCATCTCTATTTCTCTCTTGATTTCTGGAGTTTGTGCTCACTCGAAGAGCTCCACCGTTGATAGAGTCGTATCAATTGGTGCTTTCATTGAGAGATATGAACGGATTCAATATGGATTTGAGCGTTACAGATGATGGAGCAATATTTTCCAAAACTCCCAATACACTTAGATTTGGTGGAGAAGAAGATGATGTTTATGAGTGGACGTCTCGGATAGATCATTATTTTGCTTTACGTGATGTCCCTGATGAGCAACGTCTTTCTATGGTATTCTATCACTTGGATGGAAAGGCACTGATGTGGTTTCAATGGCTAGAGACGAACTGCTTATTAACGACTTGGAGCGACTTCTTGATAGCTGTCAAGTTTCATTTTGGTTCATCGAAATTCGAAGATCTGGAGGGTCCGACACTCTTTTCGCACCACCACATTTCGCTTTCTCCTTCTGCCATGTTTCATTTTCCACACCCATCAGCCCAGCCGCCTCCTCTTCCACAGCGCCTGTTCTTCCACAGATCTGCTCCACTTTCATCCCCAAAACAACCACCTTCTCCAGTGCTTCAGTCGCCGCCACCAGCACCATCCCCTCCAAAGCTGCAACTGCCGCCGCCGCCACCAGTACCTACTCCACAACCACCACAACACCAACCACCAACAATCACTGCCCTCTGCCATACGCCGCCATTCCCTCAGCCTTTGGCTGCACCTCCTTCACTGCTCCAGCCGCCGCCGCCACCGCCAACACTACCCCCTCCAATTCCGCCTCCACCCACAGAACCCCCACCAGACTCACTACACATCCAAGCCCCTCCACACACTACTCATGTTCAGCCGCTGCTACAAGAGAAATTTCCACCAGATCTACCACCTAATTTCACCGATATCTCTCATCTCCTCGGCTCGATGACGATGGTACCACCAGATTTACCGCCTCTCTCTGCAACCTCACCGCCAATTTTCTCTTCACCAAATCCACTGCCACCTAATCCACCGGCACCACAAATTTTACATGGCTTCAAACCATCATTTCCCATGGTGGAATTTGAGTTCCTTCGAGCTGACGAGGCGCGCTTTGAGGATGTTGCTACCGTGGGCGTTGTTTCTAATTTTTACACTTTCCCGATGGCTATCGACGTGCTTGTTATCGCCGGTTATCATGTCCAGCTGTGCGGTGAACCGCCGCCGGAGACTCCTCTTGTCTCGTTTTTGCGATTAAATCTGACATCCCAAGTTTTAATTACTGGGCCAATAAAGGTTTATATTTGGCCCAATTTTCAGGAGAAAAAGTCTAGCTCATCATATTTCTTGGAGCCCAATCCCATGGGAAACGAAGGCCCAAGTCCTCTTCCTCAAGCTGCCTACATAGACCCAACTGAGTTCCAGCCCTTGTGGCGTCAGTATTATCACCTATTTCAGCCGCCGACGAGCATCAAGTGTTACCACCTTGAGGACAAGGTGGTTGTCGAAGAGGGTGGGAATGATACACCAGAGAAGCCCAATACTTCTGGATCAAGCATAATAGAAGGAGATGGGCCAGAAGAGAATGAAAGCCCAAAAAGGAAGAAGCCCAACAGCTGTGAAGATTCGAGAATGATGGGCAAGGGAGTAGTAGCATCTAGAAAATATCTAAGTGGTCCCAGTTTGTTAAGAGGGAGAGAAAGTCTGTTTCATTTTTGTTGTTAGTATTCCGTAGGCCTGGGTTAATATATATTGTATGTCTTTTCTTTGTTGGAGTATGGAATGAATATTATGTTTTCTTGCTGCTTTCTTTATCATCTCTATTTCTCTCTTAATTTCTGAAGTTTGTGCTCACTCGAAGAGCTCCACCGTTGATAGAGTCGTATCAACCTGTTTGTAGATATTAATACGAATTTCACCAATTCGGAAACTATATTATCATTGACAAGCCTCAGACCAATACGAAATAAAATATTATTAAAGTAATAATTTAATTAGGACGCACGTGAGACACAACAAATTGGAGATTGAGAATTTGAACCATAGATATGCCAATATAAGATCACATATATGCCCAAGGAAATGAGCAAACAACTATGTCATCAATGACGGAGCCGTACACATGTCTTAATAATCCAAATAATAAAAATTTAGAAAAAAAGTTTAATTGTTCAAATTCACAGATTATATTTTTTGGATTTCCCCAAAATCTCTTAACAGTCCATTACAAATATACGAATATTAGTGCATTTCTAATTTGGTCTGAATCAAAATTGATGTTTGCAACGGGGTTTGCAAGTTTGTCCTTATTCGCACCATTAATTGAGAGGCTAAGGACATGGTAGGGTCTAGACTTTCGTTAATGGTGTATTTGCACATCATTTCAACGATATAGCTATGTTATAATTCTTTTAGGGGGCAAAAAATAAAAATAAAAAATCCTAGGTAGAGTGTGTGTATTAATATTTGTAATAATATTAAAAAAAAAGGCAGATCAATGCCAATTAGGGGAAAAAAAGAAGTAAGCCAATCCAACTATGCACTTTTCCTAATAAATGTGCGCCTTTTTCTGTTTGTACCATTCTCCATTCGTAGTTTATTGAAACCAAGGGGAGGGACAACAAAACTGACATTGCTATAAATTTCACGCGGGGTTAAAAACCGTATTTAGATTTGATTATTTCATGATATCTTGTAATTGTACCATTTTGATTATTGCTATCATTTTATGGTGTTGTGAATTGTGAACAAGTTGTTTGAGTTCTAGCCGAAAACTTGGTATAGTTAATTACCGTATCGTATATTGAGTTAATATGCCAAAATGTCCATTTTCCAAACTAAAAAACAAATTTTGTCATTTTTTTATCAATATACCCCCTCTCTCTCTTCTCTCTACCCCTCTACCCGCCCCCACCTCTGACACCCCCAGCCGCCACAACCCCACCCCCCTTACACACTCTCTCTTCTACTTTACTCTCTCTTCTCTTTCTCTCTCTTCCTAGCAGCCACTCCCTTTACACTCTCTCCTACTTTTCTATCTCTCTCTCATGTATATATATATGTATACATGTATGTACATATTCGTGTATGTGTGCATATTCTTCAAGTATGTATACATACATGAAATAAATATTTCATGTATGTATACATATAAATTCTATATTTTTCATATATTTATATATATATATACATGAAGAGTTTTTTCATGTATGTATATATATGAAGTCTACATGTTTTCATGTACATACATGAAGTGTTTTCATGTATGTATACATACATAAAAAAAATACTTCGTGTATGTAACATGAAGTGTTTTTTCATGTATATATACATATGAATTCTACATTTTTCCTTGTATTTATATATATATACATGAAGAGTTTTTTCATGTATGTATATATATGAATTCTACATGTTTTCATGTATGTATACATACATGAAGTATTTTTTTCATGTATGTATACATACATGAGAAACATGCACACATACACGAACACGTACGTATATTTATATATATATATATATAGGGGAAGGTTCAAATGAGAACTATTCTCCCATGTGTTAACCTAGGAACCTATCTAGTCCATTCATTTTTTTGATCAATGGTTTCAATTAAATGATGTTTTGATGTAAATTTTATTTCTTCAATTATACAAAAGGTTACATTAGTAAATTATTTAAATTTGTAACCGCCGAAATCCTTAAATAGGGAACTAGTCATATTTTTTTTTTAGCAATATGGAAATAGTTTATAAAAAGATAATGCAAATAAAATTAATAAGCAGAATATAATAATAAAAAAATACTCCCTACATTAATAATGAATCTCACCGAATGAAATTAAATTATACTCCCTTATCAATGCTTATTGTTGGTTCTCCTATTGCTTATTTAGTGAACTGGTAATGCTTCTTACTTTAATTTTGGTTATATAACAAATTCGATTAACTAATTTTTTTTAAATACAAATTGATTATTTACTTTAATGCAATGTTGAAAGTGGCGATGTGACACTGCTTAGTATCTGTATATCAACTGCAACCATTGCATAACTGATTGATTAAATAAATTAATCCTATCAATTTATCCTTTTTTATGGCTATAAATTTTGTCTTTTTAATTATTCTTAAATCTTCTTAGATTTAATCTTCTGATACATCGTACTCAACAAATAGCTGTGTTTGCTTCTTTTGGTATAATTTATTGCTTTCTGTTATAGTTTCATTTGCTTATATATATATATATATAATACATTTGTTTTTTAATATAATTCATTTGCTTTTTTTTTATGTAATACATTTGCTTTTTTTTTTAATATGATTCATTTCTTTTTTAAATATAATTTATTTGCTTTCTTTAATGTAATTAATTGTTTTTTTAATATAGTTCATTTATTTTTTAATATATTTTATTTGCTTTTTTTATTTAATTCATTTACTCAACAAATAGTTGTGTTATCTTCTTTAGGTATTCCTTTCTTTTATATTTTCGTTTGCTTTTTTTATATAATACATTTGTTTTTTTATGATAATTCATTTGCTTTTTTTATATAATACATTTGCTTTTTCTAATATGATTCATTTCTTTTTTTAAATATAATTTATTAGCTTCTTTTAATATAATTAATTGTTTTTTAATGTAATTCATTGCTTTTTTAAATCTAATTCATTTGTTTTTAAATATATTTTATTGCTTTTTTTTATAATTCATTTGCTTTTCTTAACATAATTTATTTGTTTCTTAATAATATAATTCATCTGTTTTTTAATATAATTCATTTACTTTTTAATTATAGTCTTATTTTTTGTAGATGTTTGCTTTCTTAATATAATTCATTTTTTTAATTTAATTCATTCGTTTTCAAAATAATTCATTTGCTTTTTTAATATTATTCATTTTCTTTTTTAATATAATCAACAAAACATAATATGCAAATCACCATAATAAAGTAAGCACCAAAAATTAAACATGCGTAGGTCTACTAGATTTTTGGAATGTTTATAAGAATTTTTTTGGGTTGGTTTGCACTCCAAAATCATCCCCGGATGATAAGGCAATCAGTCAAAATAGATATTGATTGAACTTTACAATGTTGCCCTTATTAGCTTAATTAGTAAGATTGTTGTTTATTCAATATTAAATCTATACCATCTATTTTGTCTTAATCAAAGGTCCATATTATAGTTCCTAGTTAACACCTAAAGTAAGGTTCTCATTTGATCCAACCCCTATATATATATATATATAGGTTGGGGGAGAGAGAAAAATGGTCGAGAGAGAGAAAAGTAGGAGAGAGAGCGCGAAAAAAAAGGCGGCTGGGATGAAAATAAGAGAGAGAGAAGAGAGAAAGAGAGAAAGAATGAAAATAAGAGAGAGAGAAAGAGAGAGAAAAAGTAGGAAAGAGAGATAAGGACAAAATTTGTGTTTTAAATTTTTCCAATCATTATTTATTTTTTAATTTTGAAAAAGACTATTTTGAATTTCCACTCTTATATATTTGTAGGCTGCTATGACGTCAAGTACTATGTCACTTTATTATCCCATCTTCCAAATGACGGAACCCAACATATTCATTAATGCCCCACATAAGATATTTTTCAAATTCACAAGTATAAAATTTAAAAAATAAAATTGGAAGTAAATAGCAATTTTAGTATAATTATAAAATCGCTTAAACTTCATCACACTGTTTAAAAATGAAAGTGAAAACACGATCATCACACCATTATATATTCTTCCGTATATTATTCATGTAACAAGAAGAAAAACCATGTAGGTTATCATCGTTTGAGTCATATTAAATCATTATTGGTTCAATTGCTATATAAAATCGGATTTTGATAAACTCAATTCAAAAAAAATGTTTTTTTCCTGATTATATTATTAAATATAAAAAAAACGTACAAATTTCAAATTTGTAGTGCAGTAAATTATGAAAATGCAATATATAGATAGCGGGATACTCAGGATCTTTTAAAAATGAAAAATTATCCCAAAATATCATATAAGTTTGTGAAGGCTCTGAATTCTGAAATAACTCATATACACTTCACGACAATTTACAAAACTCTATCACAATTAGTGAAAATTTCGTAACATCTTTAACTTACGGATAAAATAAGGAATAAAAAATGAAAATTAAACTTGAGGAAAATTAAAAGTCAAATAAAAATATTAAGGAAATAACACAAATTATAAGTATGTGATAAATGAAAACAATTGATTCTCAATGACACTCACTCCAATGTCCAAACTCCACCTTAGTGTGCGCTTTGTAGATTTATTTAATTTACTTGGTTTAATAATGTTAGTCAATTCTGATTTTAGCTGCACCTCCTACTCCTATATGCGAATGCACATGTAACTATTGCAAATCTATTACTATATTAAAACAAAATAGTCTGCATGCATTTTTCCGCCTAAATTACCATTTATTCCACCTAAAATACATGCATTTTCAGCCTATTAATAAATTCATGCGTCTCTATAAATTTTAACACACCGACTATTAGGCTACTGACACTGCTACCAATTAAGCCTTTTTTTTAATTGATAATTGTACATATTTTCATATTTCAAACTAAAAGCAATATAACAATGATATCACGTTAATGCAACAGTATTTCAAGAAACTAATTAATAAAAGGCACAAGATCAATTACTATCATTATTGATAAATATTCCTTATAAATAGCATGATGACACGCAGACAACGTAATGCAACATATATCATCTTTGACAAACATGTAAATTGGTCCTCATGACACCAAAATGAGTGGCAATAATTTCAAAATATATGGACCATTGCGCTCGATGCTCTCTCATCATATATCGATCATCGTCTTGCTCTCGTTCACGTTCACATTCACATGCACGTCTCTAGATTCACGGGCCGAGAAAAAGCCCGGCGGGCCATTGCAGTATAGGGATAATTTGCATGAGGCGACACCAACAAAATCTACTAATCCCAACACGGACAAGATCGTAAACATTGCTTTCTGTTACACAATAGATGTAAGAAATAAATAATTCGTATAACCAAATTAGATTTTTATAAGAAAATGATTTCCTATATTGTTGTGTTTATTTTAGGAAAATGTAGATGCAGATAGATACAAATTTATAAAGTTCTATGATGTAGACGATAGTTCTAAACTCAAGTCATAATGGTTTGAGTATTCTAGTTTGCATATATGATAATAATGATTCAAATATTACTACAAATTACCGTGTTTTTAAAGAAGTGCTGCAAGACAACAAAGCGCAACTGAATGCTTCCCCTCCAACCATGAGATTGGGGGTTTGAGCTATATAAGTGTGTGTTGGAAAAAAAAAAAAAAGGAAAAAAAAAGGTGCTGCAAAATTTGTAATTTGGGATCACATGATGCACAAGTGCCTTCTATATATCTTGTGATTAAAAATGAGTAAAATATCACGTCAAAAAAATAAATCCACGTTTAATTATCACGTAAAAAAAAAAAGGTCTGCATCAGTTTTCCGATCATCAGAATTCAATTAAGACATGATCTCAATTGCAACCAATTGAAATGTTGTGTCTTAATATGTCAATGATCAAAAGTGCTTACAAATGAAACCAAATTTGTACCTTGATTTGCAATTAGCCCGTTAGATTATGTTGTTCGTTCTGTTTACAAGGCTCAATTTTTTGCATTTTTTTAATGTTTATTTTGTTGTATTTTCTTTAGTCTATTGGCATGTACTTCGTATTATAATTTAAGTTATCACTAAATTTAATATACTAGTAAATATATGAAATCAAAAGCTTCTCGATTTATATATTGGGTGCACACTTGCCCACTCTACCACTACTAGGCCATCTCAGATTCTCAATAGGACATTTTTCTTTTTTCTATTATTACTAACTAGTACTTGACTGTACAAACTAATTCAAAAAATAATATTTTCAAATAAATAAAGGTGCTACAATCATTTTTAATTATTGATCTAATGTATTATCTTAGCGGCTGAAGCCCAATACAAATCTGGCCTACGATCGCTCTCAGGCCCAAAAAGCCCAACTGATTTGGGCGGTGGCCTGAATTTCAATTGTGATGCGTTTCATCTTATGTTTCATTGAGATAGAGAGAGAGACGGAGAGAGAGAAGAAAGGAGGAGATTGCGAGAGCTAGAAATGGCAGCAGTGGTGAGAGGCGCGATCAAATTGATTAAAGAAAAAGGAATTGGAGGTTTCTTCAAGGAAATCCGTAACGATGGATACCTGTAAGTTTCATTCAAATTCGCTTGAAAAGTGGTTTTCTGCTCAATTTTTTACTTGACGATTTGTTCTGATCTGATCATCTCCGATATGCCTCTCATTGGTTTGTAATGTGCTCTAATTGGATTAATGCGTATGTTTCATTTGATTTGTTTTGGTGAAATGAATACGGTGATTTTGTTTTGATTTAATTTTAGTAGTTAGGGTTCAAACTGTTGAGCTTTGGCTAATCAGTTGGTTGTATGGATGATTATCGTTTCATTATGTTAACTCGTCCATTTTTTCTTTTGAATGAATTTATATAAAATATTGATTTTTTTTTTTTGAATTGCTACCCAATGCTTATTTATGGATACTTGGATATCCTTGACTTTCAGTGCCTTGTAAAGTTGTAATGCCTGGCCTTATTTTACACCAATGAGGCGTTTCTTCTGATTTCTTTTTTTCTCTTTTTTTTTTAATTATCAATTTTTGTGTGTGCAGGAGTGGGCTTTTGGATGGAAATCTCATGTAAGTACTAAGTAGAACTGGACAACTTATTTTGATGGCACCTTTAATAATTATGGAATGTGATGTTGATCAAAATGGTACGCTCATGATAAAATGCGATTTTAACAGAAAACGACATAGATGCGAGTTTATGAGATTCTAAGTTGGTTTTGGAGTTCTATATGAACATTTCTTTTTAATATATTTTGGATAACTATTGGTTTACTTCGATAAATTGGAAGGCTCACGATGTGTGGGGCTGGAGTGAACCCATGTTGCAGCATTCAGCTAGAAGCCATTTTCTTAAAAAATATTTTGATTAATGAAGCATATTAAGACTAGTCGTAAAATCTTTTTCACTTGGTTTGATTTTGAAACCTGCTGTAGCTTCTCTTGTTTATCTTTTTTTCTCGTTCATTTCATCCCAAACTTCTCATGATTTTCTCTTTCTTGATATTGAGCAAGCAGGGTAATACATTATTTTATGCGAAATTTCTGTGTCAAAATCCGTATCTGTTAACAACTTCCTGGATTAGGACTGGAAAACTCGTCTCAGTTGTTGTCATTCAATTGACGTTGTCAACTATAAACGCAAGATGTTTTCAGAAACAGCTACTAGAACTTTTACTAGTATGCATTTCCTTATTTCAAACATCCTCCTATTTGTTGAACACTGGATTACTCATGTTCATCTTCTGAATTATGTTTTTATGTAAACCTTTTAGTCTTTTACATGTATCTCACCTGTTGTTGTTGCCGCTAAACTGAAACTGCATTTGTCATGTTACTTATATAGGCAAACAAAGATCCACAATATCGGTGCAACAGTGGTGGGTGTTGACAAATTTGGCAATAAGTACTATGAGAAACTTGGAGACACTCAATATGGTTAGTGCTGCATTTCTTTGATCGGCAACTGAGTTTTCTAAATAGGTCTCACTAACAAGTCTCATTGCACTGCTTCCTTTCTCCTCATGGTAGCTGTCTTTTCATATACAGTTCTTGTTGTAATATATTCACCATTCAATTGTTGAACTGATAATTGTAGACCAGATATGTGATACCTTTTTAGTAAATGGTTCGGGAATGTTTGGATGGATTTAGTGTTTTGGAGAAGAAATTGAAAAAGTGTATACAATTGGGATGGTATTCCGAAGAAAATGAAACACTATTTTGATTTGTCGTTTGGGAGGAAAAACTGGTAAAAAAAATCATTCGAGGAAGCTACCAATTTTTTTCTTATATCTGGTTCGATTCCCAGTTATGATGAGAGTATTTCAGTTAAGACTACTTTTTGTATGTGCAATTGTTTTCTTATGCTGAAAGTTTTTCTTCCAAAACATGGTTTCCATTCCATTGCCTATAATTGTTCTATTCTCTCTCATATTTCAACAACACGAACCATTCCATTTCAATTTCCAACAAACTGAATGATATGTGATGGAATAGGGAGACATAGGTGGGTCGAGTATGCTTCCAAGGACCGTTACAATGCCTCTCAAGTCCCACCAGAATGGCATGGCTGGCTTCATTACATAACTGATCATACAGGAGATGAGGTTAGCTTATGACCCTTTCAATTTAGCTATATTGTCTGATGTACTAGATTGCTAACCTAAGACTGTGTATGCAGTTGCTCTTGTTGAAGCCAACGAGATATGGTGTCGAACACAAAGAGAATTTTTCTGGAACAGGAGACGAGTACATCTATCACTCGAAGGGACATGCCCTTAACCCTGGGCAAAGAGACTGGACAAGATACCAAACATGGCAACCCAAGAAGCCTTGAATCCTCTTGTTTAAAGTATGCTCGAACCGGAGCTAGAGAAGTGCATTGTTGTGCTCCTTGTTACCATTAATAAAATGTCTGAACTGTA
The DNA here is from genome assembly GCA_031470985.1 of Agastache rugosa. Lineage (NCBI taxonomy): Eukaryota > Viridiplantae > Streptophyta > Magnoliopsida > Lamiales > Lamiaceae > Agastache > Agastache rugosa. Next base: position 18,045,960 of record CM062609.1, read on the forward strand.
TGTACTCAGATAATATTGATTTTCTTTTACTAAAATCAATGAGCCCCTTTTTTATCTGGATAGTTCTTGTAAGAATTTGTTTGAACATTTTGCCTTATGTTCCCTTGTGATCTGCTGTTTTAAGGCCTTTGAATCTATGTATGAACTGAGTTTCACAATATATATGTAGTATTTTGCTGAACTTTACCTCCCAGTTCATCTATTGTATTTTAAACTTCGAACATACGGAAACTTGTATCAGATGGTTTGATGGGTCAAAATCTGTGAGACGGTGTTCATAAATTTGGAAATGCTTTTGGCTCATATTTTCTTTGTATAGTACGGCATTTTTCCTAATTGATACCATTAAATTCTAGATATGCAAATTTGATGTAAAATAATTTTTATTCCGCTTATTTATTTTATTTTATTTTAAAAATATTACTACTATATTACAAAAAGAAAAAATAAATATCAAACATGAAACTAAAATATAAATCTACAAATGACTAAGCTTCAATTGCATATTGATGAATTGTCCACAAAAAAAATATTAAATGCTAGTGCTAGTGCTAGTGCTAGTGGATTAATCAAATTACACAAAATCGTTATTTCACCATTCAAATTCGTATATTTACAAAACAATATTTTAGGTCATAAATTAGGGGAAAACCCTTTAAAAGGTGAAATTAGGGTTGCTTCGGATATAAAGCGTTTTCCTCTTTCAACCACGTTCCCTTTTCAATCCCGCTTCCGAACCCTCAAACTAGGGTTTAAGAGCGAGAAATTCGTCATCGCGGTGGTAAAATGGCGAAATTTAACGTCGTCCAGAAGAAGCGGCGAGCATTCATCGCTACTGAGAAGAGGAAGATTCACGGCGAACCTGGGTCGGGTAAGCTGCATCAGAGAATTCAACCTAAATCCATCTCCGGCAAGCGCCAGCGCAAACTGCTGAAGAAATGGCGCAGGGTACGTATTTTCACTCGTATGCGTATTCCACGCAGTTCAGAATTCGTCTATTTTGCATAACGAGCTGTTCTATGATTTTTATTAAAAAAAAAATTACAGGAGCAGAAGGAGGCAGTGGAAAAGGGCTTAATTACGATGCAGGATGTTGAGATGGCTGCTGCTGACGGTATGCTGTTTGCAAATTTAGCTGTTAAAATTTTATAATTGAGTTCTCATTGTGTCTGGATTAAGCACCGCCGTACTAGTAATAACCAATTGGTAGAGGTTCTTACACATTTACTTCACAGAAATTTGAAATGGTATGAATCCGCCACTGCATTCTGCATCTGTTTTAGTATTGTTAGGCAGAGATTTTTATGTTTATAAGTAGTTGAACTAGGATAGTCGGAGCATAGTCTTTTCCTGTGATATAAGTCACTTAGTGCCCCTTCTTATTTGAAAAACGAATAGAACTAAGATAGTCGTTGCATAGTCTTCTCCTGTGCCATAAGTTACTTTGTTTCCCTTTTCCTTTGATAAAGGTTCTCCAGGATAGCTCTAGCACAGTCTTCTCCTGTGGTATGAGTTACTTAGTGTCTCTTTTCCTTTGATAATTGAATAGAACTAAGTAATTGCTAGTGTAATCTTCTTCTATGCCATAAATAGTTAGTGGCCCTTTTTCTTTGATAAATAGGTTATTTGCATGGGTTTGCCTTGGTATCGTGTTATTGTTATGTTGAATGATCCAGTTTCTTTCAGTTCCTATAGTGTGGTTGATCTTGGTAGTGTAGTAACACAACCGGAGTTATTTCTAGCATGTTGGTTCATCGATAACCCCGATCGTCTATTAAGTTTAGCATGCAATGTTTTTTTTTTTCTTTTTTGAAGAAACATTACAAGAAATTTTAAAGGCCGCGTAACGGTGGACTTGAACCCGTGTGACCTTTGGCCCGGGCATTAACCACTCTACCACTTGGCTAACATACGCACACAACATGCAATGTTTTGGTAACAATTGAGCTAGATGTGCAACTGCAAGCATGTAAGATGTTGGTACATGTTCTTGGTTCGATTTCTCTATTTATTGGTCGAGTCTGTTTAAAATGTTGCTTCATGATTCTGATTAGTATAATTGAGATCTAAACTAGAGTACCTTTTAGTGAGTTGCTTGTTAAGTTATTTTACTTTATTTAGTGCAATTTCCTATTGGATGTTCATGAAGGATCGATTTTCAATTTCCTATTAAATGAAACAAGATCTAAGAAGATAATTGGCTTTATGGCATATTATTGCTTATGTTTTAAGTTATGTTACTCAATAATGGTAATGTTCACAAATTTTGTTTCTTTTTTTTTTCCTTCTTTGTGGGTATCAGAGCCTGCAGATGCTACTAAGCCTTCTGTTAAATTCCCAATGAAGAAGAGTGTCAAACTAAGAGTTAAGCAATTGAAGAAAGGTGACTGATTTTCTCAATCAGAAATTTACTTCTATATTTCCTTGCATCATCGTTTCTAATTGCTTATTCCTTCATATGTCTGAAATTGGTTTGCGTCGGATTTCTTTGGCAGGAAAGAATAAGAAAAAATCTCAAAAATCTGTTGGAGAAGCATCAAATGACTCCATGGTGATGGAGTAAACTACATGATACGGAATTTGTAGGTTTTGTTTACGTAGTTTTTCTCTTCTTCTTTTGTCCTCAAATTATGATTGTGCCTTGTGATATCAATACAGTTGTATCTTGTGCAATGACCGTTTGTACCTCTACTTTCTTTTTTTTTCTCTCTCTCTCTCTCTCCTCTCAAGAATCCATGCTCATTTTTGCTCAAGAAATCATATGACCATTATAGGGTAAGTGGCTTACATGGTTATGAACAGTAACGTTGAAGACTTTCACATTTGATTTTGAGAATGTTTCTAAGTTATTGGATTGACATACAAAATCATTGTGGATTTCAACACACACTTTCAAATAAATGGAGATAGATTTGATCTACTCCTAATATAAATCGTTAAATATTATAAAAAATAAAAACATCCTTGCTATTACTTTACATATATTTATTAATTATAGTTTATAATAATTTATTAATTCAGTAGAAATTAGGTTATATTCATCATCATTAGCCACAAGTTTCAGGTTCCCAAAACCGGAAAATTGATTTAAGAAAGCTAAATGACCTATAAATTAATAAAGTTTGACAAAGCCAGAGAGTATTCCTTGTTATTTAGGTTTTCTGTAATTATATGGTATGATTAGATATTCTTATATATATTTAATGAACTATATTTTTTTTTGTAATTATAATATGTTATATTACACTATTGTCCTGGATAAGTTCTTACCGGGATCCAAATTGTAAGCATATATTCTTTGTAGTTCGAATCACACAAAGGAAGACTCATGTGCGGCAGCTGCTAATTATAGTTAATTAGTATTGACTTGGGATTTTAATTTATCAAATAATTCAAAATCAGAATATAATAATCCACAATTAAACATTTAATTAGTCTACAATTAGAGTTTGTTAGTTAATGATTTTGATTTATTTTAAAATTTGATTAATTTAAAACAAAAACTAAAGAGCCGCGCTTGTGCCGTTGTGCGGTCCGTCGCGGTGGAGCGGGGTCCATTAGCAAATGGGTTTATAATAAAGTAAGATGTTTTTAAGGTCCTATTGAGCTTTTTTTTTTTCCTCGTAACATTAGCCTGCACATATTATACAAAATAGACATCGGTAAAAGAAATTTCCAAATTTATGAAATTGTAATTATGTTGGCTTCTGGTAAAGCTACTCGCTCTTGTTTTGCTGTTGTTCGGCATCAGGTATTCAAGTTGACTTTGATCTCGTCTTGGCTACGCCTCAACTTGTACCTTTTTCAAGGGGTTGTGTGAAGTCGAGAAGCCAAGGCGCGACATTCACTCATAACTCAAAGCTACATGAGCAACATTAGCAGCTATTAACTCCGGTAGAAGGATTCCTATATCTTTCTTTTGAGTAGCGGATTGGTTGACAAAAGAACAACGAACTCCCTTGGCAGTGAAGAGAATTCTTTAGGATATTCCCAAACGTCCTAGAGTACCTTTACTCAAAATATGGCTATGGATATGGGAACCCAACCGGTAGCTAAAGCATAGGAAGAGTAGCTCTTATTATAGGATGAAGATGATTCACTCACCAGTCTACTCGAGCAGTAAGAGCAATTGCTAAGAAGGCATTTCTGTATTCTTTCACAACAACCATGGCATGAGATGTATAGGATTCATCTTTTTCACTCACGATTTTATAATACTATAAACATGCAAAAGTTCACCTTAAATCCTCAATCAACATGCTGTTCTACTACCTCCAAAATCCAAATGATCTAAATAAGAGTAAACATTACCCAATGAAACAATGTTGTATATTTGTTTGTGATAGCTTTTCAAATATATTTACATAAATTATAGTATTCGACTAAATAACTAGGGACAAATCGAATATTTAAAGGATGTTCGGTGCGCATCGAAGGTAGCGACTGCGGGTTCCCACGATATTAGAAAAAGGTGTGGGATGAATTGGTGAAAATATTGTTATTAAGTTTATATTATGTGATATATATATTAATCTTATTGCAAAGATAATTTCTGGGGCGCCCCCCACCACCATTTTCCCTTACTCCTTATAGTCTCCATCGATCACCGGCACATATTTAAGAAGAAAGAAAAGACATATCAATATTATTACTCGGAGTTTTTAATGACCATGTTCAATCGCATAATATTTTTTCATTCATCTCGTGTATTTTTTTTCAAACATTAATCAAGAAAATAGATTTTACGAAACTGAAAATATAGAAGGCCCCCACAATTCATATATCAAAATTTTATTCAAAGCTCACGTTGACGCATAAAATAAAAAGGACGTCTCTCCACGTTCCACAAATTTAAATATTCCTCTCAAACTCAAACTCAAACTCAAACTCAATATATTAATTAAATTTAAAATCTACAAAACCCATGCTTCAAAAGAACAGTCTGAAAACCCCTTTAAAATAAGATCAGTTATATTCGTTTGTACAAGTCTTGGAGTGAAGATAATGCACACAGGCACGGTCCAATATAAAAATCGGGCCTAATGCAACACATTAGGGATGTCAATTGAGCCCGAACCTGACGGGTCGACCCGAATAAACCGAACAAAATAAAGGGTTAGGGTTGATTTTTTACAACCCGAATACATAACCGGGCTATTTGGGCTGGCCCGCTAGGGTTGAAGGGTTATCCGGGCTAGCCCCGATCAGGGTTAGGGTCAACCCGAATAACCCTGATGTATTTTTAAAAAATTAAAATAAATAATACATCATACTAATTACTTGTAGTAGTTGTATGTCGCGCCCTCTTTTGCTCTACACATAAATCATAGAAGATGAATGTCATTCAAGTGTTTAGTTTCATTTGTGAGATAACGAATTAATGTTGAATATTATTGTTATTTTTCATGTCGTGTAGTGCTACTAGACTTGTTTTGTTGGATGCTATTTTTTAGATTTAATCAAGTTTCTATTTTTTGGGCCACTCGTATTCTTGTTTTGTTACTTTTTAATTTTTTTGTGTGTAGTTTTTTTGCGACAAATATTAAATAGTCAAGAAAATATATACATTTTAATTTTTATTTACAAACTTTGTGACCCGACGGGCCAGCCCGAAAACCGAAGGGTTAGGGTTAGGGTTGAGTTTTTTCAACCCGAAAAAAAATCAACCCGATTTAACCCGGACCGAATAGCCCGATAACCCTATAGGATTGACCCGAAACCGAAAGGGTTGGCCCGATTGACATCCCTACAACACATATTGAATGTATATATACTTACTCTGTCCCATTTATATAGGCTTATTGGACTTTTCACAAGGATTAAGAAAAATTATTGGAAATGTAAATTATATAGTAAATTTTCTATTATGCCCCTATTTATTCTTTGACTATGCATATTTTATGAGTCAATCAAATAATTAAATAGGGATATATTAGTAAATGAATTAAAAAACATTACTTTTTATAGAAACAAGCATATATATTTGGGACATCCGAAAAAGTAAAATAAACCTATATAAATGGGACGGAGGGAGTATATATATATATATATATATATATATATATATATATATATTATGAAATTTTTTATAATATTATAAAAATTACTTATTCAATTTTTACGATCTAGAATGAAAGTCATTTTGTGCAGGGCACGTTAATGGGATCGGAGAAATTAATTTTAGTGCTGGAAAAATAGATTCCATGTATATTTAAAAGGGAAAAATGCATATAAATACATGAACTTTGGTCCCCCTTTTATTTTGCACATGACTTTTGAACTTTCCCCCTAAAATTACAATCTTTTAATTTTGTTCAATTTTTCCATGATTTTAAATTCTGCCAAAATTAAAACTGACTTGGAGCTTATGTGGCGGTCGGGCATGTGCCGACCTCTCTACCGTTCGACAAATTAAACGACATAATTATTAAAAATGCAGTACGACGTACGAAGTTTCACCCTAATTTCGCACGAGAGGGAATAATATGAAAGAATCGCTAATGAAACGACGTCGTACTACATTTTTAAAAATTGTGTCGTTTAATTTATCGAACGGTAGAGAGGTCGGCACATGCCCGACTGCCACATAAGCTCTAAGTCGGTTTTAATTTGGGCGGAATTTAAAAATATGGAAAATTGAACAAAATCAAAAGGTTGTGATTTTAAGGGAAAAATTCAAAAGTCATGTGCAAAATGAAAAGGAGACCAAAGTTTATATATTTACATGCATTTTTCCCTATTTAAAAGAAACAATGGAAAATGCCGGGCACTAAATTACTAGCTATTTCACAAAACACCAAAATATTATAGACAATCTTTAATAATTTCACATTCGTTACATTGTTTTAATATAATTCCGTATCCTTAAGTGTTTTGATATGATTTCAATGGAGTAGGATCGATGTAATTTGAGTGCTTCTTATTTGATGTTATCTCATAAATAAATTGAGAGCATTGTTTTTATTAAATACAATCATACAAGAATTTAGAGCATCACTCTGTAATTCTAAAAATAATAATAAAAATTTAGAAGCATCGCTTTTTTTTTTTTTTTTAAAGAAAAATAACTTATCATGCTATGGAAAGCAATTGATCCTAGTATACCACCTAGGATAATTGTCAAGATTCCTACTGCTGGACTATATCAAGAATTTATGAAGACACTAATTAACATAAATATATATTTATACATATAAAATAAGCAATTCATCCATATATATTATTAAAACGATTGCGGATTCGAGACTTCCCCTTAATTTGGGGTCCTACGTGGCGCAATCTCCATTCGGTATTTGTATTTATCTTAAATTCTCATTTTATTCATATATTCTATTGATTTATATTTAATATTTCAATACTTCCATAATTAAATGTTGAATGAGAATATATCCAAAACATAGAAATCTTTTCAATAAGTAAATATATACAATGGAGTAATTAGCTTCAATTCCGAAAAAATTATCTAATTAAATCATATATATATATTAGGTTATTAAGATAATATATACACGCATATATATAAGATATAATATATACCTTCTATTTCTATATTTTTAATCTTTGTCATCTTAAAAATATCCCACATCGAAATCTCAAAATTAAGCGTGAACATGTAGTAGAAAATAAAAGAAGAAGATTGAAGATATGTTTGAGCATAACTTTCTCGGCCTGAAATTCAATTTACAAGTCACAATCTAATTAATTAGTTGGCCAAATAAATAGTTTTATTTTTTATAAAAAAATTAATTTGGTCAATTATTAAGTTGATTCCAAAATTGTTAAACTTAAATAAAGTTCAACAATTCAATTAACTTAAAAAGTTCGAAAAGTTAATGGTAATATTATACAATTAAAATTTAATAATCTACAATTAGATTAAAATTATTTTTAAATTATTCTTTTTAAAAATGAATCGATATTTTGGTTTGTAATTAACTATGGTTATTGAGGGGTACAAAAAAAATTATTTAATTATAATTTATACATTTTGGCATGTATAATAAAAAAATATTTATATATATATATTATTAATAAAAATATATGTTTATCTATTTAGTATAAAAAATTTATATCCCACATTATTTTTCAAATAAAAATCCGCTATTGGGAACCTATATAAATTTTCAAGATCAATGTATATTTTCACATCCCGGAATTATTTTTCTTAATTATTTTATAAATTGCTTTTGGATGCCGTCATTTAAAATAATCGATGAAATTTTCGTAAATGAAATTTCTTTGTTAATTGTAACAAATTGATACATTCCACACCAAATAAAAGTACTGATGAAAATAATAAAAAAATATTTCATCACATCCTAAAATGGGAAAATATATAATATTAATAAATTAATTAATTTTTTTTTCAAATAAAAGTAAAAATATGATTATTTTAATAGAATTGACGAGATAATCCAAACAACGGGTGAATTAAATATGTAATAGGTACAATCATCAGAGAAACATTACATCTCATTGACCTATTCTTATATGAATCTCTTCTTCAGATCCCACCATCGTTCGAACAATTGACAATTGTAATAGAAAATGGGTATAACAATCCAGGAAACACCATCCTTATTGATCTATTTTTTACATATTTCACATACCTTTATTTGTTGCAAAAAAGATCCCTTTTGAGGATACTATCAAATCACTTCAGGGGTGCAACATGTCATATATGAAGATTTTTATAAGGTGAATGAAGAACTAAAAGACAACTACAAATATGCTACGCAATGAGTTTGTGAGACAACAAAAAATATATAATATATATATGTGTGTGTGTGTGTCAGTGTGTGTGTCTTAATCTGATGCATTGGATGAGGGGAGGAATTCCCCATCATTTTAATAATATATATATAGATAATTATGTATGAATCTTAAGATAAAAATCATGATATTTATAACCAATTATCTACTGTAAGGCTCATGGACTCCGGCAATTAATTATTCCAAAAATATGGTATTATAATTTCATATTTAATTATGAAAATTTTGTAACTATAAATATTGAATGATATAACTTATGAATTAAAAATTGCATAAAATGAGGATTTAAGATAAATAGGAATACTGAAAAGAAGTTGTGCCACATAGGACCTAAAATTAAGGAGAGACTTCGAATGTATAATCGTTTTAATAATATATAGATGATGCAACATAATTTCATAAATTTTTTATAATAACATTTAATCACTGTCGAATTTCGACGGGTCATACACTAGTTTAAATATATTCGAGGGTTTAATTTTTGGAGGCATGAAGCAGCCGCTCCATTAGCCTCATGGTTTAACGAAAAATTGAAGTTTGGTGAAGATTTATGTAAATAATTAATTCAAGTAGCAAAGCCAATGAGGCCTAGCTTAATTGGTTAGCTGAGGCACCACAAGACTCTCCTTAACTAGAGGTCTTGGGTTCAATCCCGCCCGCGTGCGGTATAATATATTTTTCACCTTATTTAGTGGTGTCGTGGTCTCACATTTATGTAGAGGTCCCGGTGTAGTATATTTTCCACCTTATTTGGTGGTGTAGTGGTCCCACATTTTATAGTATATTTTCCACCTTATTTGGTGGTGTAGTGGTCCCACATTTTATGTAGTGTAGAGGTCCCGCTTATATGGTGGTGTAGTGCTTGATTAGATTATATATATGCATTGTAATTCTCTCAAAAAATTAATTCAAGCAGGGCATTCTAGATAGAGGTGGTCAAAAGAATCCGAACTAAACCGAAATCGAACGTCGATTTCGGTTCGGAATCGAGAACTACATTGATGGCGGTTCGGTTTCGGTTCTAAAGTTGCGGAACCGAGAACAGCCGGTTCCTTCTATTTTTCTTTTATTTTTATATTTTTATTTATATTTATGTTACAATTCATATTTATTTTACCCAAGTGTTACATTAAAATGCATAAAATTACAATTAAATAAGAAAAAGTAGTAAAAAATGAAAAAAAAACATACATAATATGAACCCCCAAAACATGCGGTTCCGATTTGAAACTGCCGGAATCGAGAACCGAATCGAAACTTGCGGTTTCAGTTTGGAACCACAACTGAAGTGGTCTGCGGTTCGATTCCGGTTCCAATTCTCGTTCCCTTAAGATGGAACCGAACCGAACTGAATGGAACCACGGCCACCTCTAATTCTAGAAATTGTTAAAATTATAATAAAAAAACCCGTACCCATACCGTACCCGACCCGGTAAATACAAAAAGGAAAAAGAAACCCATGAATCCAGAGACTCCAACTTATTTTTGCCCTTTTTTTAAGGTATATACGCTATACAACGCAGCAGTTTAGACTTGCTCACAAGTCACAAGTACACATCATCCCCCTCTCTCTCTCTAACCATATAAAACGGGAGGGAAGGCTAAAACTTATTTCAAAGTCTATCTCTCTCTCTAAAACCCCTCTGCTTTAAATTGAAGCTGTCTTTTCTCATTCTAAATCACTTCTCTCTCTATCTACGAGTTTTCCGAGCACTGGTACTAGGGTTTGCTATACTCCCGTACAGTCGTACGCTAGGGTTTTTGGATAATATTTTTGGGGATTAGGGTTTAATCAAGGTTACTGTTGATCTCCGCCATGGCTGCGGAGAAGCTGCGAGATTTAAGTCAGCCTATGGATGTCGCCCTGCTCGACGCCACTGTCGCTGCCTTTTATGGAACTGGATCCAAAGAAGAGGTCTGAAGGATTATCTTTTCGTTGCTAGTTTGCTGTCTTGAGTGTTTGTTCGCATTGGGACACTGTAGGCATTAAACTAAGCTTAACTTTGTGTGATAGGGTAATTTGATGGATTTTTAGGAACAATTGGACTATTTAATTAATCGTTTTTTAGGAACTTCGACATGCATATCATTCCGTGGAATTACTTCATTCTCCTGAGCATTGGATAATTTGTAATTGCAATGCCTCCTAACGGCATAAGAGTTTGTAATGTCCCCTACTATAGTATTGGTATGCTTGATTCACTTGAAATTGGTTGCCGATCAATGCTAACTATCATTGTAAATAGAAATATTATGATTAGTTGTCAGAAAACACATACCTAGTGTCACTGAAGTGCAGTGTGTTAGGTGAAGCATTAGCTGGATGATAGTTTTGTGAAATTTGGATGACTGTAAAATTTACGATTTTAATTGTTTTAGTACTTCTTACGTGATTTTGAAAGTTCCGCCTGGATTACGAGCACTCAAGAATGTGGGTTTATTAGCTTTGCTGACACCTTTGTTTACCATGCGTGTGGTTTTGGGTCCACAATGTTCATTGCTTATACTGTTTCAGTAGGTTTTTCTTTTTATTCTTCGTTATTTGCTGGGCAGTTTTATTGTTAGCAGGAAAGGGAAGTTCGTATAAAGACTGTGATCGGCTGCTGTATTTTGTGAAAGCATGTATATATTATAGGCTTTAAAGCTAATATTTTTGTTCGAAAAACTGATAAATGGTTGTACAGAGATTGGAAGTTTGCCCGATAGTTTCTGCATTTGATATGTGTTATGTGATACCCTATTTGAAGATCGCTACTTACCCTTTCAAAATTTCTCCTGATTTTGTGGCAGAGGACTGCTGCGGACCATATCCTGCGAGATTTGCAAAATAATCCGGATATGTGGCTTCAAGTGGTTCACATACTATCTAATGCACAGAATTTGAATACCAAGTTTTTTGCTTTACAGGTCTGTGAATATGATCATGATTACTGTTTCTTTTCTGGTCTTTAATTCTGACAACTTTCTTACTGTACTCTCTTTGCTGGTTGTTGGTTGGAGATACTGATGAAAAGCACTATTGCTGAGTTCCCTTCTACAGGTTCTAGAAGGTGTTATTAAGTATAGATGGAATGCTTTGCCAGTTGAACAACGGGATGGCATGAAGAACTATATTTCTGAAGTTATAGTTAAGGTGCCTAAATATTTGCCTTTCCCAAATGTTTTTGTGGTTGTTTTCTTTGGCCTTCGCCCGCATTAGTGAAAACATTAATATTGATATTATTGCATTTTTATCAGCTTTCTAGTGATGAGACCTCATTCCGACGGGAGAGGCTGTATGTTAATAAGTTAAACATTATACTGGTCCAGGTAATATTTACATTGTACCAAGTGATGCTGATTCATAAGCTTAGTAATGCTTGTCTATAGTATAGACTATATTTTAGTTGATTACATCTCATGTATGCTTTGCGACTATTTCTGCGTGTTCAGATCTTAAAGCATGAGTGGCCAGCCCGTTGGAATAGCTTTATCCCCGACCTGGTTGCAGCAGCAAAAACAAGTGAAACTATCTGTGAGAATTGCATGGCAATTCTAAAAGTAAATTCTCTATACATTTATGTTTACTCTTGAAAATTGTATCTACATGTTGTTGACTTAAATATTTTGGTATTAGCTGCTTAGTGAAGAGGTCTTTGACTTCTCAAGGGGTGAGATGACCCAACAGAAGATTAAAGAGTTGAAACAATCATTGAACAGGTAAATTTGTAATGCATTGTCTTCTCCAACGTCTCTTCCATTTTTATGTGTGTCCCTTTTTTGGCTTGTTCCATACATAACATTCCTAGTATATGTTGTGTCTCCAGATTGTAATATAGTTGCGGCGATATTCCTGTAAAGTTTGCTTTTTTGAAGTTATAAATCCTCTTTAGGTCACTTTCCACAATCAATATTACATGCTCTGAATTTTTTCGTGCTGGCTGCTTATTTGTTAATCCTCTTTTTCATTTGTTAAAATATTGAGAATTATTTTTCTGTCTGCAGTGAGTTCCAGCTTATTCACGAGTTATGTTTGTATGTATTGTCGGCATCTCAAAGAGCAGAGCTTATCAGGGCTACCCTGGCTACATTGCATGCTTTTCTTTCCTGGATTCCACTAGGATATATATTTGAATCTCCACTGGTTTGTACTTCTCTATTTCTTTTTGTTCCTTGTTAAATGAGGGAATGTATGGTATCTTGTTCTCACACTGTTTAAAAATTCATCGCTTGGAAAGATGCGCTTGTTTCTTGATTAGTATCTGATGCTGTTGTTTGACACTTCTGTTTGACAGCTTGAAACGCTGCTAAATTTCTTTCCTGTGCCTGCTTATCGCAACCTTACTTTACAGTGTCTGACAGAGGTCTGTGGTTCGCAATCACCTTCTAGTTTCTTTTATGTTATTTGGTTAAAATGTTTTTCTGGCCGTTATATGTTTTGTTTTTTTACAGGTTGCTGCTCTTAGTTTTGGGGATTTTTATAACATGCAGTATGTCAAAATGTATACTATATTCATGGTGCAGTTACAGGTACTGTAGATAATCTCTCAGGTGGTATGTGGTCCCTGCTCCTTTTAGTTATATATATATGCTGGGTCTAAGGTCTTGGCTGCCTGTTCCTTATATTTCTCTGTTACCTGTCAGAACATCCTTCCATCTAATACCAACTTTGTAGAGGCTTATGCAAATGGCACTAGTGATGAGCAGGTTCTTTTTTAGCTTTTTGTACTACACAATAAATATTATTGAATCCTTCTCTTGGGTGTTTGCACTGACATTCGGATTTGGTTTCTCCAGGCATTTATTCAAAACTTGGCGTTGTTTTTTACATCATTTTTCAAGGTGACTTCCTTTTCTTTTTTTGAAATGTACATTTGCATAAATATGCGGGCTATTCAGTTTCCTCAATGGCTATTTTTACAAATGACTGTTGATTTATTTCCTGGGTGCAGTCTCACATACGAGTCCTCGAATCTTCACAAGAGAACATAAATCTTCTGCTTGTTGGTCTTGAGTATCTAATTAACATATCTTATGTGGATGATACCGAAGTTTTTAAGGTATATTTATTCTCTTCCTTATGGCTTGTACTTTTCTCTCCAATATTTTATGCTATCAACCAGTTCTATCGGCATGCAGGTGTGCTTGGATTATTGGAACTCCTTAGTTTTGGAGCTGTTTGAAGCTCACCATAACTTGGAAAATCCTGCTGGAAACATGATGGGTTTCAAGGTGCTATGACAATTTAATACTTTCTGACTGTACTTATGACTACTTTTTAGTTTTGCATTCAATAATATCAGCTTTTCTTAACGTTATTCTTGTGCCAAATAATTCAACTGAGCTAACTCTTTTCTTTATACCAAAATACATTTTCTGCATTTTCCATTGAGATGGATAAGCTTGAGGTTGGGGAATGGGACGGCAGTTTAGCTTTTAATATATTGATCTACACCTCCTATGAGAGTGAGAATTTGACTGTTATTTTGTTGATTATGTACATCTAACGAGTTTTAAATGTCTTGGTTTAGCTCTTTTTCCCATCTGGAATGTAGTATTGAATTCTAAAAAGTTTATGTTTTTCCCTTTCTGCTATGACTTTGGCATTGATTGAATACATCATGATCTGAAATTGACATCTTATTATATAGACAGTTACAGTAACATTTTCTGTTGAGATTGCAAATTCGAAGCTGTAGATTGTTAATTGTCCCAACTTTTTTTCTAGCTTTTTTTTTTGGTCCTAACCTTTGTATCGAACAAGCAGATGCCGATGCTTTTGGGTGTGGTTGATGGACTTGGTTCACAACTCATGCAGAGGCGTCAACTTTATGCTGTCCCAATGTCGAAGTTAAGGCAACTAATGATATGCCGCATGGCAAAGCCTGAAGAAGTCCTCATTGTTGAAGATGAAAATGGGAATATAGTCCGGGAAACTATGAAAGATAATGATGTGCTTGTTCAGTACAAGGTTCTCTATATTATTCATACCTTGAATACTTAACACAACTTCTTTTGTAATCTTGGATATTCTTTTGTCTTGGAATCGTCTTGATGACATTCACCAATAAACTTGCAGATAATGAGGGAAACATTGATCTACTTGGCAAATCTTGATCATGAGGATACTGAAAAGCAGGTGTCATAATTATTCTTCTCCACTGCTCCATCTCATTGTATTCTGTAGTGCTCTATTATGGTGTGATTGATACATACATAATTTTTTAGAAATGGTTTTCAATCCAATAGTGCAATACAATCTCCAGCTACTATCTTAGGGAAGTTGTTTTTTTTTGTATGTACCTTGTTAACTGAATGTTTCTCTATTTTTCTTTGGATCCTTTATTGATGATGATTCTAGTTTTTCGTGCTTTCTAAATTTTCCGATTCAACCAACAAACTCTACTATATGGTCAGATGCTCAAGAAACTGAGTAAACAACTAAATGGAGAGGATTGGACCTGGAACAATCTCAATACCTTGTGCTGGGCCATTGGATCTATTTCAGGGTCGATGGGAGAGGAGCAGGTAGGGATTTTTAATCTCAATGTTAATTATCTATAATTCTGCCTTTGGCAATTTTTCCATACTTTGCTAATTGATAATTATTTTTCTTTTGTATTGCATATTTATTCTTGCATGCATTCATCTTTTAGATTGAATTGGAAAAACCATTCCTAGGTCTTTCTTTTTCGAATCAGGTCATTGTACCTGTATTAGTTAAAAAAAGGAGTCCGTTGTATTTTTTTTTTTGCATTAAAACCAAAATCGGGTCTCTAAATTAAAATTTATTCAGTAATTTAATTCACATCAAGATCGGTTCTTTGTGCTTGTGTTCAATGTCATCTGATTTAAAACCTACTTTGATTTAAATACTAGTTCGAGGACTTGATTTTACAGCATGGTCTGACATGGGCATTTTTTTACAAAAAGGAGGGTAACGAATTCGGAAAAAAAGTTGAAAGTAAACCGATCCAATTGTGCACATTTCCTACTAGATATGCACATTTTTCTTTTTCTTACACTGTCTTCATTTGATATTTATTTGACCTATTCTTCTATCATAACGATTATATCTAATGTTCTATTAGAAGTATTGAAATCTGAGGTCGACTTGAAATATTTAAGCAACCTTATTGCTTTTGGACAGGAGAATAGATTTTTGGTGATGGTCATTCGTGATTTATTGAACCTCTGCGAAATCACCAAGGGGAAGGACAACAAAGCTGTCATTGCTAGTAATATCATGTGATGATTCAAACCTTTTTTTAATTGATTATTTCATAATATCCTGTTATCAGTTTGATTCTTATCACTTACTTATCTCTATGAATAGTGGAGGTAACTGGGAAAGAATTGCTTTTTTGGTAGATCCTCTAACTTTTCTGATTGTTGGATTTGCAGGTATGTGGTTGGGCAATACCCTAGATTTTTAAGGGCCCACTGGAAGTTCTTGAAAACTGTCGTGAACAAGTTGTTTGAGTTCATGCACGAAACTCATCCAGGAGTTCAGGTTAATCACCTCATTGCATAATTGTAGTAGTGTGATTTAAGTATTCACATCATGTATGATGTCACTTTATTTTCTCATCATTCCATAGTGGTCTCACTACAGTTTGCTTATAATATTTTTTTTCTCTTTATATATTCTGTTGGCCTTTTTTTTTTACTTCTATCTGTTATTTTGTAGGACATGGCATGCGATACATTCTTAAAAATTGTTCAGAAGTGCAAGCGTAAATTTGTCATTGTGCAGGTTAGGATTGTTTGAGAATTCGTATGCTAACACGGATAGGTAGATGATTGCTTTAGTAACCAGTAACTCTATTTCCATTCCTTTTGTGCAGGTTGGAGAGAATGAGCCATTTGTTTCGGAACTTTTAACTACTCTTCCGGCAACTATCACAGATCTTGAGCCCCATCAGATCCATTCATTTTATGAATCTGTGAGTCAAACTTATGTCACAGATCCCTCTTTAGCTCTGACTATCTTCTCCTTTATCGTGCATTTGTTACTTTTGTTACCTTAATTTTCTTTAGGTGGGCCATATGATTCAAGCAGAACCTGATCCTGACAAGAGGACTGAATATCTACAGAGGTTGATGGAGCTTCCTAATCAGGTAAGATCCTACCTAATCACTGCTGTTTGAAGAAGGAAGCATGTTTTAGTTGTTCAACCAGATGGTTCCTTCTGTCGTTGTTACCTATGTTAGTGCTTGTCTGGCATGTGATGTAGCTAATGCATATGTTGTTGCAGAAATGGGCTGAAATTATTGGCCAGGCACGGCAGAGTGTGGATTTCTTGAAAGACCCAGATGTGGTTAGAGCAGTGCTTAATATTTTGCAGGTCTATTTCTAAGCTACTTCCAAGTTGATCTTCAGACTCATTAAGCTTTTGCTCCTTAATATCTTAAAGTTCTATTAGATTTTTCTATTGCGTCCTCTGAAAGATAGTTGAGTACAACAAAGTTTTGTTCATGATTTGATGACAGCATTACTTAAGGTTCACTTTTGGGATTACATTTTAATAACTATCTGCATGCATTTGCTTACTTTACTTTCATTTTTTGATCTCCTGATTTTACTCTTATGCACGTCCTTTTTTTTCTGACAGACAAATACCTGTGTTGCAAGCTCACTCGGAACATATTTCCTGACGCAGATCACTCTAATTTTCTTGGACATGCTCAATGTGTACAGGTCCTGTTGGGTTTTGTGTTTTCAGAATCCGAATAACATGTTATACAGGAGTTTATATCTATCAGTTACACCTTTTCTTACTAAGAATTTTTCTTGCCTGCCACAGAATGTATAGTGAGCTTATATCTACCAGTATTGCCCAAGGAGGGCCGTATGCTTCGAGGACATCTATTGTGAAACTTCTGCGGTAAGTTCCTTATTTTGATGCTGTTTTGAGTCTCAATCATCCAAAAAATGAATATTCATGTCATGTATGTTTTTAACAGCTCCGTGAAGAGGGAAACCCTAAAGCTTATTGAGACATTTCTAGACAAAGCTGAAGAGCAATCACATATTGGAAAACAATTTGTGCCTCCAATGATGGACCCTGTGCTTGGTGATTATGCCCGGAACTTGCCTGATGCAAGAGAGTCTGAAGTTCTCTCTCTTTTTGCCACCATAATAAATAAGTATGCCTTGATTTTTATTTTTATTTTGTTATTTTTGCTGCTTGTTTTGCTTGTGTGCTAGTCCTCATGAGTAGACAAGTATCTTGAAACGATCTTGGATCTTTATTTGCAGTATTTTATCCGTTCTTTATTATGGCTGGTGTTAGCTTTTTCTATAATGTTCTCTAATTACTCCTTTTTTCTCTTAGGTATAAAGGGGCAATGCTTGAAGATGTTCCTAAGATATTTGAAGCTGTTTTCCAGTGTACTCTAGAGGTTGGTCTATCTACTCTTGAATGTCTTCTTGTGAATCTTATAAGATATTTAAATATCTTTTTGTTACCAGTATAAGATATTTAAATGGAAAAGGGACTGATCTAGATTGTCATAATATAGTACTCAGATGTAGCAACAAAGCTAAAGATTGGGGTGTCTATTTCATGGGTCATAACGTTGGGGTTGCTTTCTTGTGATGATTGGGTGCTATCTACTACTATAATAGGCTCAGCTCTGAGGCTTTTGAATATTTGCAACATGCAAGAGTAATTTTTCTGCATTCCTGTAATGGTGATAATTATTGTGTGTTTGGCTCCATTCTCATTGCAGATGATAACAAAGAATTTTGAAGACTATCCAGAGCACCGGCTGAAGTTCTTTTCACTTCTTCGAGCCATTGCTACACATTGTTTTCCTGCTTTGATTCGCTTGTCCAGTGAGGTATGTATAATTGGTGCTTGCTTTGCTCATAAAATACCTATCTTGTAGTCCACTGTAACTTATCTTGCACATTCAGCTAAAGGGATTGAAATTTAATTGAATGATTTCTCCCACCTTCTTTTTGCACATGTGGCACAACCTGATGGTTTATGGGATATGCAGCAACTGAAGCTTGTGATGGATTCAATCATCTGGGCTTTCCGCCACACTGAGCGTAATATTGCTGAAACTGGACTCAACCTTTTATTGGAGATACTAAAGAACTTTCAGGTACCCCTTTTTCTCTCTTTTTGTAACTGTTGAATGTTGATGTAACTAATACTTGAAGTGCTTACTGTTTACATTGCTGGATTGGCAGGCACGAGAGTTCTGTAATCAGTTCTACAGGACTTACTTTTTGACAATTGAACAAGAAATATTTGCTGTTTTGACGGACACCTTCCATAAGCCAGGTTTTAAGCTGCACGTATTGGTGTTGCAGCACCTATTCTGCCTGGTAATATAAATTCCTGGTCATATTTGCTCTCTCTCCCTGTTTATTTATAGGCATCCTTACTGGCAATTCTGCTGAAATAATATGGATGCCATCTAATCAATCACAGGTCGAATCTGGTATGTTGACTGAGCCTCTGTGGGATGTTGCGACTGTACCGTATCCTTATCCAAATAATGGCATGTTCATTCGTGAATACACAATTAAACTCCTGAGTTCATCCTTCCCCAACATGACAGCTGCTGAGGTACAATAAAACGAAACTGTGATTGTTTGGATGCACATGACATTTGTGCTGTAATACTTTCTTTGGCTCTTTCAGGTGACGCAATTTGTGAGTGGACTTTTTGAGTCCAGAGAGGATTTGTCATCGTTCAAAAACCATATAAGAGACTTTCTCATACAATCTAAGGAATTTTCAGCTCAGGTAAAACATTAAGTGTTACTCACACACATTTGTCTCGTAATGATATCCCCTCCATGACATTTCTTGTCAGTTTTGGTGTGTTCTATCGGGGGGGGGGGGGGGTTGTGTGTGTGTTCACTTTGGTGATCTTTGGAGTGGAGTTGGTTCAAGTGACTGTTGCATTTCTGTTTCTTTTGGCTGCCCTGAACCCAGTGTAATATGAGCAAATTTCTAGTGGATAAAATGATTAAGGCTGCTTAGTGCCTTGAAAATAATATAAGGTGGAGGCGAAATTTGCTAAGTGCATACTGTAATCTGATAACGTATTGTACTTTTTTGATGCAGGACAACAAAGATCTTTATGCCGAGGAAGCTGCTGCCCAAAGAGAAAGGGAACGGCAGCGCATGCTGTCGATACCAGGACTAATAGCTCCCAATGAGATACAAGATGAGATGGTCGACTCATAACTGACCGATTTTGCAGCCGAGGCAGTTTTGAGGAAGTTTAACTCCCAAGTATTAGGTTTAAAATCTCCTTTTGAGTCGTACACCTGTGAAGGTTCCATCTATAATTTTTGCTAAATTTAATTCATCTCCCCAGAATATTTTCAGTGTGGAGTAGCTAAGGATGCTTTGCTACTGAAGAAAATAGGAGCTGGTTGTGTAGAGTATAATAGATTCTTCTAATGCTAGGAATGAATATAGGTTGTAATGCAGGACGGCGTTTGACGTAGGTTTCTCTCTTTTTCTCTTGTATACAACATTAATGGGTTGTGTAGAAAAATCCTGTTTTTGTTGATTTATAGAACCATTGTTTGTTTCTACACTTGTCATATGTTTTCTTCTTCAATGCCTTTTTTCTTGTATTATTTTTGTAAGCCATCTGAGTATAGATATTCTTCTGCTGAGGTTCTTGACGAGTAAGAATTGATATTCTTAAGTTACTTTGTGCATACTAATTTTCCTCTTTATTTTAGTTTTAGAGAATAAAATAAAAATTAAGCAATTTAATGGTGGGAGTGTTTATCATCTCCTTCGTAGAATTTTCATTGATTTTCATTTTAAGATAAGAAGATTGATCTTAAACATAAACTACATTAAGTTAATATGATAATGTTATAAGATAATTTTAATTCTACTTTCAATAAATAAGCACTCCATTAATATTTAATTTTAAAATATTAACGTCTATACTAAAATTCTTTAATAAGAAATAATGTTAGTAGTAGGGAAAAGGTGCATTTACGATTAAATTATGGGTGTTGCTATTCGGACATACTGTGACTAGCTACATATTAGTTTTTTTTTATGTTAAACCAAACCGATTTAATTAATAACCGATTCACTAAAAAAATTTAAAATTATTGTGACTATCATACCCTAATATAATTAAGGTATAATATCCCCAAGTTGAGTGGCTGTAAATTTCCCTCCGAATTTCCCTCATCCTCTAATATTTTATCAAGGAAAATTATGTTAACAAAATATTCCTCCACCCAACGACGCAAAAAATTAAGTGTAATCCATTAAAATACTCCTTATGCCTTTTGAAAAATTCGAAATACACACCAATATCAAAACAAATTTATTATGCACAAGATGACTATTATATCCCTCTGTTTAAACTATTGACAGTTCAGAATTGCTATGGACAGAAAATGGCTATGTATTTCTTTATGGTTTCATTTATTGAACGTATTATGCTATTTTAGATCCACGCTTTCAAAATGGTATCAGAGCCTTAGGTTTATCTGGGAATTATATTTTATTTATTACTATAAGTATTATCCTAACGGAGAAGACATCAAGAAAAACATGGATCCGGACGATTGTCCGAGAT
This sequence comes from Agastache rugosa, assembly GCA_031470985.1. Classification (NCBI taxonomy): domain Eukaryota; kingdom Viridiplantae; phylum Streptophyta; class Magnoliopsida; order Lamiales; family Lamiaceae; genus Agastache; species Agastache rugosa. The sequence continues at coordinate 18,067,296 of CM062609.1, forward strand.
GTGAGTGTTACAGGAACTATCTCCATGATTTGGAGGTACAGAAAATAAGAACCCAGAATGCTCTTGCAATCTGTAAGAGAGAATTCCACTCTGCAGCCATAAGAGTGGATTGTGAATCCATTATCTTTTGCCACCAAGAGATAAGAATGAGAGAAAACTTCATTGAAGAGTTGAAGTATCTCCATCTAAGGACGGAGAACGTGATGAGAGAAAACCATCAGAACCATACGGACTAATGGATTTAGAAGGATGTCCGAGATGTGGACATTTCCAGGAACGTCTCCAAATCTTGGAGAAAAGAAGGATAAGACACCAGAGTGTTCTGACACACTGGAGAAATATATTGAATCTCTTAGTTCAACATAACCAGGAGAAAGAATTAATTGATTCCTGCCTCCAAGGAATCAAAAGAAAAGAAGACCTTCTCCATAGTTGTATCTGCCTTGAGTGGGAGATAGAACATGCCATGAGAAGAGACCATTGGATCCATTTGGGAGTAAATTGGAATCATCTCTAATGGAACCAAAAAAAGGTAAAGGAGTATCATCTACTCTTTTATATCAAGAGATTACTCCAGATTCATCCAAGATATCGGAGGATCTGAGGGAAATACAGAAAACGGTACAACATTATGGTGATAGCATGTATGAAATTTACAATATCCTGAAGGAGATCTAGTCACGGATCGAAAAACTGGAGCAACAACTCGTTCCAGTCAAAGGAGAAATCCTTTTGGTAATGAACCCATTTATCCATTACCAGTGGGAGACACCCAGAAGGATCCAAATGTGGAGGCCTTGAAAAGAATGATTCGAGAAAGGAAGAGATGAATAATCTCGAAAGAATCAAACTTGACGACCTCCAGGAGTTAGCAGAATCTTTAGCTAACATGACGATGGTTGATTTAAAAATGAACCAGAATGTGGTCCAAAACCCACAGCCGGTGAATCAACTTCCACAAGGAGCTATCATTGGAAATCCACAAGATTTTCAAAATGCACCCGAAGCCATTAATGTAGTCCAGGATTTTCAGACTAGAGCAAGGTATGATCAACATACCCCAAATGATGCATATATGGCGGCAAGAAGGACAAGGGCAAGAAGGCCGCAACCAAATGTGCATGATACACCTTATGGAAAGGCGACCCTGGATCCAATCCATCCCTACGGAGTAACGCTCGACCTTGATGAAGTTAATTTCAAAGATCGGGAATCCGTAATTGATGAATGGACGTCAGCTTTGAGAATTGCGGCAGCCACTCTCGATTTAAACAAGGAAGGATTCGTAAGAATCCTCGAGATGAGCCTTGCAGGAATTGCCAAGATAGCATGGGAATTCTTTCCTATGGATATCAAGAATGCAAGTTTTGAGAGTGAAAACTTCACTGAACATGTTCAGACTATGACAACAATATTTAAAAGCCATTTTCTGGGAGAATGATATTTCGAGGGATTTGATCAAGAAAAGAGAAAGAAATACTTGATGGCGTTGTATAATCTAAGACTTGCAGTCTTGGATCAACAATCACTTAATAAGTTTCTACAGCTCTTTACTCTTTATCAACATCAATCTAAAGTTGATGATAGAGTTGCACTGGAAATTTTCTTTCTAAAATTTCCAAGCCCATGGAATGAGATGCTGATTCGGGATTACGAACCAGGAGATCCTGAAAATGTCGCAAGGAGGATGTCTTATGTACATCGAAAGCTCTCAGAGTGGTGTCAACAAGCAACAACTCTGAGGAACATGAAGAAACTGATGAGGATTAACAAATATGCTCCTCTAAACTGTGATGATAATGATCTGCCAACGATCATTGGAGGAGAACCACCAAGGCTGAAAAGAAGCAAGAAAAATAGGTTTCAGCCCTATCATAAAGGTGGAGATCCAAAAAGAAATTCTTGGAAACCAAGAACCAGATGGTCAAGGCAGAAGGCCAGATCTTACAAATCAGGCCAAAGAAGTAGACCATCAAGGAATAGATATCCATTACAAGGAGTTAATAAATCACAAGGAAGGACACCTGCCAAGAAAACTTTCAGGAGAACTCATACTAGAGTTAATGAAAGTTTCAAGGATTGCAACTGCTGGACGTGCGGTGCGAAGAGGCATATTTCCACAAATTGCCCTGACAATGAGAGAAGAGGTATCAATAAATTCGAATCCATTCCGGATATCGAAGATGTCATCTACTACCAAGAACTGATACAAGTATATCAGTTCAAAGATATACCCTCGGATGAGAGTATATATGAACAAGAAGAAGTCTTCAGCGAAGAAGATTCAGAATGGTCTGATGGAACTAGATCGGAGTCAGACTGATCCAGAAATTGTTCATCAGGAGAAAGAGGACAGGACGAGATTCTCCAGTCACATAACTCTCTCTCAAAATCTGATTGACAAGATTATGAAAAAGAGTCTAAATATACAAAAGTATCAAGACTTTTCAGCAAGTAACATAGATCAAGTTCTGAGGAACTTTAATCTAAGAAGCAGGAAACAACAAATCGTCTATGAAATTACTAGACGAAAAATGTCGCTTCCTATAGAGCTTACAAGGAATCAAGTGGAGATGCAGTTGATTCCAACTAGTGACATCAAAGAGGATCTATCAAAGATGAAGCCCGAAGTCGCTGAAAAGATGAATTGGATACATATTGGAGCAATCCAGTTAATGTTAAAATCGGCTATCTTTACAGGAGTTCACACGCCGATCGATATTGCTATATGCGATAAAAGAGTTAGAAATCTAAAGGATTCCGTATTGGGAACAATTGCGAGAGATCTTTGTGCAGGACAAGTAGTGGGAATCATCTATCCAAAGATTGCCTACAATCTTAATGATACACATTTCAGCAAAGCTCTGACACTTTATCAGGATTTTAAACGCAAGGATCTATTGGAGGAAGTAAATAGGCCTTACTCCATTACTTATCAGGTATTATATGCTCTTTCCAACTCACATCACACTGAGTTATTTATGGAAAAGAAGTTCATTGAGATACCAGATATCTTCAACAAGGTGACAACAACTGTTTGTCCCGATAGAGTGGAAATTGCTCAGTTAAGAAACGTTGATATTCAAATCCGAGATAGAGAAGTCATGAGACACGATCAAAGTCTCAGGATAACTTCAGGGAGATTATCCTTCCAAGGAGACAGAATTATGTCTTTGTCATATGGGAGGAGTCGGAGTCTCATTCGAGAAGCTCAACCTCAAACATCTCAGAGTAACAAAGTTCCAGTGAATCTGAAATGTCCCGAGGGATGGAGAGTAGTGATAGTAAAATTCGACACTACAAGATGGGAAACCAACTTCCCTTGTAATGTCATTTACTATCTGCAGCAGCCGGAGATCAATCATTACAAAGGTACCCTGGAGATTATGGGAATAGTAATGGAGATCAAAGGCAGAGCCGGAAGAGAAGCAGTCTTGCTATTGGGTTTGGATTTTCTTGAGGATCACAAACCTTGGGCAAATAAAGAAGATGGAATGGAAATCACGATTAATGGGAGAAAACTATTAATCGAATGACAAGTCCATTTTCCATATACATCTCTATAGGGATGATATATGAAAAATATAAGGCAGAATATTTTGCTGCTTATATTGATTCAGGTGCAGGAATTTGTACTGCAAAACGAGGAGTCTTTCCAGCAGAGGTAGAATAAGATCTACCCCGAATTGCAGGAAGAGATTTTTCAAAGAAGATTCTACTCTTGGCTAAAGGAGTAAAAGAGACGTAAATTCTAATGGGCGGAGCTAGAGGTACACCTTGGTATAAGGTTAAAACTCCACCAATTTATTTCCATGATACAGGAGAAAATATTCTGTTAGGAAACAATTTTCTACAGATGTTCAAAAGATATATGCAGGATAATGAAAGAAGGCAATTGGTGTTCACAACCATTTGCGATCACAAAATCATTGTCCAGAGGCTCAAAGGGGCTTTTAATCGCCAGATACCATTGAGTTTTCGCAGCAAGCGTGGTGATGAAGGAAAACTTCGACACCCAAAAATGAAGGATCAAAGGAGATTCAGCGAAGCAGTGCTAAGCTGTATTAGGGAAGAGGATCTCAGAGATGAAGAGGTACAAATCCTCAAAGCATCTTTAATATCTCATCAAGATATTAAGGAAGAGATGCAGGTGTCCCTAGAAGATGTCAAAAATGAAGATTAAAAGGAATTACAATGAGAATCCTTTGGCATGGTGGGATAGAAACAAGCTCAAAGCTACCTTGAAGGTGAAGCCAGATAAGGAGTATGAGTTTGTTAGATACAGACCAATCCTGATGAACCTTAAAGATCAACAGGATATGGAGGAGATAATCAAGGAACACCTTGATTTAAAGTTGATCGAACCAGGAAACTCGCCTTATAGCAGTCCCGGATTTCTGGTAAGGAATCATGGTGAGATCAAACGAGGTAAACCTAGATTAGTTATTAATTACAAAGGAATTAATGATATCCTGGAGTTAGCAAAGAAACAAGATGGAATCTAAGCCTGAAAAGGCTAGATTAATTAGATGGCAAGCTGAATGTCAATATTATATTTTTGATATTGTCATAGTGAAATCTCACGAAAATGTTCTTGCAGATTTCTTAACAAGAGATGGAGCAAACTTATGTGAACTCCATTCTACTGGCCCATAGGCATCTCAGAGAAAATCTGGAGATGTTAACGGGAGAGTGGGACGAGTGCGTTCTAAATGCTGAACAAGCAGGAAGATTGCAGACTCTCGACAAGACGAAAGTCACCGAGAGAATACGAGCTTGCATACGGTCTCAGGGTCAGGTTGCATGTCAAACACCAATTCTTCGGGTGGCCAAAGATCCTTTGGTAAAAGAAGAGTTTCGAGTACAAGGCTCTAAACCTGTAGCAAAGGATTCTAATACCTCTTGCCCAAGTTCTAAGGTGGTGGTATGTTCGGAACCATTGCCCCAAGAAAAAGATGATATTCAGGGGTCACACTCTGAACCATCATGTCAACCCAACACCTCTGGGGAAAAAGAGGGAGAGATTAATCTTAGGCCAATGACTGGCACTTCTAAGATTAATACTGATAAGATTGAAGTTTCTTCTTCTTGGCAGATTTATCAAGCTAATTGGGAGAAGCTCAATACAAGGACTGGAATCAACCTAGAAAAAATAAGGGTTGATGTTGCAGGGAAATATCCTCAGGTGTGGATGATGCCAAATTCAGATCCACACGAAGTCAAAAGATGGTATGAATTTGGAGCACTTGCTTCGGTTTATATCACATCTCCATCATTCGCCGAAATCAAGAATCTACCTAAATGGATTCAAGAAGCGGTGTATGATACCTGGGCTAACAATCCGCAGCTTAGCCGAAGTGACATTTTGGAGCTGTATTTTATTAGTGCAGCCCCAGAACCAGCGGGAAAAGAAAACCATGAAGCCTTCCACTATATTAGGCTTCGAAGACCAGATGCACACGCCCTCGAAAAAATCAAGGCGCCTACGGAGAAAGAGACTACTCTAGTCTCTACATTACCTGAAGACCTCATCTCCACCAGAAGAGCATGAGGATTATGGGTCTGTCTCACAGAGATGGACAAAGTCAAGTTTTCGTTTAAATTCTTTCAGAATTCAGTAAACGGATCATTTCTGTTAAACACTATGACAGGAAAATCGACGAGATTTGCAGAGGAAGCTTTCGAAAGAAAGAGGACTTTGCTCTGGAAAAACAAGATTGCGACGAGCAAAGAAACTCATCACAAATACTGCAATATGGCTTATTTTGGAAATTGGTCTGAGCGTGTTTGTTTGGATTGCCAGAACCAGAAGGAACCAGAGTTCGGAAAGGGGTTCTTGCCCAGAAGGGGAAAAGAGAAGGCTCGGTCCAACGAGCATCTAGAGTACAAGGTGCTGCCAAAAGCAAGGACGCCCAGGGCTCCGGGAAAAAAGTAGATTCCCGACACAGGTTGATGGAGTCATGTGACTCTGAGCTGGAGAATCACCCACTAAAAAGAAAACAACAGCAGTGGGTGGATGAACATGAATTACCCATAAGAATCCAAATGGGTAAAGGCACATGGAGGAGCATTATTAAAGATAATGCGGTATGAAGGAAGCTGCACCGAAAGTATATTGTCTTCACTTGATAATTGACAACAAAGGTGGACCAAGCTTCACATGGGAAACAGGCTGGCTGAGGAAGGTATCCAAGGCAATAATACAAGATTAGAGGTTATCGGGACCTCTATATAAACAGAGATTGAAGAGAGCATTCATCATCAGAAATCCTACAACTTATCTTCTCTGCTCTCTCAGAATAAAATTTGTTATAGTTCCTATTCTAGTATTGTTTAGTTTATGTATTTCAATTCCGCTACTATAGGTAGCTAAACAAGTCTGTCTCCTCCCTAAAGGAGATATACTTATGTTGTAATAAATATTATATAATTCCTAAATAAAGTTTGGGCTTTTGTTCATCCCTTCCAGTGTCTGATTATTCTCTAAATACCAACTAAATACTATACGTCCCGGGTAGGAAACGAACGAGGGCTGTGCTGAGTGTTGCTGAAGGAGTCTGCGTCTGGAAACCATCGGTTGCGATCGTGTGGTTGGACGAGGTCCCTAAAACTTCCGGTGGAAATACCCGACAGCATTGCGGTCAAAAATGTATGAAGTTGGTATGCTTAGAATTTTTATACGGAAGTGTGATGGGCCTGATAGTATTGCATGAATTATCTCCATAATTGAAAATTGTGATTGGAAAAAGCATAATAAAGAAGGAATTCAGCAAAAAGGGTATAATGGTCATTTTATGTATAACTAATTTATTCCAAAAGAAAGGTGTATAACTAATTTTTTGAATTGCTAAAAGAGTATAAAGAATTTTTGTTCAAAAATTAAAAATCAGTAAAACTAATTTTTCCAGTTTGCCTCATTCAGAATCAAACTAAATTTTGGCTAAAAATTTATTATGCCAATTAATATTTTAATGAATCTTTATCATATTATACGATAATGTTTAAATTAATAATAATTCGTAACAGTAAGGTGTGATACAATACTATAATATATAAATCAATACTGAATAAATATATTTTTATGTTTTGATGTTGTACGGTAATAATAATAATAATAATAATAATAATAATAATAATAATAATTTGTGATGTTAAGTTGTCACGTCATACAATAATATGAGATTATAATTAATAATTATAAGATGCGAAATCTTAATATAGTATATAAATTAATAACGTTTTATAATACAATTTAAATAGCATGTAATACAATGATAATTTGTATTTGTTCATAAAAACAAAATTTGTATTTGTTTGTAGGTTATGTAATGGAAAATAAATCTGTAATCATTATAAAGATAGAAGATATTTTGAAATTCAAATTTGCAATGAGGCGTAATCTCTCTCTAAAAGGAAGGAGAGGTTATCTATGTAAAATCAAGCATTAATTTTAATTATTAACTTCTTATTATTTTTACTATTGGTATTTACCATAATGCCACACGTGCGGCCGGCCACACTGGCCGAATAGCTTTATTGATTATATAATTATACTAAAATAACAAATATGTAAGTTGTGTAGTATCATAAAAGGACATATAAAGAAAATATAGAATATACTTAAAAAAATTAAAATACTCCAGTATATTCATCATATCTACCCCAGATCCACACCCCGTGAAAATATAAATTTTAAAATGTGTATATGCTTAGTCTTAAAAAACAATACATATTTTTTTTTGAGAGAACTTAAAAATCAATACTAAAAGTGCTCGATGCAAGTACCAAAAATCAAATTTACGCTTCTGCCAAACCCAAGAATCGGGTACGCATCCAAGTACTAGTGCTCGATGCAAGATTAGTTGTACGTTTCGAAAATGGAGTAAAATTTTGCCTCAACCATTACATAAAATGTCCATTTCATCAAGCTTTTGTAACTTTTGCTCACAAGAACATTCAGGCTGAACTCATCATCATTAATCTAGCACACTAAATTATGCCGTGTTTATGAGTCCACCTTTGGAGTAGGATTTGCTTCTGCAGGCAATTTGACTACGTCTTCGATGGTTTCCATGTCCATCGTCGTATCCTCACCGACTTCAGCATCCTGCGCATCGGCCATTACTTCATCTCTGTCCTCTACTGGGGGGGCTTCAACTCCATTTTCAACTGCGTTGTTCTGAGGCAGAGCATTCCCATTTCCTTCGTAAGCCCCATTCGTATTTTGTTCGCTTGTGAGTGGATATGGATCGCTAGATATTTTCAACGTAGATGTCACCAGTAGATTCTGGACAAGGAAAATCATCGGATAAGATACGTAGAATGATAAACAGATCTGTTTCATGCAGCAGGATACAATCTTGACAGCAGAAGTGAATCTCAAGAAAAAACGGAGCTCGATATTTCGTTTTAAAATTGGAGAATATTTTCCAAAATAAATGGAGAATATTGAAAAATCAGACAAAGTGAAAGTAGAAACATTGAATTCTAAGTATACGCCAGGTGTAAATGCAAGACTATAGATGCAAACAGACTTCCCAAATCTATAGTGCGTAACTACACACAAAATTGCACAGACAACAGATAACTGATACTACAGCACAAAACTCAACATTTCAAATGCATTTTATAAAACTTGATTCGAGCTGTTTTCTCCTTGATTTCGGAAGGGGGGGAGTGAGAGAGTAAAGTACCTTATCGAGAGCCAAAGAGAGCTTTAATAGCTTAGGGTAGATACTTCTTGCAGACAGTAGAATCTGTTTGGTAAGTTAGAACAAGACATTAATAACAAAGATCACAATATATTTTCAACCGCGATATTCCCATAAGAAAATTATATAAGAAAATAACAATGCAGACAAGACATGAAAATGAAAACTTGGTAGTTGGTACCATGCCAAGAGTGAAACTAACTGATGCTTCTATAAAGAAAGAAAGTAGGAGGGGGGCTCGACTAGGCCGAGAATAAGTCAGCACAGAAAGTATACAATGATCACCTCACAAAGCCTCTGTAAGGTAAATGGAGGACCTTCATCAAAGCTATGAAGAGCTGCAAAACATAATCAAAGACAATTGTTAATGATTTATTCGATTATACACAGTATGCCTTAACAAATATCTTATTCCAAGCTATTTGGTGTCTTAAGTTAAAATAGTAATCTTCAGTGTAATGTAAGGCACTATGAGCTCCGGACGACACAAACTTAGACACGTTGCAATCGTAGTAGATTAGGTATATCAGCCTCTTTCTCACTCTCTGAGGAAAAGTAAGTGGAGAGCTAAACAAAATGAAGGAGCAAGAAATAGAGTTTCCTGGAATAACAAACTTGAATACGATTCACGACCTATGCCTAGCCAGTCAAAGTGAAAGAAGAGATGGTAGAGACAGGGAATACCATCATCCAACCTTTTCACCAATTCCTGGAATGTCTCCCCTAATGAGGAAGTCTGCTGCTCGGTGGTCATTTTAGCCTCTGGATATTCTGTGAGGACCTAGCAGATAGAATTTATAAGAGTAGAATACTAGGATTAACTCATAGACAAGACGAAACATATAAACGTGTGTGGAAAACTGATACAATATCAGCCCAGCAACTGAGTACTGTTGGGTTCAGAGGATAGGAAATACTAAAGAAATAAATTATCTGAAGAAATGATATGCTGAAAACCCAGCATACCTCCCCCTACCTGCTTCAGATGGTAGGATAAAATACTCCTTAATTTTTCCCAATCTAGCCTGCAATTATAGGAGCGGAGTGACAATTTATCAAAAGCTCACTCAAAGACTAGTGAGCAAAAATAGGATGCTTTGTACATATTTTTAAAAGGCAAGTTCATACCAACTATATTGCTCTGAGATGACTTCATATAACCATTTTTTCAATTGAGAGAGTGAACAGAAAATATGTTTTAAATTTCTTGAAGGGAACATAGATATTTGTACAAGATCATTAAAGCTTTCATTGCCTACAAAATAAGAAATTCTTTTTTATCTCTAAAACACAAAGGAAGAAGGCTAACATAAACCGGAGATGTAAATGCTCAGATTATGCCAACAAGTCAAAAGAGCACCAACTAATAGCAGTGTCAGTGAGTTACAAATATACTGCCAGATTGCAATATCAGTATCGGCACAATCTCTGATTTATAGCAGTATGGTATGAACAGCATCACCATATATAGATTTACTTCATTACTATTCATGAGCAAATAAAAGACAAAGTAAACTTTATTCACCACTAAATAAGATGAAGATGACACCAATATTACTATATACATATAACAAGCACTGACAGAGAAAAAAAATCATGCTTTTTGAACAAACTGAAAACATAGCTAAATGTGTTTTTAGTATATCTTAGATGGTTAAGAGTTGATACTGAAAAAGAGTTTGCAGCAATTAAATTCTGGGAGAGGATTGCAAATTAAGCATTCTATGGGTAGATTTGAAGTATATATATAAGTTATTCCAGGATTTAGCCTCGTTAATGAAAAAATTTGCAATAATATAGCCTAACAATTTATGATAGTACTAAAGGACAAGACTCAGAGGTGAAACCCAGCAGAGAGTATCAAAACATTATTTTGACACAGAGATAAAAAGGAAACACAAAACCATATCTGCCTTTGACGTGTTCCTGACCTACATCGATGCTGAGATAACTTACGGATAGTTCCGAGTTACTCCACCTACAGGCAAACTAATGACGGACAAGGAGAAGACTAATTAAAACATGGATAGTTTTTCTGACTAGGGATTCTATCAATAAGAACATACCAAAATTTCCCGGTGGATGCGCTTGTTTCCAGTGCGCCCCTTACTTCTTCTTCCGAAAAAGCAGGTTCAGGTTCCAAACCTCTGTGATCACAACAGCCAAGATTTATTCAAATGAAGATGAAATGATATGAGGAAACTTCAGCATTATGATTACAACACCAGAGTTTAAAAACACAGATGCTGAGCTCTTTCACTTTCACTTTACCATATGCTTAAATAACAACTAGTAACTAAATATATTTATGATTCATGCAATGGCTCGAGTGTCACAACAATCCAGACCAGTAGCAATGTAGTAAATGTGTACATTATACCATTTTAAATTCATTTGATTTTAGATCCACGGATTTAGTCCCCATCAAATACGTATGTTTCTAATTTTCTTACAATTTTAATCTTCCATTGCATACGATGAACAAATAGTTCCAACCACCAATAAAACAGCACCACTGGTTCAATGTAACATAACAACAGGCAATTCGACTTCAACACCAGCTCAATCAACGAATTACAACTGTTCCACTCCATACACACATATATACATACAAAAATAATCTCCGAGCTCTCTATCAACAGTTCAAAGCTATAAACTAATGCAGATTACTGAAAGCGGCAGCACTAAACTGAACTCCGGAAAGAAGAAGCAGAAATTGAAATTATTACCCGTGATTCGGCAATTCAGAATCAGGAACTTCATGATTCTGCTCCACAGCGGCATCTCCAGCAGAAGAATTCTGCAGATTCTCGTTTAGCGTTGTCGCCATGCGCAGATTTGGTTGGAAAATTTGGGGAAGTTTGGGAGAGAGAAAATGGGGAAATGGAATATGTCTCTTAAGCCTAATGCCCTCTTTCTGGACTAAGTGGGATATATATTAGGGATGAAGGGGGAAACACTGAAACACATATATGGAGTTCGTTAGCGGAGGGGGAAAACTGAAAAAGGTAAAGAATCAGTATTATTATTTTTGGGGAAAAGGTGCAAATACATCCTTCATGTTGGAACGCCGGGCAAATACCTCCTGAACTTTGTTTATGTGCAAATTCACCCTTTCCTAAAGTTTTCGGGTGCAATTACCCCCTCGTCGTGACGGAAACTACACTTTCGTTGATAAAAAAAATATTTTTGATTCATTTTTATTCTTGTGGACCCTTACAATTTCCAACGGTTATATACTACATAATTGGTGTTAAAAGCTCAAATTAGGAAAAAAATTATTTCGAACCCTAGCTCACAACTATCAAAATTCAGATGAGGTTCTCCAATAATTTGCACGAAAAAGGATGACAGACCACTTGAAGAATATGAGATCATCAATGTCAACAACAAATAGTTGGCTTGGATTGCAAATTATTAGAGAGCTTCGACTGAGTTTTGATAGTTGTGAGCTAGGGTTCGAAACAAATTTTATCCTAATTTGAGTTTTTAGCACCAATTAATTCTTGGAAATTGTAAGGGTCCACAAGAATCAAAATGAATCAAATTTTATCCTCATTCTTGGGTTGGTTCAACTGAAGTAATCTGATCCCCATCTAATACAATAGTATCTTCTTCATTTTGAGAAGCCTTGGTGTAATGAATTTCAATAGGATCAACTGGCATGTTTTCTCTAATGTGATTTTGAAGTAGACAACAAGCCAATATAATTCTACCTTGCAGCTTGATTGGATAGAAATTTGGATTTCTAATGATTCTCCAACGCATCTTAAGCATTCTGAAGCACCTTTCAATGACATTTCTTGCTAAATTATTTCTCCAATCAGTCCATTCTTGGGTTGGTTCAATTGAAGTAATCTGGTCCCCATCTAATACAATAGTATTTTCTTCATTTTGAGAAGCCTTGGTGTAATGAATTTCAATAGGATCAACTGGCATGTTTTCTCTAATGTGATTTTGAAGTAGACAACAAGCCAATATAATTCTACCTTGCAGCTTGATTGGATAGAAATTTGGATTTCTAATAATTCCCCAACGCATCTTAAGCATTCCGAAGCACCTTTCAATGACATTTCTCGCTGATGAATGCTTCATATTGAAAAATTCTTCTGGACTTGTTGGTTGATGTCCAGTCCTCCATTCAGTAAGATGATATCTTTGACCTCTAAAAGGTGCAAGAAAGCCTTTACCATTTGTGTAGCATGCATCCACTAAATAATAATAACCTGAAATTTGAAGGTTTATTATGTATATCATTGATATATATTCAATAAAAATATTAAAAGCATATAGTTCACATACCATCTTGTATTGGTAATCCGTTTCTTCTACCTAAAGCATCTCGAAGTACTCTACCATCATCAGCTGAACCTTCCCAACCCGCAAGTACATAAATAAATGGCATGTCTTGCGAACATACTCCTAAAACATTTGTACTTGTATGATCTTTTCTATTTCGATATCTAGGTTTATCAACATCACATACATAAGCTAGAATTGCAAGCTTTTTCTCGTATTTATGAAAGGAAACTCAAACTAGCTAGCAAGAAACTCGAATTGGTGAACACTTTAGCCAAGAAAAGTAGACATAGGAGCAGGCTAATTGGGTTGAAGAGCGAATGCCTTGGCTGCTTAGACTGATTGGCTAAGAGAGAGAGAAGGGGAACCGGTTAGTCAGATTCAACAGAGAAAGCCAGGTCAGGGCGAGAGAAGAAGGACTTCTCCAAGGAAGACGCTATGGTTGGTTTGGCCAGATTGAATCATAGAGCGTGGTACCGATACCCCTCTCTTCCGTGCTCGTAGGTTGATCGGAGGGGTCGCCTGGAGGCGATTGTTATAGGATCGATTTCGTATGCGTTCGTATCCGTCCGGCGGTAGAAAAGAAATCCTGAGCCAAACGATTGGGCTGCTTTTCTGGGCCTGGACCTAAATCTTCCAAAAGTATCCCTCGAGAGAGGGCCTGTAACGCCCGTTGTCATACCTCTGTGTTTGTACCTTAGGAATTGAGTTGTACTTTTAGAAGATCTCCTGGCTTTTACCTCTGAAAACTGAGCTACTTTCCTTGCTTTGTCACTTTAATGTGGGTACCATCAAGAGCTCCTATGCAATTCTACAAATTTACCTTAAACCATTTCCATTTCACATCAGTGGAATCCTCAGGGACAGAGGAAGGGGCTTTTAACAAATGACTTTGAAGCCTAAGAACTGCATTTAATACATTATTGAAATACCTACTAATTGTTTTTCCTGAACGTAAGAAATTAGTTTTCATCGTACGGTTCTTTTGGTGATGTGCTAGAATGTACAAGAAAATAGCAACTTGTTCATCAACTGTCAGACTCCTTGTTGCTCTCAATTGTCCAATCGTTTCAAGCATGTACACTAGTCTTCTAAAAGTGTACCTATCTATATGCAATTCTTCATGACACCCCGTCACTCTCGTATATCAATCTGTAAATGTAATGCCACCGATCGTACTCATTCACAGAATATGGAGCTTTTAAATAATATATTCGTCAATAATGTGTTGTAATAGTTGCAATCACAAACATCATTAGCTATAACATGTGCATTCTCTCCATATGCATACACATTATAAGAAATAAAAGTTTTTTCCTCCAAATTAAATCCAATCTTGCCATCCTCTTAAACGTATCACCTAAATGTAATTCACAATATAAACATAAATATGATTAAATAATAGACCTTTTAACATGAAGTGCAATGGTTAGACAACTATTCTTTGTATCACAACCGTTTCAGCTCAAAACAATATTACAATAATATCAATACGACAACATCCAACTACATGAGAAACCTCTGTTTTTTAAGGGTTCAGTAACAATTTTCTTCACATACAATATCGAAAATGTTATAATCTTGATTCATGCCCCTATACTAATCCTCTTTTTTAGCAATACCAAGAATTCCGCTAAAAGACATGGATTTAAATTTCTTCACCATCCACATTTCTTTTAATCCATATACGATTATGATTGTTCTCTATTATATTTCAATTAATAAATAGACTAAAGCAACAGTAAAAAAGAACATCGATAGGTGTAGAAGATTAAACATACATAATATAATGAGTTTATTAGCATAATTAATATGACAGAGATTTCTGCAACACCATCAAACTACAAAAACAATAATAAAATATTATACTTGTAAGATCACAAACGATAAAATTCATGAAACAATAAAAAAAAATACAATTGTATTAGGAGGCGTACCATGACAGAAAGAAAGCGCAGACTTTGAAGATAAAAAATATCGATTTAAGCAGAAGAAGAGAAAGAAATCGACTTGCGGAGAAAAGAAGACGACGAGTTTAGAAGAAGATAGGCAGAGCAAGATTTTTATTTGTATTTTGTGCAATCTCAATTAAAATCCCCGTATCAAGAAAAAGAATACCAGAGTTGGAGTAGGGAATAAGAATTTTAGAATATTAGGCTACTTTCCTTGTTTTTTGGATTCTAATTACTTTCCTTATTTTTTAAAAATTAAACCAAACATAGGAATTTAAACTTTCGGAATCAGATTATTTTACTTGTTCTACCAAACACAGGAAATTAACATCTAGGAATCAGATTACTTTCCTAGAGCAGAATCCTTGCCAACCAAAACTGAAAAAGGTAAAGAATCAATATTATTATTTTTGTAACAACAATAACAACACCAACAACAATAATAATAATAATAATAATAATTCAAACTGATTAATTGAATAATAAGGGGGTGTTTGGTAGGTAAGATAAACCCCTACTATATTATTTATATGGGTTTATCAAGTGTTTGGTAGCTAAAACTTTTTGTATTGGGAGCCCGGCATAAATGAATGGCCCGAGCTTATTTCACTGTAGGCTTGTGATAAATAATATCTCGCTACCCCTCGGATTATTTAACTGAACTGGAACAGTATCCCAGATAAAAATATTTTTGCCTACTTTGCCCTCATTACTTTAAGCAGCAACAGAGTAGGAGAGGGTCTCTTCTGTTGCTTGCTGCCGCCGAGGAGCACTTCGGACAAGACGGTGGAAAGACGCCACCGCCGTGCCGTGGGCGTAAGAAAACCAAATCGCGGTGAGAGAAGAGAGAGAGATGATGGTGAGAGAAGAGAGAGTGAGAGAAGAGAGAGTGAGAGAGAGGAGTGAGAGACGAGAGAGTGGCTGTGGTGGAAGAGCTTTTCTCCTCCGCGTCGGAGACCGACTACGGCAGAGGGATTTTCCGGCTGAAAATGCAAACTGATGGAAATTACATGGTGCAGTATCCTGTTAATACGTCGGACACTGCGCCCTACTCTTATTATGCATCGGGCACAAACAACGTCGACAACAACGTTTCTCTCAACCTCGACAGCGATGGCCGCCTCTATCTGTTGAACGGAAGTGCTTTTCTCAAGAATATAACGATGGGAGGATTCCCTCCGCAGGAATCTCTCTCTCTCTCTCATGAGGCTGACGTCGGAGCATCTTTCGGATATACTCTCTTTCTCTCTAAACCCTCGAGGCAATTTGACCCAGAGATGGTCGTCCACAGGCGACGCCTGCGTTCCCAAAAGCTTCTGTGGAGTCAACTCTTTCTGCATTCAGATGGATATTGTGCCGGAATGTCAATGTCTTCCCGATTTCGAGTTTGTTTAGTCCGGCAACAACACTGCCGGCTGCCCGGATGGTGGATGAGAGATGAAGGCAGCAGCGGCGGCGGCGTCGAGGGTGGGAGAATTTTTGTGGCGGTGGTGGTCGCCTGTGGTTGTATAAACTTGTTTGTGGTGGTGGAAGGGATGGGATGGGGGTGGTGGTGGTGGTTGCAGACGAGAGGATAGAGGAGAGGAGAGGAGAGAGAGAGAGCAGGTGGTGGAAGGTGGAACATGTGAGAGGAGAGAGAGAGATGAGTATTATATAATTAGGGGTAGAATTGTCATTTTCCATTTAATCTTGAATTTAAACTATGGTACCAAACAACCAACCTATTATTTACTAAATTTATCTTGACATTATCTTATCTACCAAACACAAAAAATACACTAATAATCACCCCTTATTCACTATATTTATCTCAACATTATTTATCTTGACTTATCCTAACATACCTACCAAACGAGCCCTAACAGTAATAAAAATATCTCTTTTCCGACCCACCGTCAAGTGCTAATTTATTCATTTGTAATATTTGCATATTTCAGATGAGGGGGTTTTTTTTTCTTTCTTTTTTTTTTAATCTTTGCTCGTCCTTTTTCTCTTTTAACAAGTCGAATTTTTAATTATATTTTTCGCTTATCATTCCTGGTTTGTTTGTGAGAACTGAGAAATAAATTGGATTTAAACAGTTTTCTACATTTTTTTTAATAAAGTAATTTATTTGCATTGAAATCTGCCTCCTTTATTGCAGGAAACATAAAACATGTAATGGGATTTGGATGCAATATCGAATATTCTCCAAGCAAAAAAAAATCAGAGAGAAATTATAGGCTATTGAGAAAAGGTGAATTATTATCTTTTGGTTTACCAAAAAGGTAATGACAAAAACATAACAATCTTCTTCAGTTGGAATGTTGGATGAAACCAAGGTAGTTCATACACCAATACCATAAAAAAAAAAAAAAAAAAAAAAAAAAAAAAATCAAATACTGCAAACTCTTCCAACTAGAGAACCACTCAATCTGAGGTTTTATTCTGCGGCAGTGGTTGCAGAGCAGTCCTTGCAGATGCCTGTTTTAACCAAAAAGAATTGTGAAGTTGGACGGTTAGAAACAAATTTACGCGATCAAGAAAGAGAATTTACCTCAGTTTCACCCTCATTCTTGTCTGATTTGTGGGTGATTTGGAGATCCTTCAAGTTCTTTATCAGACTCTGATCAAACATGGGGACAGTCTCAGCAATATCTTTAACAATCTTTGGTCTCTCCTTTGCAGGAGCTGTTTTACTCCCACTCCCTATGTTCTCTTTGTTGTCCGAAGCAGCAGTTATTCTGAACCTTCTCGGGTATGACCTAATTGCAGAGGAGGCTCTTTGTGGTGTCAAAAGAGGTGGTTGGATGATGAAAGATGGATCCTTTTCCATGAAAGAAGTTGTAGTATTCTTGGGGGCTGCAACAGCTATTTGATAAGTTGGATCAGTGCAAGAAACTTGATCAATGGCTATCACATTGGCCGCAGGTTGAACTGCTCCAGTTTCTTCTTCTGTTGCAAGATCTTGTTTGGAAGCTTTGTTATCATCTTGATAGCTCATCGAACTAACTTCAGAACCCATACACTCCAAGGAATCATTAGTCTTAGATGATTCTTCTGTAAGCTCCAACATGACTGAAGCTGTCTCATCAGCATTGGATTCCGTTTCACTTGAATCAGCTGCAGTTTTTTAATAAAGTATAATTAACCAATATAGTTCAATTAACATGAAAAACTAAGACGATAGAGAAGGAATAAACTATAAACTATAATAAGACTATTTAAAGCGATCCTACTATCTGGCTCTAGAACTTCTTCATTCTCATCAAGAACTGTATCTTCTTTAGGGTCAGAGTCCTCATCATTGAATGTTTCATCATCATCGGAAGACACTTCAGAACACAGAAAGGTACTAAATGATCACAACAACAAGAAAAAGGAAAAAGAAATTGCAAATATTGAAAGAGGAATTGATCAAATCACGATCTTCCTTTTAACATACCTTCTACTGATCCTGCATCATCACAATTCTGAATGCCAAAATCTACATTAATCTTGGAACCAAAGCCTTGATCTATTTCTGCACCCTTACCCTCATTCAGCTCCGTTATGACATCAACAGCTTTGGGCACCAGTTCTACTTTCTCAACTTCTGATTCATCCTTTAAATCAGAATTAACCTCATCTTTGGTGTTTGCAATTACAACTGCCAAAGCAAAACTCTGCAAACCATCTCCTTGTTCCTTAACTTCCATGCTACCACCTTCCTTAGCTCCATCAATTTCAGAAAAATTGATCATCTCATCTTCAATTGGGGGCTCCAGGTATTCATCAATTGACATATCCTGATTCTCAGATGAAGCAACTTGTGCTTCACTATATTTCTCAGAATTCTCATCCAAACCAGTAACTCCTACAATTTCGTCCGAACCATCATGGATCTCTTTAAAGAGAGCTATACAATCATCAGAAGACAAATCTTTCTTCAAAAGATCAGGATAATTACCAACTTTTATTAACTCCGCATTCTTCTCAGTCAACCGCTCAGTAATCTCCTCTTTGATTGTGGTTTCTAGTTCGACATCAGTAGACACATTCTGTTTATCAGCCATATCTACCTGTCCATATTTTTTCTCATAGCTTTCTTCCATATCAGTAACTCCCGACATTTCATCCAAACTGTCCAGGCTCTCTTCCAAGTTGATCTTGAGTTCTTGACCATCACCAGTAAACAAGTCCTTTGAAAAATCAGTATATACACTTCCAATTCCTTTCAATAACCTTCCACTCTTCTCAGCCAACCTTGCAGACCGCCTTGTTCCAGTAACTTGCGTAACTGCACTGCCTCCCTTTGCTGCTCTTCTTCTTCGGCTAGTAACACCTGACGGAGCAGGGGTCACGTTCATGTAGGGAGATGGTGCCTCCAACCTCACCCGTGGCTCAATTGATGACTGAGCTATTTCAGACTTGCACGCCTGCAAGACATCGTCACTCCCTTCAACCTGCCAATCACAGAGGAAATCATATTCTGATAAGGAAAATTTATGTAGAAAACAATGTAATATGGATAGAGCATAAACTGATACAGAATTTCAACACAAAAACCTTTAAATTACGCATGATCAACCGAAGACCTTTAAATTTCAAATGAGCATAAACTAATAATATAGAACTTCAACACCGAAAACTAAAGCTTTATAACAAAAGATGAAATGCTTGAACAAATTATCAGTATCATAAACATGATTTCACTTAAATCAGTCGATACAATCCCCACTCCATTAACCGTATAGATGCAAACAAATAGCGCACGATCAAGCATAAGACGAGTAACTAACTGATCAATGAAATGTTCGATAAAAACAACAGTATCGTCAACATGATCACACAAATTCTAATAGCAAAATCCTCACTCAGTTAAGCCTACTTCCACAAACAAACCGATCGATCGATCGATCGATCAATCAAATCAAAGCTCATTAAATCAAAATTTTATTACCAAATCATAAGCACAGCCACAGAGCGATCAGACAAAAATCAAAATCAAAACAATCTGGATTTAGTAGAAAATGATCAATCTACTCACAATCTTAAGCGCTTTCAGAGAATCAGCCATGGCAACATTCGTCAAGTTGGCTGGGATCTTATTTCTCTTGCAGAGAGCCTGCAATTTTCTCCTCGAAAGGCTGTTGAGATCCATTTCACCTTAGATCGATTGATGTACACCCGATCCTCTCTATACGTTGGAAGATTTGGTTTGATTTGACGAGTTTTGGAGTGTTTATTGTGAAGGGGTATTTATAGTGTGCTGTCGGATGGGGTGCTGTGGAAGAATGTGTAGCGGCAACTAAGGAGAAAATCCCTCGCGAATTGCAACAGTTGGAGCGTGGAATTTGAAATTCAAATTTTATATTTTGGAAAGGTAATTAATTATTATTTTGAAAAAAATAGATTTTATTAAATCGGGGCCAATTTATTTTTAGAAATAACTAATCGGTCAAATTTGATCGTAAAAATCATTAAATTGTATTAATTATATACGGCATGACTACTGATATGTTGTGATATCGTTGCACATATATTGAGATATGTTCGTATATAGATCAATAGACAATTATAATCTAAATAATTATTATTTAAATTAATATCGTATTCTATTTTAGACTTTAATCAAATGTATCATTTAAATTGATAAATGTGTTAAGGTCGCAATAGAATATGATATCAACTTTTTTTTTGTTAATTATAAGTTGTGGCCAATAACTTTTATGGTAAGTTTAAAAAATGGTACGACCTTCAAAGAATTCACAAAAATCCATGACGTTTGGGTGAAATTTCAAATATGGTATGGCACGTAGAGGTGTTTACGGGCCGGTTCCGGTTCGAGAAAATTGGAACCGGAACCGGCCCGCCATAGCCCACAGTTCCGGGTCGGAACCGGCCCGTATTGGACGGTTCCGGTTCCGGGTCGGAATCGCTGGTTTAGGGTCCGAACCACCTAATTTTTTTTTTATCTTTGAAAATATAAATTATATTGTAATTCAAACTCATAAATCATCAATGTAATGTATAAAATCGATATAGAACAAAATATATCTTCATTCATAATAATATGTGATCAATTACAAATGAAAATATATAATTATTCAAACACGGTTCCGAAACGGAACCGCCGGTTCATGTTCGAACCTTATTATTATTATCATTATTTTTGGCTTTTTTTCATTCAATTTACCATTGTAATTGTCATTTTTGATCCCTAAGGGATATAATTAACATAAATTAACACAAAATATAATTTAAAACTAAAAAAATAAAAAAAAATGCCGGAACCGCCGGTTCACGGTTCCAAACCATTGGAACCGGAACCGGCCCGTTGACCACGGTTCCGATTCCGGTTCCGTTGAACATCTCTAATGGCACGTGAGCAAATTTTCAGGATAAAACACCTAAATTTTCTTGTCGGGAGTCATGAAATTTTTTGCAACAATTCTAGAAAAATAATTTGTATGATTTTGTATGCGTGAGTAACAAAACAATTTAGATTTTCAATTCTGAAAGTTTACTTTATTCATATTTGAAACTTCTCCCAAAAGATTGTACTATCTTTTAAAGTCTCCCAAAAGTGGGGTCATAAATTATAACTAATCTTTTTTTTTCCTCATTAATCTTTCACTTTTTCTTTTGAGATAAATGGATGCATTGATGATAATAAACTAGCAAACGTGACTGCCAATGAGGCCTAGCTTAAGTGGCTAGTTGAGACACTATAAGACTCTCCTTAGTGAGAGGTCTTGGATTCCATCTCGCCTGCATGCGATGTATTACATTAAGCATCATTGTACATATTAAAAAACATGATTTTATATTGGAAAAAACATGGTTTGTAGTTCGCAGGCGATGTATTACATTAAGCATCATTGTACATATTAAAAAACATGATTATATATTGGAAAAAACATGGTTGCATCATTGTACATATTAAAAAACATGATTATATATTGGAAAAAGCATGGTTTGTTGTTTGTACGGGATGACCGGTTTTTATACTAACACATCTCTCTCTCTCTCTATATATATATATATCTATATATATATATACCTTGTAATTCTAAAAAAAATAAGGAAACATGATTATTACTCCCTCCTATTCTTTTTATATGTCATCCTAAGCTCCAACACGTTTATTAATAAAAAAATATTCTCCCCAACATAGCCTTATTTAATGCTAATTTATTCTTAATAACACAGGCCTTTTTTGATGAAAAAGAGATGAAATAAGAATAATCATATGTTGAGTAATTAATAAAAGATGAATTGAATAAGGATAAATAAGTCTAAAAATTTCAAAATGTCATACAAATTGCAATTAAATGGGAAGCTTAGAACGACATATATTAAAGATAGGAGGGAGTATTTATTAGACAAATTAACAATAATATTCTACAGATTACCTGTCATTCTATTGAGGATTTATCAATCAAAGTAACCGTTCGATTTGAAATAATGTTACGTGAGAACGGTTTAATTACTGTATGATACGATTAATTATGATACGTGGGCTCTTGGCATGGGCGTGACTACGAGATTAAGATGTATTTCTGTTGATTTAATTTTCCTTTGGTTTAGTTTGTATTTATTTGTTAGTTTTATATTCTTAGTTGGATAGGTAAATCATGTCTTTGGGAAAAGATATACAGTATACCTCTAGCTAGTATCTATTTTTTCATGTTATGCAATACTAATACTAGTATTATTTTATTTTCTGCAAAATATGGAGTTTTTGCATCTCAAATTTGAGAGTTTTATACGCCATGAAACAAATTATATTGAGTTTTATACGCCATGAAACATGTTGGATTCGAGCTAGTAGTTCAATTGGAGTTGGCAAGTTTATGTAGAAGAAAAATTGACTGAAGTGTTTTGAGCTGTGTGAACACATAAATTGGTTTCTGAGTTTCAGTCTGAGCTAGTTTGATGTGGAACATATTTGAAAGATTCTTTCCATATTTTATGTGAATTTTGCGGAGATATTTTCTTTATCCATATATAACACGGAAAAGATATTATATTGCAGATATATCTACTTATCCCACAAGGCAAAGGAGGTGGAGAGCATATCTAAGGTTTTTCAAGACCTATATATATCTACACCAAGATTCGTTGAAGAGAAAGGTTGCCGCTGCTATTGTTATTGTTCATAGCCATATACTTTCGTGAGAGTATTTTTCTTATTGTTCTTGAGAGAGTTTATTTCATATATAAACACTTTTGTAAGGGGGTTAGGTGTCGAGTTGCGACTCGAAATTATATTGTAGGTGGTGCACTTGCAATCATCAATTCACGTAGATCGAAAAAGGGTGTGAGTGAACGGGTAGCATAAAGTGGAAGACTTGTATGCGTAAGATCTTATGTAACTACAACTTCGAATAGTGGATTGATTCTCTCTTGGGCGTGGCCCCCCAGACGTAGGTTGATTAACCGAACTGGGTTACCATTCTGTGTGTCATTTACGTAGCTCAGTTATTATATTATGTGTTATATTCCATACTAAGTTTTGCTGTGACAGATTCATACATTATATGCATAAAGTGCTTGGTTTAGAAATTTCAATTGGTATCAGAGCGGTACACCGACTATACAGGTGTTGATCCAGGGACAAATTTCTAAACCTGTTGCAGCATTTGAGCTACAATGGCTTCAAATGAAGATTATTTTGTGAAACTTTCAATTTTGGATGGATCTAATTATTGTTATTGGAAGGTTCGTCTCAGGTCATACATTAGGTCTATCAATGAGAGTGCATGGACCGCTGTGGAGTTTGGGTGGAGTCCTCCCGTAAAAGCTGATAAGAGTGAGAAATTTAGAGATAAATGGCTTATAAGAGAATTGACTACTTCATGTATGAATCAAAAAGCCATTAATATTATTCAATCAGCTGTTAATATGGAAACATTCTCTCTCATATCTACATGTGAGACTGCAAAAGAAGCTTGAGATACTCTTAAAAATATTTGAAGGTAATGATCGTGTGAAGGGTCATAGACTTCAACAACTCACATCCAGATTTGAGATATTGAAAATGGAAGAGTATGAGACTATAGGCGAGTTTCATTCCAAACTTCTCAAAATTTCCAATGAGAGCTTTGCTTTGGGGGAAAAGATGTCTGAAGAAAAATTGGTGAGAAGATTTTAAGATCTCTTCCAAAAAGGTTTGACTTCAAAGTTGCAGCTATTGAAGAAGCAAGAGACTTGTCTACTATGAAGCTGGATGATCTAATTGGATCATTGAGAATTTTTGAAATAGGCATGGAGGGTGACAAACCAGAAAAGTGGAAAAACGTTGCTTTTGCAGCAGATAATGTGAATCAGGTGTCCGAGTCTGTGCTAGATAGTCCTGAAGTATTTGTGAAATTCTTGAATATGATCTCAAGAATCGCTGAAAGAGCCATTGATCGATTTGAGAAGAAAAATATTTCTGGAAAATCTTCAAATAGTCATTCATCTACTTTTTTAGAAGAAAGAAGTAAAAGGAAGAAGAAAGATTTAGTGGCTCATATTGCCACGGTGGAAGGACAAAAGTTGGATCAGTATTCAACATATGACACTGATGATGAAGATGTGAATAATGAAGATTTCTTGATCGAACTCTTTGAAACACTTAAGAGTAAGTGTGAAGAAGTGGGTGGTATCAATGGCGAATTGAACGTGAAG
Organism: Agastache rugosa; assembly: GCA_031470985.1. Taxonomy (NCBI): domain Eukaryota; kingdom Viridiplantae; phylum Streptophyta; class Magnoliopsida; order Lamiales; family Lamiaceae; genus Agastache; species Agastache rugosa. Next base: position 18,091,894 of record CM062609.1, read on the forward strand.
ATCAAGGAGATGTGTAAAGAAAGAGACATCTTGAAGGGTCAAATTTGTGAACTGTGTCAAGAACGAGATAGTCTGAAAGCTCAAAATAATGCTCTTCTATTTGAAGTCAGTCAAATGAAAGAAGACAATTTGAAGAAAACCAAAGAGCTAGAACACTTCAACAAAGTTATGAAGATGATGAACAATGGGACTGAAAAGTTGAATCAAATTTTAGAGACAGGTTAGAGTTCTACAAGCAAGGCTGGTCTTGGTTATCGAGATCATCAATGGAAACATGTGGATCCCAACAAATAAAGTACGTTTGTTCCTGCCAAAGAGAAAGTGTTGGGAAAATTATAAGGTTTTGATTTGATACCAAAACCCAACTGATTCTTCAACCGAATAGATGATCGCGTCAACCTAAATAGTGTTGTCCAGCTCGCCTGTTTGAGCTTTAGATTTTCTAAGCTTACAGGTTAAGGAAGCGGAAGACAGCAGTCGACCCAATTTGTGTTTACTAGTCGGCCAGAAGACAACGATCGACCATTGTGTTTACGAGTCGCTAGCAAAAGACGACGAGCGTCAACCTTCACTCGAGTCCTCCAAGAGCCGATCAAGCGAAGAGAATTCGAGTCGAGTTCAAAACACAATGTCAGATGCAGAACAAATGGAACTATCTCCGAAGACTTCACTTCAAGACGATCCGATTCGAATTCAAAAGCCGACTCTAAAGGCGAGAAGATCCCGGAATCAGAGGAAGTCAACCTACCTCGACCAATGAGGGATTGCCAAATCAGCATCCTAGACTTCAGGACCTAGGATGTGACACAAATGAAGACAGGTGCAAATTCGCCCAACGGCAGATCTTGTATTTAAGAAGAGTAGGTAAGATTCAAACGGCTCCTCCAACGGCTAGTCTTGAATCTCTACCTATATAAACCCGTCTTCAACCTCAGGATCAGATACGAAAAACCCTCTACAAGCTTTCATTATCTGAAATCATCAATCTTTCAAAAGCTCTCAAGCAGTTCCACATAGATCAAAGAACACTTTATCTTAAAGTGTTTCTAGTTCAGAAACTGCTTAGTTTTTCGTCTGTTCCCTAGGCCAAACTCTTTGTACATCTTAAGCCTAGATTTCGAACGAGTTCATCATACTCTAAAGTTCTTAATTGTAAGAACTCGTTCACAATTGGAACCCCAAACCAAACCCCTCTTACCCAGAAAGGTTAGGTCAAGGTTACGCTTGCTTGAAGCGGGAAATTCAAGTGTGTAAGGTTTTTTCAGTACCCGTAAACTGAAAGGTTAGGCTTGACAGTGCCCGCAAACTATTGGAACACAGCTCGGGTTAGAGTTGTGAAGTTGCTTGGTACTTGGAAACCAAGTGGTAGTGGATTACCAGTGAACCTGGTCATGGACGTAGGAGGTGTTACTCCGAACCACGTAAAAACTCGCGTGCTCTTTACTTTCTCTTTATTTCAGTTTTGTACTAACTCTTTCATATCATTGCATATTTGTTCAAAACTGCACACGCAGCTGATCTCCAAAGACAGCTGTGTCTCTCTGAAAGTTGCACAACTTGACTAAACTGAAAACATAAAGTTAATCTTTTCAAACTGAGTTTTTCTAAGTAACCGAGCTAAGTTTTCAAACCACCACTTTCCGCACCGCCAGCTGAGTTATTTACCCAGCTGACCCTCCCTACCGGATCGATAACTAAGCTCACCAACTCTGTGATTTAACTTGAAAAAGTTTCGAAAAATCTACTTGGTGTATTCACCCCCCCTCTACACCAAGTACCCAGCTCAGGGACCATCAATTGGTATCAGAGCAGTGGTTCAACAGACCACCGTTTCTGTATCAAGAGATCTCTCTTGACAATCTGTCAGTGGTCATCTGAACAGATCCTCTTTGTGAAAAACTCATATTATTACATACTGCATATTTCTATGGATTCTTATCTTAACAGGAATCTTCCCACCTTCTCGGTAGACGATTATGCAATATGGAAGTTCAGACTGAAGAGCTTTCTCTGTGCGCATCACGATATGATGTGGGACGTCATCACAGACGGACCCATCATTATCTACAAATCAGGGAACGAGCTTGTACCAACTCAAGATGGCGAACAACCAAGATATCAGCTCATTCCCAAGCCCAAGAGTGAGCATACCTCAGAAGAAAGGAAGCAGGCTGGACTAGACAGCTTCGCAAGGAACACCATATCTTCAACGGTCTCCAATGCCTACCTCAGTAAAATCATCAAATGTGAAACCGCAAAGGAGATGTGGGAAACCCTAGCAAAACTATGCGAAGGGTCGGAGGAGATAAAGGAGAGCAAATTCACGATTGCATGCCAGAAGTTTGATAACTTCAAGCAGCTGGTCAACGAGTCCATCGAAGGGATGGAACTTAGATTCTCCAACATTGTGGTGGAAATAGAAACCATCAGAACTGGGAAATACACCCAGCGAGAAAAAAATCTAAAAGTTCTTTCAGCGCTCACAGCTGAATGGAACACCTATAAGGTGGTACACCAAAGTCGAAGTGACTTAGGTGATCTTTCAACTGAAAGATTATTCTCCCTGCTCAAAGCCAACGAGTACAACTTGAAGATTACAATGAAAGAATCTTCAAACAATCAGAATGATGGAGAGCTGACACCTGCAACAAAGGAGATTGCGTTCAGAGCCAACTCTGACAAATCCGCATACATGCAGTCAGCTGAGTCATCGAAGAAGGATAAGAAGGACATGAGCAAGGAAGAGCTACTTGAAGAAATAGCCATGCTGGTCAAAAACACAACAGACTCAACACCAGCAAAGGCAAATACAAGAAGTTCGCAAGAACTTACAGAGACAAGTACACAGCAGCTGATGAGAAGTCAGCTGACAAACGAACAGAAGAAGGTTGCTTCAACTGCAAGGAACCAGGACACTACCGGCTAGATTGTCCAAAGCTGTCCAAGAAAGACAAAGACCAACTGAAAGCTAAAGCAGCTGACAGAAGGAGAGCTTATATCGCCGATGAAGAATCAGAGTGCAACAAAATGGATGACATGCCAATTTCAGACTCGGAAGAAGAAGCCCTGATGGCCCATGATGAACCTGATTGGGATACATGCTTCATGGGACAAATAGACGGCATCGATGAAGATGAGGTAATGTCTCGAACTCAAAATTTATCTAACATCTCACCATCACACAAACACTCTACACAGGTCTCAGAATCTGGACTACCTGATTGGAGTCTAGTAGAGAAAGTAATGAACGATTCCAAGGAGCTTCAAGAGATCCTTGACGTCATTATGTGTGAGAATGCCGAGCTGAAGGCGGAACTGGAAAAGACAAAAGTATCGGACGCAGCTGATACAACTCAGCTCCAACAGGAAGTCGTTTCACTAAAAGACAAAATAGTGAAACAAGATCAGCTGATGAAGGAATTCTACTATGAGAAGAAACAACTGATAGAAGATGTGGAAAAGGTCACAGCTGAATCGGAAAAGAAGTCAGCTGAGATCATTGAGCTGAAAAGCACCGAAGAAGTACTATCTAAAAAGATAGTAGCTCTCATCAAAGCCACGTCAACAATGGACGAGATCATTAGTGCTCAGCGTCCAGCGGCACTCAAAGCGGGACTGGGATACAACGAATCAAATGATGCCTCAAACATTGCCTCCACAAGTGGAACAAAGGTAATGTTTGTACGTGCGAACGAACCTCCAATCCCAGCAGCTCAGCATCAACAGTTGAGGACACAGCAGGCGTCAGGAAGACCAGCTGTGAAACATCATCAAGCTCCGTCGAAGACACAGCAGGCATCAAGAAAGTCAGCTGTGCGACAACCTCAAGCCCAACTCAGACAACAACGTGCTCAACCTCAACGAAGACAACAGGCTGGATTTCACAGATACCAGCAACAGAAACAGCACGTTGAACGATATCAACCGGGATATCAGAGATACCCAGCTGGATACCACTCACATGAGTACCAGCTGGATAATTATTTCCAGCCACAGCATCATATGAGACAGCAGAGACAAAGGAACGTCTCAGCTATGCACACAGCTGGAAACCAAAAGAAATCAAGACATCAAAACGGGAAGACACGGAGATCAAGACCCCGCCAGCAACAACCGAAGAACACAAAAAATGTGTATATCGACTCAGCTGGGAGAATCATCAGATCAAATGACTCAATTCGAGTCATCAAGCAGATCTGGGTCATCAAAGGATCTCTGTCTAACCCACAAGGACCCAATTAAAACTGGGTACCTGAATTTTAATTTTTTGTTTAGGTTGCAAGGAATCGACGCATCTCTGAGGAGTCGATGAGAACGCTATGGTACTTGGACAGTGGATATTCCAAGCACATGACGCACCTAAAGCATCTACTCCAGGAGTATATCGAGCTTACAGGTCCACAAGTAACATTTGGTGACAACTCCAAAGGCCTAACCAAAGGTTATGGTGCATTTAAAACTAGAAATATTATAATCCCAAATGTTTCTTATGTACAAGGATTACAACATAACTTACTTTCCATTAGCCAATTCTGCGACAATGGTTTTTCTGTCAAGTTTGATGCACAGTGAAGCACAGGGAAACCAAGCAGATACTCCTAAGAGGGAAAAGAGAAGGAAATATGTACTTTCTTGTGGAACGAGCGACCTCCGGAGACTTGTCTTGTATCGAAAAGCGATGAAGTCACCGGCTGTGCGCACGTACGGCTGAATCATCTCAACTTCAAGACAATCAACAAACTGGCTAGGAACCAGCTCGCTAATGGAATTCCAGATCAAATATATGACAAAAGTCATATGTGCAGCGCATGTCAACAAGGAAAGCAGACAAGAATTTCATTCTCTCTCAAGCCAGTTCAGTCAACTGATCGAGTACTTCAACTTCTTCACATTGATCTTTTTGGTCCAAATACTCCAAAGAAGCTTCAATGGCAGAAAATATACTCTGGTCGTTGTGGATGATTTCTCAAGATTCACATGGGTATCATTCTTGTACCAGAAGAGCGAAACCAGGACTAAGCTGCCTATCCTGCTGGAAAGATTATCAACACAGAAGGAGTGCAAGATAATGTCAATAAGATCATATCGTGGAACGGAGTTTCTGAATGAAACTATTTATGATTATTGCGAGAAGAACGGAGTTCAACACCAAACATCTGCAGCACGCACACCTCAGCAGAATGGTGTAGCAGAAAGAAGAAACAGAACTCTCAAGGAAGCAGCTACCTCAATGCTAGCTAGCTCTGCCATTCCAAAGAAGTTCTGGGCTGAAGCAATCAACACAGCTTGCTTCACTCAGAATCGCTCCCTACTCACATCAAGGCAAGGAAAGACACCGTATGAGCTATGGAACAACAGAATACCATACATAGGGTATTTCAAGGTATTCGGATCCAAGTGTCACATCCTCAACAATGGGAAGACACAGCTCAAGACGTTCGATGAGAAGACAGACCGAGGAGTATCCCTTGGTTACTCCGCTGTGAGTAAAGCATACAGAGTCTTCAACAGAAGAACTTAAATAGTCGAAGTAACTCCACATGTTACCTTTGACGAATCCTCCTTCGAATATAGAGAGTCTATCAAACGAAGAAATGAAGGAGAATCTTCAAGACTGATTCAGACAAGAGCTCAAGAAAATAGAATCCGGAATCTGGCCGAACCATTAATTTGGGACGATGAGCCAGAGGAGGAACTTCAAATCAACCAAGAAGCTCCACCAGCTGGAAATCGAGAAGAATCATCAACGCCAAATCAAGGGGGAACTTCATCAGCTGGAAATCCAAACACAGCTGAGTCCCCAGCTCCATCTCCAGCTGAGCCTCTACAGAAGTCTCCTCAAAACCTAAATCAAAGAGAACCAATCTCTCAAGATTTAACTCCTGAGCAACTACAAGTCAGACGAAATTTAGCCACGTCAAGCATCAATCAATTGGAAGAAGAAATTCGCAAGAGGAGAAGATGGATTGAAGACCATCCATCATCAGCAATCATTGGAGAACCAAATGACCAAGTCAAAACCAGAAGCTCAGCTGCTCAAGCTTCATCGGATCATCAAGAAGCAGCTGACACAGCTCAACTCTAAGTAGAGCTAGGACTGACGAACTATGATGAAGACACAGCTCTAATGGCGTGTTACGTAGCTCAAGTACCAGAGCCTCAATCAATTCTCGAAGCTTTGAAGAGCGTGCCTTGGACAAACGCCATGCAAGAAGAGCTGAACGAATTCCTCAGAAATTGTGTCTGGGAATTGGTCGACAGACCTCAAGAAGTCAAAGTCATAGGACTCAAATGGATATTCAAGAACAAATTAGATACCCTGGGAGTCGTCATCAGAAACAAAGCTCGACCGGTTGCCAAGGGCTACACTCAGCAGGAAGGAATTGACTTCGAAGAATCATTTGCTCCAGTAGCACGATTGGAAGCAATCAGACTTTTTCTCGCCTATGCAGCACATCACAAATTCAAGGTCTATCAAATGGATGTGAAGTGTGCATTCTTAAATGGAGAAATCAAAGAAGATGTCTACGTTGAACAACCTCCAGGATTCGAAGTAGAAGGAAATAAAGTCTACAAGCTAAAGAAGGCTCTTTATGGATTGAAGCAAGCACCTCGAGCTTGGTATGACACTCTGTCAAATTTTCTCGTATCCAAAGGATTCAAGAAGGGCTCAATAGACAGAACTCTCTTTACCATCAAGTCAGGAGAAGATATCCTGGTTGTTCAAATCTACGTAGACGACATCATCTTTGGATCAAGATCAAACTTCTTATGCCAAAGATTTGGAGAGATGATGTCAGAGAAGTTCCAAATGTCCATGATGGGAGAAATGAGTTTCTTCCTAGGACTTCAAGTCAAGCAATCATCAGAAGGGATTTTCATAAATCAATCCAAATACGTGAAAGACTTGATCGCCAAGTATGGAGTTCAAACCAGCAGAATTGTAAAGATTCCAATGAACACCAACTGGAAGATTGAACCAGGAACTGAAGGGAAGTCAGTTGATTCCAGCAAATACAGAGGGATAATAGGATCCATGCTGTATCTAACAGCAAGTCGTCCAGACATCTCTTTCGCAGTCGGAGTGTGTGCCAGATTTCAAGTTGATCCAAAGGAAGCACACATGCAAGCAGCCAAGAACATTCTCAAATATCTCAAAGGAACTCAGAATGTTGGGCTGTGGTACCCGGTGAAGACAATCTACGGTTCGGATACTCGGATTCGGACTTCGGCGAGATCGGTTGGACGAGAAAATCAACTTCAGGAACTTGTCAGTTCTTAGGAAGTAAGTTGATTTCATGGTTTTCAAAGAAACAAACGTGCGTCGCAACTTCCACGACAGAAGCAGAATATATGGCCGCCGGAAGCTGCTGCTCACAAATTCTCTGGCTGAAACATCAGTTGGATGACTATGAAGTGAAAACTGGACATGTTCCAATTTTCTGTGATAGCTCAAGTGCGATTGCCATTTCAGAGAATCTAGTACTTCACACAAGATGCAAGCATGTAGACGTACGACATCATTTCATCAGAGATCACGTAGAAAAGAAGGAAGTGATTGTTGAGAAAATTCACACAGACATACAGTGGTGATATTCTCACAAAACCGGCCGATAGAAGCAAGATTCAAAATGCTGTGCGGATTACTTGGACTACTCAACCCAGACGATGCTTCACCCAGCTGAATGGAAGCAGACCCAGCTGAATGGAAGCAGACCCAGCTGAATGGAAGCAGGCCCAGCTGAATGGAAGCAAACCCAGCTGAATGGAAGCAGACCCAGCTGAATGGAAGCAGACAACTGCAAATCAGAATCAACGTCACTGATATCAGCTGAGAAAGAATTCATCTAAACCAGATGCTGAAAGTGAAGAATTATTCGAGTGAGGGAACCAAATTGGAACCACGATGACCCAAAGACACCCACTCAACCGAGGTATCAGTGACTACAATGATCAGCTGAGAGGTTTGCAACAACATTAATTACACCTACTCAACCTGTTTTTCTGTCATCTCATATCTTGTCATATCTAATCAATCTTAATTAAGAGTCTGCAAAGAATTGAATCATGGGAGTTTCGAGGCAAAAGTCAAAACGCCTCAACCGTTCTCTCTCGCGCATTAACTCACATCTTCTAATCAAGAAATTGACACGACGCGAGAATCACTCCTAATCGTAGATCTTCTTATCAACAGACAAATCTTGATCGTCCATTCATCAAGAAAACTCTTTAAATATGCTAAAAGATATACGTAAAGCATTGCATCTCCCCTAAAAAGTTTTTCGGCATTATTTCTTATTTCCATCAATTGGTATTATTTGTTTCTACTAACAAAAGATGCAGAAGAAGAACATGGAATCCAGAAAGATATCTCCCGAAGCCGATAAAACTTGAAGAATCTGTCAAAGCTTCAAGATAAGAGTTGCTTAACTCTCAAAGAAGACGGAAGTCCAGAAGAAGGTGAAGCCCTTCGACAGATCCAGGCCAGCACAGTGAGAGACTGCAAAGCTCAAGAACGTCATTCACCAGGAAGGTGCAGATATCTCTCTGGGAATGTCAAAGGAAAAAGACCTCCTCAGCCCCATTGATTCTCTCAACATAAAAGAGAGAACGGGACATACAACTCCCTGGGATGCAAAAATCAACGTCAACAGATCTGGACCAAATGTTGATAAAGTCGGAGTATTCAAGAGCAGTCATGACAAAGCTCTTGCTCCACCACAGGAGGCACAGAAAAAGATGCAGGAGACAAAGCAGCATGCATCTATCTCCGTCCCAGCTGGGAATCGGAGACAACTTGAGGAGACAAAACATGCTGAAGCACCGTCTTCAAACAGAAGACTCAAGTCAAAGGTGCTCAGTCAGTCAGCCGAGAAGCCAGCTGACATTATGAGAGAATTCGTAATTACTCTCCGAGGAGCAGAAGGCCCACAAGCGGTCGTTTCTTACGGTGGAGAAGAAGTTCATACGCCTGCGTGAACATCATCGTCACCAACACCGCAACGGAGTATTCCAGCTGATCAACCAAGCTTAAACCCCAGGACAGATGGAATACTTCAACCGCCTTCTCCTTAGTTTCCTTCAGCTCCACAGGGACACCAGCTTCAAGATCTTCCGATGAAAGATGCTCAAGTCCCTGCACCAAGCTTAAATAAGAAACATCACCCAGCCAATGATCACCTGCAGCTGGATGATGATGATATGAGCTGAACACAAGTCCCTCAAGTGCTGAATCAGACTTTCTCATTCAATCTAAGAAGTCTGAAGAAGCAAAATTTGCAAGGAATGAAGTTGTGCCCGACTCAGAAGATGCTATCTCCCGTGCCAACTCATCCCTCCAAGCACTCACCGGATCGCCCAGCTGAATCAGGCCAAGGACGTTGTGTCTGTAATCACAGCTGAGGCTAATGTTACTGAAGAAGAGCCAGCTAATACAACAGCTGAGCCACTTAGACTCCAAACCTCGCTGCTCAGAGCTGAAAACCACAGTTTCGCCAAACTAAAACATCGCTTCAGCCGATGGTGTATCTCTCCCACCCTGTTTTGATCATGCCAAAAAGGGAGAAGTAAGGAAGAAGAGGGACAAGTCAAAGAAGAGGCAAACTGTTGAGCTAGAGGAACCGAATTTGAATCGAATCGAATTTGAAGAAACGAGTCAAAAGAAAGAAGCAACGGATGCGAGAGAAGACCCCGGCCAACCGGATTGAAAAGGCGAAGATTTGAAGTTTTTTTTCTTCTTTCTTTTTCCTGTGTTATAATGTATATTTTTACATTAATAAAACACAAGTTTTTCTGCGTCATAAGTTGTCTCAGTTAGGTTTTGGCATCATCAAAAAGGGGGAAATTGTTGGGAAAATTATAAGGTTTTGATTTGATACCAAAACCCAACTGATTCTCTAACCGAATAGATGATCGCGTCAACCTAAATAGTGTTGTCCAGCTCGCCTGTTTGAACTTTAGATTTTCTAAGCTTACAGGTTAAGGAAGCGGAAGACGACGGTCGACCCGAGTGTGTTTACAATGAGTCGCAAAATATAGCGACGGCGTCAACCTTCGGTGAGTCCTCCATGAGCTGATCAAGGCGAAGAATTCGAGCTGAGTTCAAAACACAGCCGGTCCAGCTGTACAGAACAAATGGAACTATCTCTGAAGACTTCACTTCAAGACAGTCCAGCTCTGAATTCAAAAGCCAGCTCTAAAGGCAGAAGATCCCGGAATCAGAGGAAGTCAACCTACCTCGACCAATGAGGGATTGCCAAATCAGCATCCTAGACTTCAGGACCTAGGATGTGACACAAATGAAGACAGGTGCAAATTCGCCCAACGGCAGATCTTGTATTTAAGAAGAGTAGGTAAGATTCAAACGGCTCCTCCAACGGCTAGTCTTGAATCTCTACCTATATAAACCCGTCTTCAACCTCAGGATCAGATACGAAAAACCCTCTACAAGCTTTCATTATCTGAAATCATCAATCTTTCAAAAGCTCTCAAGCAGTTCCACATAGATCAAAGAACACTTTATCTTAAAGTGTTTCTAGTTCAGAAACTGCTTAGTTTTTCGTCTGTTCCCTAGGCCAAACTCTTTGTACATCTTAAGCCTAGATTTCGAACGAGTTCATCATACTCTAAAGTTCTTAATTGTAAGAACTCGTTCACAGTTGGAACCCCAAACCAAACCCCTCTTACCCGTAGGTTAGGTCAAGGTTACGCTTGCTTGAAGCGGGAAATTCAAGTGTGTAAGGTTTTTCGGTACCGTAAAGGCGAAAGGTTAGGCTTGACAGTGCCCGCAAACTGTTGGAACACAGCTCGGGTTAGAGTTGTGAAGTTGCTTGGTACTTGGAAACCAAGTGGTAGTGGATTACCAGTGAACCTGGTCGTGGACGTAGGAAGTGTTACTCCGAACCACGTAAAATCTCGCGTGCTCCTTACTTTCTCTTTATATTCAGTTTTGTACTAACTCTTTCGTATCATTGCATATTTGTTCAAAACTGCACATGCAGCTGATCTCCAAAGACAGCTGTGTCTCTCTGAAAGTTGCACAACTTGACTAAACTGAAAACATAAAGTTAATATTTTCAAACTGAGTTTTTCTAAGTAACCGAGCTAAGTTTTCAAACCACCACTTTCCGCACCGCCAGCTGAGTTATTTACCCAGCTGACCCTCCCCAGCTGGATCGATAACTGAGCTCACCAACTCTGTGATTTAACTTGAAAAAGTTTCGAAAAATCTACTTGGTGTATTCACCCCCCCTCTACACCAAGTACCCAGCTCAGGGACCATCAGAAAGATAAAGAGAAACAAGATGAAGCCAAACCTCAGGGTCAGCATAAGTTTGTTCAACATTCTGACACCAGGAAGTAGGCTCAAACTCGGACTCAGAATCCACGAATTGAGTCAAATCGGCAGGTCCAGTACTCTTCTCATCGAGGGAATAACTTATTTGTTCCTATTTGTCATTATTGTGATCGTCCGGGACATATTAGACCACATTGCAGATTTTATCTTGATTATAGAAGAAAGATGATGAATACAAGAACTTTTCAGTCAAATAAAGTTCTTATTAATGGATGACGTGACAAGGAGGGCATTGGTTATTCTAGAGACAAAGCACAACATGTACCACAGAAGACACAGTCTGTTCCTAGACGTGCATGTTTTAAAGCCAGAAAGTCTCAATCTCAGAAAATATCTGCAAATACATATCGTCCAATATGTCACTATTGTGACAAACCATGTCATATTAGACCAAATTGCAGATCCTAGCATAAGAATAAACGGGAGAAGAGAAGAAGAAAAGTTCAGAAGACGTGGGTGCGAAAGCTAGTACATGTTCATGTACATGTTCCTGATAATGTTGGAACAGTTGGAGAAATGTCATCTCAATATGATCCGATCGCTGCTGATGATGTTGCTACAAAGAAAATTGTTTCTTTTGCAGGTATTTCAGAATCCATCAATGTTGATGAAGCTTGTCCATCTGGTGTGAAGTTGATTGAGCCAGAATCTGAGTCTGCAAGAACTAGATCAGATTCCGAAGAAGAAGAAGAAGATATTGATGAAGTCACTGATTCTGAAGGTGATTCGAGCGATGGGAAAAGTTTGGATGCAACTGCAAAGACTGGAAAGACGAGTTGTGCTCCGTCATTTTGTCCTCGCGATTTTGTCATTTCTGTTAGACAAAAATGAGGAGTAAAAAGTTGAAGTTGGTGTGATTCTGCTACTACGGAGTGTTACATCCTATTGAATAATGTTTTGAAGTTCTCCTAATACTTGATTAAGTGGGAGTTGTGATCCAAGAAGTTGTTTCTCATATTCATTGTTCGAGGGGGAGTTGTGATAATAGGAAGCCGGTGCTTATACCCTATTGCTTGATTGAGGGAGAGTTACATCATCATCTTCATATGCGCTGTCGTCGTTGAGATAAGTATGAAGATATTTAATATTATGATTATTTATTGATTGCCTGGATTATGGTTTTGTCTACATAAATGCCAAAGGGGGAGATTGTTGGATTCGAGCTAGTAGCTCAATTGGAGTTGAGAAGTTTATGTAGAAGCAAAATTGACTGAAGTGTTTTGAGTTGTGTGAGAATATAAACTAGTTTCTGAGCTTCAGTCTGAGCTAGTTTGATGTGGAACATAATAGAACATATTTGAAAGATTCTTTCCATATTTATGCGGATTTTGCGGAGATCTTTTCCTTATCCATATATAACACGAAAAAGATATTATATTGCAGATATATCTACTTGTTCCACAAGGCAAAGGAGGTGGAGAGCATATTTAGGGTTTCTCAAGACCTATATATATCTACACCAAGATTCGTTGAAGAGAAAGGTTGCCGCTGCTATTGTTATTGTTCATAGCCATATACTTTCGTGAGAGTATTTTTCTTATTGTTCTTGAGAGAGTTTATTTCATATATAAACACTTTTGTAAGGGGGTTGGGTGTCGAGTTGCGACTCGAACTTAGATTGTAGGTGGTGCACTTGCAATCATCAATTCACGTAGATCGGAAATGGTGTGAGTAAACGGGTAGCATAAAGTGGAAGACTTGTATGCGTAAGATCCTCTGTAACTACAACTTCGAATAGTGGATTGATTATCTCTTGGGCGTGCCCCCCAGACGTAGGTTGATTAACCGAACTGGGTTACCATTCTGTGTGTCATTTACTTAGCTCAGTTATTATATTATGTGTTATATTCCGTGCTAAGTTTTGCTGTGATAGATTCATACATTATATGCATAAAGTGTTTGGTTTAGAACTTTCAGTATTGAATTCCAAATTGAGATATGTAAAGAAAGTATGGAAAACCTTAAGTCTTCTTGTAGTCTTCTATCTAAATCGCTTGTGGACACGACTATATTAATGTCGTGTACAAGATACTTCTTGAAGGACAATACAATTTGTTTTTTACTGTTGAGATCGTTTTACACAAGATTCCGCCTTCCGGTAATTGTGGATCTTAATTTGTTCATCAATTTTAATCGTATTATTATAAAGGCGTCGTATTTATTATCTTGTACGGCCTTCATTTCATCTGTATTGGTGGCTGACTATTATTCTGTGCTTTAATGATATCTATTCTTCTCAACTTTAAAAATTGTAACAAAATGTAAGAATTAAAGACCCAAGTCGGCGAAGAGGGTTGGATAGGGTGGCTTGCAAATGAGCTGCGTCTCTGAATTATGAAGTCTCGAAATTGATCAAATCCATCCAAATATTACTTTATGATAATCATCATTTGAAAAATAATTGATGGTATTTATTATTATTTTAATTTCTTCTCTCCTAAAAAAAATAAAAAATCATATTTGAAGCCCAAACTCTTAAAATAATCACTTCCTTAAAATGGGTCGTCATTTTCACGGTTACGGCCCAAACTGAAAGTGCTACCGTGCGCGGATGATGCTAAAGTGAGCCGGGGGTGAGGACAGGCTTAACGCCCACGCGTAGCGTATGACAGACACAACTCGTGCACCCGGAGCGCAGAGTCAACACTCAGCAGCACAAAATCGACTCACCTATACATACACCTATACATACACTATCTCTCTATATATCAAATTCCTTTCTTTCCTCGATTCCAACTGCCAATCAATCCCTGTAATTTGACCACAATTTACCCCAACTATGAAATCCCCCTGAAAATTTTGAATGGAAACCCTAACCCTAACCCTAGCCTCATACCCAATTACTTTGCTCGGATCGTTGCGCTTTTCTCTCTTCTTTTCCGGAGGCTGATCAATTGATTCTTGAATTAGTTTCTCGATCATTGAATCAAACAGCTATTGGATTTTTTGGTGCACTTTCTGTGATTTGCTTAATTTCTTCTGTTTTGTTGATTTGCTGCGTTTTTTTTATAGTTATGTGATGGAATGATCTGCCTTTAAAGGCGTCTTAGCTTCTGATGGATGGAAAAATAATGGTGTGAGCATAAAAATGAAGATCAATTAAGTGTAGGTTGGAGAGATGGGATTTGGTTTTTCTATAGACTTATACCTGTAATTCTTCTTTATATATACATACATTTTGTCATATATTTGTGTATAAGGGATGGGTAGTTCAGAAACGGGAGGAGTGGTGGATTGTAGCGTGGGAAGTATAGTTTGGGTTCGTCGGCGAAATGGGTCCTGGTGGCCAGGAAAAATACTTGGGCCTGAAGAGCTTTCGTCGTCTCATATAACATCTCCGCGATCAGGAACTCCAGTCAAGCTTCTAGGGAGGGAGGATGCTAGTGTGTAAGTTCAAAAGGCCTTAATTCAATTTCTGGCGTAAATATTATATAGCATTGTGATTAGCATGTGTATATGATATTGGTGGATGCAACTGTTAATGGATTTCTAAGCTGGTACAATTTTGAAATGTTTATGATCAATCATTTGCTGAATTTGTAGTCGTGCTGAAAGTAACAGAAAATTGCTGCTGGTAGTTATTAGTTTGACTGGGAGTATGAAATTTCAAGCAAAAAAAGATATGCTTCAGTCTAAGGAAATTATTCTGAAATGGCTGCTTGAATGAAGATATTGTATTTATCAAAGCTTCCTTGTAAAAATATCAAAGTCCAATTTTTTATTTGCAAGTTCAACAACATTCCCAACCATCGAAGGCTTTGCTTAGTCTTCTCTCCAATTTATCTTGTCAATCATTCAGAATAACATCAGGCTGGGTCATGGAATGCTTTTCATAATGAAGGTTCTTCTATTGTTATGTTGTCTCTCATGATCACTTTGAGGGGCTCGATTCTTAGAGTTCTAATCTTTTTTGGATGACATGGATTTTCTTTTTTGGAAATTCTTATATTCTTTCATTTTGGCTGTTAGGTCAATAGAATCATTTCACATTCTTTCCTTCAACGACTTTTGAATGTGATTTGTTAAATCATTCATAGTGATAGAGAAGTTTGTTGAGAGTCAGGTAATACCGTAATATGATGGATTGTAACACTGTTTAACTTGGCGGTTTTTATGTCACATAAGTCTTGATTTTAACTGTCCCAACCAAACTGTGCAATTCAAAAAAATTAGAGTGCTTAGGCAAAATAAATAAAGGAGCTCCTGTAAGCTTCCCATAGGATTCTTAGTGTGTTGCATTGATCTTAAGACAGTTAAGCTGTCACTTTGCCTGAGCATCAAAATTTCAATCTGATCTTGAAAGATCAAAATAACTTTAGTTAGAGATTGAACATGTTTATTGTATGTGAAGGTTGTTTTTATGTCATCTATTAGTTGATGCATGGCAAAGTTTGATACTCTGTGTGTGTGTGTGTGGCTTTGGTTGTAACATTACCAGCCAGAAAGGGATGCCTGAATAGAAATTTTAGTTCACCTTTTATAATTAAAAAAATATCTGCCTTAAGTGGTATATGTGGAAAGAAACCATTGCTTCTAAGACTTAGCTGAGATCTTCTGCAGTGAATGCAGCATTCATTTATAATAGGGAAAGAAAAAATGAAGATATAAAAAACAGTCCTATCTCTAATCCGACAGTTCAGGGTCTGTAAGGCTTAGGTCACATCACTCAGTTTCTTCCAGTTTCTTCCAACTTACCACTCTGCAGCTTAATGACTTACCAACCCATTTTTTGAGCTGTGCCATGGCACAAATGCAAGGCCTTTATAATTTTTGTGGGTGCACAAGTTGTGTGGATCATTAAATTAGTTACTTTCATGAATGATGATGAATCGTATTAGAAGTTACTTTCATTAGCTAATTTGAGAAGAATAGACAAGTTGAGATTCCTTGTCTAGTTTTAATTACTGTATACAATATATGATGTTTCTGTCTGCATGTATTACTAGGGACTGGTACAACTTGGAGAAATCAAAACGTGTAAAGGCTTTCCGATGTGGTGAGTTTGATGATTGCATAGAAAGGGCTGAAGCTGCTCAGGGTATGCCTCCAAAGAAAAGAGAGAAATATGCACGGAGGGAAGATGCAATATTGCATGCTCTTGAATTGGAGAAGCAACTGTTGGAGAAGAAATATGGAAAATCAGGAAATTCGTCTACTGGCCGACGAAAATCGCCGGATGCTGTTACTTCTTCAGGATGCTTGGAAAATGGCGGTGGAAACCAAAAAGACCCCGGATCTGACCAGCTACCAGAGAGGCTTGCTTTAGTTGTTGTAGAAATGAATGGGACAGACCAGCATCCATGTGAAGAAACTGCTAAGGATGTAAATCAACCGAGTGGAGATGATGATAGTGCTGGTGCACTACCTCGGATGAGAGGGTTGCAGGACTTCGGTCTCCGGACTACTCCACCAACGAGTAAGCTTCTTCCCTCAGTATGTCTGTTCAATTAGTGATCTTTTCTGTATAATAGAAAAAAATTTGAGTAGGCACAATATTTCATCAGAGATTCATTAGAGGCGACTCTTGTTTAGATACTGAAATATGTATCAGGTTTCTTTTGTATCTAATCAGGCTGCTAATTGTTCTGTTTTGGTTCCTATCAGGAGAGGAACATTCTGGAGTTGCAATATCTAAGGCGAAGAGGAGTAGAAATGCTTACTTGACATACGATTCTGGGGATTGTTCCAATGATAATCAAACTCTAACCACCCAGATGGAGATACCAGTTTCAAAGTTTGAAGGTAGCAGCTATCAAGCTGATGTTGGTGAAGACCACAATTCTGGGTCTACTGAGGATACCGAAACAGATTGTTCAGAAACTGATTCTGGGGAATCGGATTCAGATGAAGAAATGGCTGCTCTATCTGGTTAGTTTTTTTGGATTGTTCTTGCCAGCATTATACAGCTACAATATAACTAGGACGGTTTCAGACTCTCATTCTCTGTTTTGGGCCGTATTATTACATCATTGCACTTTTATGCTGGTCTAGCATCTCTCTCCTTTGCCACATTTTGGAACTGCCTGTAACGTTTCCTTAAATCAATTTTACTGCCTAAATATATGCTTTCACCGTATCTGTCATTCACTAGAGGACTTTTCATTGAGGCTTTTAGCTGGTAAACCTTTTTTGGCCATTGTTTTACCGCGTCATTTTCCTGATCTACAAACCGGTTCCTCTATCTTAATTTGCTCTTAGATTTTTAGTTGGTTGCTTGTACCACCCATTTTCGTGCCATTATAACTTACAGTTATTTTATGGATTTACAGATGGCTCTGCTTCTATAGAATTACAACCTAAATATCCAAGGAGTATTGAAGCACAAGAAGAGCATGGATGTATTAGTAGTAGTGATGACTTTGATGAAATGGCATATGCTAATGGCTTGTCTCATCATTTACCCCATGGCTACTCATCAAATAGCACGGAGGTCTCCAAATGGCAGCTGAAAGGGAAAAGGAATAACCGCAATGTTGGGAAAAGGTATCCCGACAGATCTGATGCCGAGGTTTCCAGAGGATATCCGAACAGCAGAAACTCCAACTGGAGCAGTGGTGGTTTCAAGGCTGATCCAATTGATAAAGGCTTTAGGAACCATTCGTCCAGGTATGGATCAACAGGACTGCACAGTTCTAACGAGACTGCTGATTCAGACGGCTTTGGTTGGAATAATCAGTCGAGATATTGGGAGGAACAGCAGGATTATGTGGATCCTTTCTTTGTCAGTAGGCATCATTTTGGTGGACGGGCGATGCTGATAGATGTGGATTTGAAAGTCCAGGCCAACAACTACCGGAGAGATGTCCCAATGATCTCTCTGATGAGTAAACTAAACGGGCATGCGATAATAGGTCATCCTATCCAAATCGAAGCTCTTGAAAGTGGTTTGTCCGAAAACCCTGTCTCCACAACTGATTATTTTCACCGTGAACATCTGGAAACTCCTACGCTTCCTTCTGTGTGGAGAACTGGTCGGAGAACAGCAAATTCCCGTGTTCCCCGCCCGTTTCTGAATGGCGAGAGCAAGCAGCACACTCCATTCATCAATCAAGACACTCGTTTGAAGGGAAGTATGATGCAGAGGAGCTTCCCCCAGTATCCTATAGATAGAAAATTCTCAAGGAACTCACCGAAGAAGAGCAGCCCGTTGTCCAACCAGAAGATACGGACTCTTTCCTCGATTGCTTCAGACGAGCAGCATCAGAGCGACCCTAGAAACGATGCGAGCAACTTTCAGGTAGGTGGGCTGATGAAAAGTGGAAATCTGCCCACAACAGTTGCTTGCATACCTGTGAACTTGGTGTTTAGTAGGTTACATGAGGAGTTGGTGGGTCGACACCAGTAATAATGTGGCGGGAGCTGTATGGATGGATTATGTTTGTAGATGTTGATTGTTACTAGTTTGGATGTAAATTTTTAGGCAATAATTTTATAACTACACCCTTTTGTCACCGCTTTTTTCAAGTGAAAACACCATTTGATTCTCGACTCTGTTACAGTAAGGTCTAGGATTGTTATGCGGTTGGAAATGCAGCAGCCCCAGTCCCAGATTTGGTTTAGGAAGATTGTGAGCTTTGTATACCCAAGGAACAAGGTGCTTTCATCTGCAAGAGATAGGAATGCATACTGTAGATTTATACTCATTAATTAATCATAGTACTCTCTCTCTGATATATGACACTTGTATGCACACTTTTTGATAAAATTTGTGGGTCCGGTTGCCTCATGCCAAGGAGTGACAACCCATCAAGCAATTTTTTATTGAGTAATTTTAAATATAGCCCTCAAATTACTCATTATAGCCTTCTAATTAAAATAATAATTAAATAAATAATAAATGTACTGTTATACCCTTCTACTCCCTAACTTAACATTCTAATTAAATAATAACTATAGCGGCAAACAATATGAAGAAAAAAAACGTAATGGGATCCAAAAATATGAACAACATAGAATTGTGATGGCTTGTATAACTTGAGAACCCATAAATGTGAATAAAATAAAATAAAAAAATTCATGAACAATGGAAATTATGAAATCATAAATGTGCAATGAAAGGAAATGAGAGATACAATTATTGATTAACAATGAGAGGAGAGAGATTGGCGGCTGTGAATTTTTTTCTAGATTCATTTGATGGTGGCGGTGCTTTTTTTTTTTTTTTAATTTCTGGGTTAAGCCAATATTATGTCTTTTTGGTTTGTTCTAACAGGTTGCTAATTCCAAACTTAATTTAATAATTTTTTTATTTGAATTGCAACGAAAAAGGCACACAATTTTTAATCTTGATGAATAAGATGGACATGAATTTTCGATAAGTATTATATAGATGTAGATTTGAGGTTGCAAGTTTCGTGTAGGAATGTGGGCTTTAATTTCTCGTTGGTGTAATCAAGGCGGGGGTTTGAGGGCAGGATTGCACGGCGAGAGAGAGGGTGGCAGCGGCCGGCAGGGAGAGGCTATGCAGTGCAGCGGTGAGCGTATGACTGTGACTGAGTGAATTCTCAATTAATAAAGTTTGTACTTTTGCAATTTTTTGGATTTTGAGGTATACAAAACACCATCGTCGTAAACTCCAAAGTGATTGACAGTATCATGTTGAAGAGATTAGAAAATTTGAGTAGAGAGATATATACCAATTTTTTATTTTTATAAGAATTTTTTTCGACAGTTTCACAGTTCTACAAAGTGGGAGAGAGATTGGCGTTGGGGGGTATGGAATAAGTTGTTTATATGAATTTTAAATGGGTAATTTTCACTTAAATAGCCAAACTATTCAACTTTTAACAATTATATTCCAAACTATTAAAAATATCAATTAAATAGCCAAACTATTGAAATTTTTACAATTGTATTCCAAACTATTAAAAATATCAATTAAATAGCCAAACTATTAAAATTTTCACAATAATGTTCTAGGTCAAACTTTCGCGACGGAAATCCTAGGTGTTACGTTGGAAACTTATTTTGGTTGAGTTTTGAAGAATTTAGAATTTTGAAATTCTAAATATGTTTCCGGCGTGACACCTTGGATTTTCGTCGTCGAAAGTTTGATATAGAATATTATTGTGAAAACATCAATAGTTTGGCCATTTAATTGATATTTTTAATAGTTTGGAATACAATTGTAAAAATTTCAATAGTTTGGCTATTTAATTGATATTTTTAATAGTTTGGAATATAATTGTGAAAAGTTGAATAGTTTGGCTATTTAAGTGAAAATTACCCATTTTAAATTGGTGGCTATAAGGCTATAATAGTATATTTATTATTTTTTTAATTAGGGGGCTATAGTGAGAAATTTGGGGCTACATTTAAAATTACCCTTTTTTATTTCTTATAAAATTATTAAATTGTCATTAGTTTGTGTGTAAAATTGTTGTGCAAAAAAATTTCATTGCCAATTTAAATCATAGAAAAATTGTCTTTATTATCTGAACTCGATATTTAGAAAATATAATCTCTAATTATTCTTCTGTACGAATTGTTCTTATTCCATTCCAATTTCTTCATGATACCTCCTAAGGAGAATCAAATATCGAATTGAATGGATCCCAAATTGACGGGTTAGTGTAACTTTTATGCGTTCCATCTCGGATGTAATACACTCATACCCATTACCCACAATAGAATTTCCTTGACTGGAGGATTTTTGCCATGCATAGTCCATTTTAATCCATCGTCGGATAACTTTCAAGATGATAACTTTGTTAAAAGATATCACGCCAAGATGTTCAAAATTTCATTCAGCTTTGTGGAGTCTAAAATCTTATTGTAAGTAAGATTTAAATTTTTCTGACAAAATGGATTTAATTCATGCCCGAGATGTTCTTTCAAGAAAACTGAGGCCCAAATTGAATTTAAATTATAACAATGGCTATGATAATAATTGTGAAATTGGACAAAAAAATACCAAAATTTAATAAGCATATTCTTGTGTTATTATCATCTATAGTTTTTTAAGATTTTGGGAAGGCGTGATATTGTTATGAATATCACCGCCCGCCTGCTGATATCTTTTGTAGATTGTTTTTTTTATGATGTGGTCTGTAGCCGCTATGTGAGGATGTGCATTGGATAAAGACATCGTTTTACACATGAAAAATCAAATGCAATGGGCTAAATTTGATAATGCGTTGATAGGAATTTGAAATTCGAATTTTTTTACCTCAAGAATACCGGCCGACTCCATCACTATACTAGGCTATCTAATTAGTTTGATGGCAAAACACATGTTAATATAGTTTTAGTGGTAATTAATCATGGATTTTATGTAATATTAAAGTTTTTCTGTGATATTTTTTAGTTTATTAAATGGGGTTATAATATATATATATATATTATTTGTTGGAGGGAAATGAAATTGGATGTTTAATTTGAAGGTGATGATGATTATTGTTGTTACTATTATTTTGGTTCATCAGTTAACCGATGTTTTAAGTTTTAACAGTACATATTGGATAGATTTTATTGAAATTATTATTACGGATGATTACAACGGGTCATTGAACTTTGATACCATTTTTTCTTTTTCTTTTTTTTTTCTGAAAGGGATACCATTTTCAGTTATGTTCATATAATTATATTTAACAAAATACTCCTTCTGTCCCACAAAAACATTAGGCACTTTTGGTGACACATGTTTTAAGAAATGTTAGGTAAATCATGTGAATGTATGTTGCGAGTAGAGAAGGGGCCCACTTTGTGAGTGAAAAAAGGGATTTAAAAGTGGAAAGTGAATTTTTTGTTGGACGTACTAAAATATTCCCATCGTCCCACAATAAGTGTCCTACTTTCCTCTCTGATTTGTTTCATCCAAGTGTCTTATTTCTTTTTTTTAGAAACCACATTATCTCACAAAAAGGTGTGAGTCTCACCACTTTCTATCTCTTTATCCTTTAAATCACCATTCTCCTTAATTTTTATGCCGAAAATAAATGAATACTTATTGTGGGAGAGTAGCAAATTGTGAATATTTTTTTAAACAGAATGAGTATTAATCTACAATAAAAAAATAATAATAATCCACGCCAACTATAACCCATACTGACCAAATGGCAAATTTACAATAAAAAATAAGGCAAAAAACATATAAATTCCCGACATTTTTTGAAATTTTATTTTATTTCCCAACCTTTTAATTTTTCGTCTAAAATCTCCACCTTTCAATTTGTTTGATTTTTCTCCCAAAAATAATTTGGGGGAAAAATCGAAGATGACATGTCCAATTCAAAGTGATGTGGCATTCAAAACGATGTCGTTTCAACTAAAACGACGTAGTTTTGATTTTAAGAATTTGAAAAAAAAGAAGAAAAATCAAATTACACATCACTTGTTAATGTCACCTCATCATTCATTCATCTTCCCCCCTCTCTCTCTCATGGCAGCAAGTATTCTGTGCCTTCTCTCCTTCTCCGGCAAGATTTTGTCCGTCGGTTATACGTCGTCGTCGTCTCGCCATCACCACATGGCTACCGCCGCTTCCCACTATCTCTAAACCCAACGACAATAGCGTTAGATCATAGTCCTCCTCTCTGCATGTTCGCAGATTCCGGCGAAGGCAACGGAAATGGAAATGACAAAAATTCCCAAGTATGCTAAAAAATTGGTGGAATAAACAAACTCAATTACTCCTCAATATTCCTAAATCGAGAAGTAACAGTTGTGGCAATTGTAGCAATTGTTATCATTGAAAAGTAGCAATTGATATCTAAAGGCAAGATCCCCAAATCTAAAGACAAACAATTACTCCTCAATTCTCAAGTCACTCGCCCCTCCTCCGCCTCAGAAAAGTAGCATTAGCGGCAAGGTTACCCGCCACCACACCGCTGCTACCGTTGATCTGCCAACGATGCCACCGATGACTAGAAACGCCGTCGTATTCTTCTTTGGCCAAACAGGCAGTAGTCCGGAAAACCGCCGCATCGTCGATTCCTTCCGCTCGTTCAATCAGCCAACTATGAAGATGATTCCAGCCGACGCGTCTTCTGCCTCACACCACCACTGCACTTTCACCGGAGAAGGAGAGAAGGTGGCGGAATAGTTGCCGTCATGAGAGAGGAATAGTTGTGCGTGGAGGGTGGTGATGCAGCGGCGGTGATCGTGCTGTGTTAGATAGATAGAGAGAGAGAGAGAGAGAGGAATGAAGGGATGATGAGGTGGCATTAAAAATGATGTCCCGTCCCAGTGGGGATGGCCTAGTGGTGGAGTGGTTTCCTGTTGACCAATAGGTCAGAGGTTCGAGTACTCTCGGCCACAAAAAAACCCTAGGTGAGGTGTGTGAGTTTATTTGTAACGATATTAAAAAAAAATAAAAAATGATGTCCCAGTGGGGATGGTCTAGTGGTGGAGTTATTGCCTGTTGACCAATAGATCAGAGGTTCGATTACTCTCGGCCACAAAAAAACCCTAGGTGGGGTGTGTGAGTATTAATATTTGTAATGATATTAAAAAAAATGATGAGTAATTTGATTTTTTTTTTTAAATTCTTAAAATCAAAACGACGTCGTTTTAGTTGAAACGACGTCGTTTTGAATATTGCCGCATCACTTTGAATTGGACATGTCATCTTCGAATTTTTTCCCAAATTGTTTTTAGGAGAAAAATCAAACAAATTGAAAGGTGGAGATTTTAGACGAAAAATTAAAAGGTTGGAAAATAAAACAGAATTTTAAAAAAGATTGGAAATTTATATGTTTTTTGCCCTAAAAAATACAAGGAAATAAGAGGAAGAGGGGAGTGGCCTTGAATATATATATGAAAAAGAAAGAAAAAGTGAAATCGCAAATTAGTTTTTTAATTTAAATTTTCACTTAATCGTTTCATGCTTTCACTCATTAGATCGATTAGTACTGACCATAATAACATTATGTATTTATATATATGGGAAAGATCAAATAAATTTTTCCCCCATGATCGGTTAACTGAGAACCAATATGTCGTGACAATAAACATTAGGCAAACTGTATTCATAAGTCCCTGTATTTTTACTTTTTGTTTCATTAAGTTTCCGTACAATTTTCATTTTAAAAATATCTTTATACTTTTGATTTCAATAAATTCTTATTTAAGAACTTGATTAACTTTTCCGTTATCTAATTACACATCACCATTTATTTATAAAAATAAAATTCCTTATTATAGTATCTTAGTTGTATATTATTTATTTAATAGTTACAAATTTCCTTCATCTTCTTCATCATCTAATGCCCTTAATTCCAAAATCAAATTTGGCCAAAAAATCTGAAACACCACGTTTCACCAACCATAAATATATCTTCGTTCAAAGAAGAAAAAAAAAGAAAAAAAAAGTAAAAATCTGCAATCAAAACTCTGCCCAAGCTATTTATCTTCTGTCTTAGTCCTTCCAACCATCCAAGAACATTAATAATATAATATACATATTTACTATGATCGGATCGGAGGGCTTGAAATCCTCCCCACAAAATCTGAAACACGAGAGCGCGCGCTAGCACAACTATATATATAATAAATTAGATCGATAAAATAAAAAAATTAGATCGATGAAAATCCAAATCCCATCAATTTCATCACCTAAATTTGCTATCGTCAACGACGAACCACTGCACTGAACAGAATTAAGTAATTAATTGATTTCACTTCACATCCATACAAAAGCAGTACTCTATTAACAAGCAATATCGATCATATTAGTCGGAAACATTGTATTACATTAGCTAGTAAAATTTTGAAGTATTAAAACATTAATTTATTCGACAAAAGGATTGACAATATTAATTGTATATAGCTCTCCTTTTATATATTTCGTTTTCATAAATATTCAATAGGAAATAAATTAATATGCTATCAAATCAATGATTTCTTTTTTTTTTTGCCCTCACAAATCTTGCAGTTATCTTCCGATGTGCGTAGTTGCTGCATTTGTTACTTTTCTGAAACAATTACCAGTCCAATGTCTCGCAAAACAGCAATAACATCCCAAAATAAGCAGGAACCCCAAAATTCCTGCACATACACCAAGAAAAATTTTTAAAGATTTGCTAATTATGGGTTTGTGTTTTTTCTCTTCTTGATCTTTTGTGTTTAATTTTGCATTCTGTTCATGGAAATCCATATTATTGATCTTGATAGGCCCGTCGGGCTTTTCCTCGGACCGTGAATCGAGAGACGCAGAACTCGGAAATCCCATATTGTTCGTCCGACTATCGAGAGGCCCATCGGGCTCTTTATCGGCCCGAACATTGACAGATGTTACAGAGAGCACGACGAGCATCATGATGAGAGAGAATCGAACGAACTGCTCCATTTTACAATTTTTACCACCCGTTTTTGAATTTTGTTATGTGTGATATGCCATTCATGGGGAAAATGGTCATAATTTATAGTATTACTTTTGCATAATTATTTCAGAATATTGCGACGTGACATTGTTCCGGCAGATTTATCATATTTCCATGCACGCTTGTAATTTATTGGCAAAATCCATATTTTTTTTATAATTTAGTGGTATCATGATTTATACAGGAGTGATATATAATACTCACCTTTCACAAGCATCACTCTCGTGACCTCGTCTTATTCACATTAACATTATTTTATTTAATTTTTTATATTGATGCTTTTAATTCTAATATTTTAGAAATTGTTATTAATTTAAGTTTACAAGTTAAATAAAAATCAAAGTTCGATTTGTTCTTTTCTGCTTTAATTTCAAAGAAATGAATAAATAGAAGTAATATCGAGTTTTGGTCTTTTATAATTTCTATATATATTTAATGACATCAATAACATTGACAAGAGTTATGAGGATCTTGTTGACATAACAAGGCAACCTTTTTAACCGGTCTCGTAATGATATAGGCCTTGATGTCATGATATTGAATGTTTTTCAGTTTGGAGAAATTTTGGCTTTGGTTTGATTGCTTTAGTTTTCTTTAGGAGCTTTAACTCTTCTTTTAGATAAGTTAGTGTTTTATTTTAATGCCGTCGGAATCCGTTTGTTGTCATGGTAGGGTTTCAATTTGGAGAAATTTTTATTTATTGTGTTTTATTCTAATATCTTAAAAATTAAAACGGTAAGCCCTAATCTTCTCCGGCTGATTAATCACCAAACTGCACGTCCTCGTCTCCGACTCCATCTCCATACTCTTCGAGATACACAATTTAGGAGAATGCAGTGTTTTCATCTCATTCTTAGCAATATCGAACCAGCAGTATCCCCGGCCCGTTGAAGTTCCAATAGACGGCGTTGTTGCACTATATGCATATATAGGATCGGTAAATGCTTGCAAACCGAGCTTCCATGTCTGGATCTCCGAGTCATAAACCGGAATCCGATGAGGGACACTCAAGCTGTAGGGTATTATAGTCTTTTCACCATTGATGATTGAGTTGAAGAAGTAAAGCAACTTCTGAGTGTTCGTTGATAGGATGAGAGATGATTGCAGGGATGGCAGAGGGTGTGTTGGTGGCACAAGTAATCGTAGGAGATGAGTGAAATTAAGCCATTTTTATGCACAGACGATTTGAATATAATTAGAGATTTTGTCGGCAGTCAAAGAAGGACTTCCGTCAACACATCATCGTTGTCCAAGGCCGCCAGGTCCATGCTGCTTTTAATTAATAATTTTAAATTTTCAAGTAGCTATCGCGTTTGTTGATTCCTACGATATCAAAATAATAATAATAAACTAAAATGAAATAATATATATCAACCATCCACATCCAAAACTACATTGTAGTTAAAACTAAAACAAATTAAAACTTACCAGCAGAATTTGGAAAAGTATTTGACAATCTTGAGGTTTGCTTTTAATTTATTCGATCCTAGGTGATTTTTGTATTAGAAGCTAGTGATCTAATAAGTCTGAATTCAATAAGGAATCAAAGTACTCCTCTAAATTAAATTAGAGACAATTAATTATAATTAATACTTAAATATGAAAAAAAAAACGTGAAAGTATATATATTGGTCAATTAAGTGATGTACTAATATTTCAAAAAAATAAATTAATTAATAAAGATATATATCACGTAGGATTAATTTGTTATTTTATTTATAGAAACTAGATTCTATAAATATAAAACTCCTTGGATGACAACAAAATCAATCCCTACTTTTCTCGTTTGTTAATTTCTTTATAGAACTAAAAGAGTGTATATATATAACCTCAATTTTATTATTCTCGTTCCTTTCAATTTTTTTATTTTTTTATTTTATTATTCTCGTTTCATGACCTCCACCATGAACGATGATGTGATGACAGTAATCTTTCTCTCACTACCTGCAAAAACCCTAATCAAACTCAGATCCGTACGGGTATGCAAAAGCTGGAACTCCCTAATCTCCTCCGACCACTTCCGCCGCCTCCACACGCTCCGCCATCCCAAACCGCCGCCCTCTCTCCTCTTCCGGCCACGCAAAACCTCCAACTTCATTTACTTCAACCCACTTTCCAAAGCTGAAAACCCTAGATTATACACTTTCAACATCCCTAACCCTAAAATCCTCAACTCTTGCAACGCCCTAATTCTGCTTCAATCCGATCAAGGAAGTGCCTACTGCGTCCATAATCCGACCACGAAGCAATCTAGAACGATCATCCCAATTTATTGCGAAGACTACGCAGAGATCAAAGGCCTAAATTTGGCGTTCGATCCTTCAAAATCTATTCATTACAAAATCGTCTGCGTTAAAAAGTCGAGCTCGGATCAATATCGGGTGGAAGTCTACGACTCAGAGAATCGAACATGGGAGCAAAGGTCAGAACCGTTCACTGCTACGGAAAATTCAGACTTCACTAACGGAGTTTACTGCAATAACGGAATTTACTGGAGAATTTCCCTACTCCCCGGAGGCGTACGATATCCACAGAAACGCCGTCGAAAATCTGCCTCCGATTAACTTGAAATGTAACTGTAAATTTCGCTGTCTTCGTACGGGTTTTTGCTTCCGCTTCCAAGAGTTGAACGGCCGCCTCTACCAGATCTTGATGCTTATTGAGAAGAGCAGCTGCGAGAAGCTCCTCGGCTTTTACGAGCTGTGCGAGGATCGTTCGCAGTGGTTGTTGAAGTATCGGTGCGGAATCCGCCGGAAATTCCACGGATTCGGCACGCTCTTGAGTTTTGTGGACGGAGACGGAGACGGCGGAGAGGCGAGAATTTTGGTGCACCATGCGGCGGAGAAGGTTATTATGGCGTACGGCGGCGGCGGGAGGTGTGAGGACTGAGGGGGTTGTTGATTACAGTGAGCGACCGTTTTACCTGCTGGAAGATTTTAATGAAAGAGATGTTTATCGGTTTGGGGAAAGTTTGGCTCCGGTTTGATTCGTCATCGATCGATTTTCTGTTTTAATTGGTTTATTTTTTAGGTTTGATGATGGAATAGTTATTACTTGTTTGGCTAGATAGTTAGGTTTAGAACTTAATTTTTTGTGGATGTCCTTGTTATTTAAAACTATATATTATTGCAGAATTAAGTATTTGATTTTTTTTTTGGTTTGTTAGAGTGTCCTCGAAGATTAGTTAAAGCCGATGAGGCCTAGCTCAATTGACTAGCTGAGACACTACAAGACTCTTCTTAGCGAGAGGTCTTGGGTTCAATCTAGGGCTGTAAACGAGCCGAGTATTGGTCTGCTCAAACTCGACTCGATTAAATATTCGTTTGCTCGAGCTCGACTCGAGCTCGAGTCGAGTTTCTACCATCGTGATCGAGCTCGACTCGATCCAAAATTAGCAAGCTCGAGTTCGGCTCGAGTTCGACTCGTCAAATACTCGATAACGTGGTATTCGAGCTCGAGCTAGACTCGTCAAGAACTCGATTATATTTAAATTCAGCTCGATACATTTTAATCGAGCTCGAGCTCGCTTAAAGCTAATTTTTTAATTTTATGTACAAAACTCGATTATTAGACTCGCGAACAAGCTCGACAAAAACTCGATTTGTAGACTCGCAAACATACTCGATTGTAGGCTCGCGAACATGCTCGATTAAATACGAGCCGAGCATGTTCGCGAGCCTATCGAGTCGAGCAATACGATACTCGAAATCGGCTCGATAAACTTATCGAGCTCGATTTCATGCTCGAACTCGACTCGATTAGTTATCGAGTCGAGTGCCGAACGAGCTTTTTTCGAGTCGATCGCCGAGTAGCTCACGAACGGCTTGACTCATTTACAACCCTAGTTCAATCCAGCCTGGGTTGCGGTGTAGTATATTTCCCACCTTGTTTGATGGTGTAGTGGTTCCACATTTATGTGGTGTAGAGGTCCTGCCTATATGATGGTGTAGCGGTGTAGTATATTTCCCACCTTGTTTGGTGGTGTAGTGGTTCCACATTTATGTGGTGTAGAGATCTCGCCTATATGATGGTGTAGTGCTTGATTAGATTATCTATATATATATACCTTATAATTCTCTAAAAAAGTTAAAAGTTAAAACTAGTTCAAATGCGGGAACAACGAGTTTGTCGTTTTAAAAATACCATAATCTATTTTAGCCTTTTAGGTTGGTAGTTGAGCAATATAAAAAAGGAGGCAGAAAAAGAAGAAAAAGACCAAAGCAACTTATTCATCATTAAATTGAAAAGCAATATTATCTTCGTATCTATATTAATTAACATTATTAAATAGTTTACTCAGTGTGCACGTCATATAAGTACTGATCAGTGATGATTACTTTCGTCATATATACAAAATAAAATAAAATGTTAAGTATAGAAATATTGACGGTGGCTCACCCTCATTAATTAGATGTTACATATCTACATTCATTAAATATAATATCATATTATGCCATGTGAGGAATTCTCAATTGGATGAGGGCATGCTATCATCATCACAATTAAACAAATACACCTAGATTGATATTTGGCATGCATGAAACTCATCACGTAAAAAATCCCTTAATTAAAATTCGTACAACCTGCAATTAATGAAATTGGTTAGAAATATGAAATGCAACATAAGTTGGTTAATTTTACTTGCTTATAAAAATACAAACAAGGCTACCAAGGTCCAACATCACCCTCCATATAAAGTCATATATAAACATTCACCTTCACCCAAGAAAAAAATATAACATAAAAAAATTAAAAGGATCAATGGACCTATCTACAATAAACATTATACTCGTATCCACATTGCTCCTGCTCTCGATCTCGTCCCTCGAGTCACTTCCCGTTGACACGAGAGTAGAGGTCAAGAGCGTGAGCGACAAGGCCATCAGGATCCATTGCTGGTCGTCGGAGGATGATCTCGGATTCCACCAATTATCGTACCAACAAAGTTTTTGGTGGCATTTCAAGCCTAACATTTGGGGGTCAACGAGCTTTGACTGTCATATTCAGACAGCCTACGGTTCGGGTTTGTACAATGTGTACGATGATGATAAGGACCTCGTTTGTTCGCCCAAATGTGTGTGGGAAGTTTCTAATAAAGGCCCCTGTCTCATAAGCAATCCTCCCGGGAAAGTTTTTTGTGAAGAATGGCGCAAAAGATAATTAATGCCTTGAGTTTGGCCATACTTTTCTTTCTTCAAGAATGATGTTGTGTGAGAAAGAAAGAATAAACTAGATGTTTTTTTGGGAAAATATTGTTTTCATGGTCTGTAAAATGTCATCATACTCGAATTCAATGTTAAATACAATGTTGCTAACATAAAAAAAAATGTATGTTAGATCGTTTGACAGGTCAAGATCCGTCAGACGGTACTCATATATGAATCTATGCTTATATATATATATATTTATACATTTGTAATTTTGTTAGTGTTTGAATACATATCTCGACATGTTTGACGAATTTAACCCGTCATCGGTATGACATAAGACTTTTTTTAACTGTTTTGTTATTCAATATTGAGTATATTACAAATATACCACTATTTTTGTTGCCCGAGTCCTTCGTAATAAAGCTCGCCTACTATAATTTGCAAATTGTCGTACCAATTACATCCAAAATTTAAATTAATATATAGAATTATAAATTTAATGTTTCCGCCCCATTTGAACTTTTCGGAAAATAAAGTAGTATAGATTTAATCATAATTCATATAAGTGGTAGTAACATAAAGTTGTATACGTCTCACATGTCGACACTATCATACATATCTTATAATTTATACATATCTTTAGTGGCATTTTTGAAACTCACTCATTTATAAATCTATAAATGATAAGTAGGAGTAAAATTCACCGCACATACTATCCAATTTACTAGTTTTTTTTACATTATGTTAATATATTATATATTGCATGATAAAAACTAAATAAGAATCTATAAAAATAATAGAATAATATTAGTACTGTATATCGATTATCGAGTGAAAGAGAGGATGTCAAAATCTGTAGACGAGAGAGAGAGAGATTTATAAATCTAAAGATAATATCATAATTTTTGCAATCACCATTTCTGGATGAAATAAATTATTTTAGATTGTCAAACAACTTGAACTTATGCAATCCCGCCTAAAATTGACGCAGTGGCGCATCGCTCCAATTTGACCAAAACACCCCTCTTTTTCCCCTTATATTTCCCCCTGTGACATTTTATTTAGACTTGAGTTCTGTTTTCCAGCCCTCCGCCTCTCTCCACTTCCTTCACTTTAATTGACACAGCATCTCTCTCACCTCAGCTATGGCGGATTCTGCCCAAATCGACTCGGTTGATCCGTCATTACCTCCGCCTCCGCTGCCGCCTGAGATGAACGGAAATTCTGAGCACGCGACTCCAGTTCCAAACAGTAGTAATGAAGGAAGTGGAACTTTGGAGAGTTATCCTCAATGCAATGGCGTTACGGTGAAAACTTCAGCTAATCGGAGAATGGAGACTCTAAGGGGATCAAATGCTCACTTTTGCCGGCGTTCGCCTAGACTGACCGAAAGTGCAGCAGGCGATCGCTCCGGTGAAGTGGTGAATTCTCTCAAAATGCGAGGTCCAGATGAGAAATTTCTGCCGCTTAAGAAGCATAAAAGTGGAAAAAAGGTTTCGTTCTTCATCGGCGAGCCGATACCTGAGGATGAGGCTCGGCGCCGGTGGACATGGAGATATGAGGAAACTGAGGTATGTGCGGTAGAAATGTGGTTCGACTTATTAGATGAAGTGCTTCAATACGATCGTGAATTATTGCAAATTGTCCCAGAAATGGAATTTTATATGGTTAGCGGGAATTTGATGACATCATTGTAGCAAATTTTGTAGGTGTATAAGCATGAAATAAGTAGATCAAATAGAAGAAGGATATTAGTTAGTTAAAAGGTCTACACGAATGCCATGACAACAAGGTCTTTCTTGCATTGCAGGCACTATGTCAATTGTCAAATATGAAAAAGTGTGTGCGTGTGTTAGCCTAGTGGTAGAGTGGTTAATGCCCGGGCCAAAGGTTACGGGTTCGAGTCCACCGTCACGCAACTTTTAAATTTCTTGTAATGTTTGTTCAAATTTGAAAAAGTGTTAAGGTTTCAATACAATGCAACACATTAAGATGTATTTTCAGGAGATATCATTCATGAAATTGATTTGTAGGGAACTATGTTTTTAAACAATCTCTTATTTAGAATTTTGTCATAAATCATTTGGATTTCTTATAAGCACGATATCTTTTTAGGATATTGTGGACACATTCGAACTCCAACGCATGATAATATCACATAAATGTCTAAGTTGGTTGGCTCAAACGTTTGAATGATAGGGATAGTATTTGAAAATATCCTTTTCCTTAAGAGAAAAATTCGATATAAGAAACTTTATTCACTTAAATATATCACCTGAATTAAAGCCAAAAAACTACACATATTTTTGTTATAAACCTTCTATATAGTTTTGAACCATGTGCTCACCTTGGTCATTTTTGGTATTATTTTTGTGCTTTTTGGAAATATATTTTGTTCATGTATACTGGGGACTTGATTTTTGCCATTTTTTCTGTAGGTAAAACAAAATTATGAACAATTGCCAAAACGTAAGTAAGTACTACTATTTAGCTTGATTTATAGATTTGGAATTTTGGTGATGTGCTTTATTGTTTTTCTCCAGATTGATGGCGTTGCAACTTTTGCAGGGTTGATGTTGTTGATGATGAGGATGATAAACTTGTTTCAAACGTAAAGTGTCACTATTCTCAGGCTGAAATAGCGAAGACTGTATTTGATCTTGGTGATTGTGCATATGTCAAAGTAAGTTTTGCTCTAAACAATTTATTACCCACACATATTTTGAGAAGTCACTAACAAACTACTGTATTCCAAATTTCAATCTGTGGCTCATATTTTGCTACTGTATTTTGAGTAAATGCTTTTGTCAAAGGTGGCTCATATTTTGCTAATGCGCAAGTTTAGAAATGACTAGTGTGATATGTGCTTATATATATGTAGAAACATTGTAAAGTTGTTGCATAAGTGTATATGTCTGTAGTGATATAACTTTTTCACTTCAACGGATCTTGGCACTGAGACTGCATTCACACTTAATAGAAATAAATTTATGTTATAAACTAGGAGGCAACTCATAGTTATTAAAAAATGGCCTGATGCACAACTCTTGGCCACTTAACTGGTTTGAGGTTAGAGATGGTACCTAGGGACGCTTGGTGGCCTCGAACCTTAGGTGAGGTTTGAGGGCCTCAAAGCTGCACAATCATAAACATTTTCTCTCTTTCCTCCTATTCTGTTTGCCAATTATAATGTGTCTAAATCTAACATTTCAGTTAAAAATGTGACGATGACTACCTGATTAATTGTGCTTTTTTGTAATAATTAAGTGTCAGGATTGTTGCTATTTAGCATAAGTAAGTTTAGTAAGCTTATGAGTTTAATTAGGATTTGAAACCTCTATTAAGCTTTTTACGTGCATTACTTTGTTATGTTTTGTGTGTTGGGTATAATAGTCATAACATTGTATAATCTGGTGGCAGCCTAATCCCTAATAGCAAATGTTTTCATTTTTAAAAAAGTTTTTTGCGCCTTCTTTCTCTGGTGTGCGTGCGTATACTCACATTGTGCCTAGGTACTGGGCTCTTTTGTGTCTTTAATAACTATAAGGCAGCTCTGACTCTAACCTAGTCATAGTCACATTGGTTATTTTTATCAATGTGATAAGAATAAAAAGCTCCGAAATCTCCATCCACGGCAGTTTTATCTTTCTTGCAAAGTTGGTTAATTAGCTCATCTTTCTATTGCATTTATAGCTACTACTTACATTTTCCTATTCTCATTCATATCTTTTCAATAATCATAGGGGCCAAAGGGAGGTCCTAATTATGTTGGCAAAATTCTAGAATTTTTTAAGACAATGGATGGTGAAGATTACTTTAGTGTTCAATGGTTCTTTAGAGCAGAAGATACGGTGATTTTTCTACTCCTTGTTGCCTTCGTTTTTCCTTCTTTATCTATCTTTACTAATTAGTTTACCTTGCCAGGTTATAAAGGATGATGGAATCTCTCATGACAAGAAACGGTTATTCTACTCTACTCTTGTGAACGACAACTTATTAGACTGTATAGTTTCAAAAGTGAAGGTTGTTCAAATAAAACCAAATGTATGTATGAAATTTGTATGCTCAACATATAATTATTTGCTATTTATCTCTATTCTTGTGGACTCAATACTATATTTTAAGGAGGGGGGCATATTTTTGGTCCATGATCTTTTCTCCCAATTGAATTTTAGTCCAGTTGGTTCTTGTCTCACCAATTTTCTTTTTGTTTTTATATAGAAGCTATTGTCTACATGAACTCAACAAATGGCCTTATATGATATATGATTATGACCAAGAAATTAAAATATTTTCTTTTTCTTTTCATGCAATCTAAGTCCATCGTACACGTGCAACTCTAATTGACTGATAAGCACCAACGTTTGGTGAAACTTCACCAATGAAGAATGACTATCTTTAATTGACTGATTGTATTCTTGTTTCACTAATTGTTCAAATATGTGGCATTCATTTTCTTGTAGGTTAAATCGAAAGCTACTAGTATACCACCTTGTGACTATTATTTTGATATGAAATACGATGTTGACTACTCAACTTTCAGCTCAATTTTAACAGGTAACTTAGACCTTTTGCTTTAAGATTTTGAGAAAGGCATAAGTCATTCATATGTATAGCTTGTTATGCTCAATTTTACTTTTTAAGTACTTACTACTTTGCAAGCTGTTTTTGTATGTGGTTCTAGTAATGATACCCACTACCTTCAAATACTACGTTGTGTGATGGCACCTTTATAAAGTTTTCTAGTATTTCTGTATGCTCTTATTAGTTAGCAAAGTTTCTCCTGATCTAATTTAGAACCACCTAAGAAACTATGTTAGGGGAATAAGCTCAAAGTTAGACATACTAGATTTGGTTCAAGTGGTTCGGTGTAGAAACATTTGTTCTTAGTAAGTGCTTATTTGAAGAAAAAGTAAGTTGTTGAGAGGCAATATGTGGGGTTGCATGCAAAGCTCTTTTGAATTGTGTTTTGCAAAAATTGAAAGGTTGGGTACTGTTCATAACGTTTAAAAAGCTAGGTAGAAATTGCAAATTGAGTCAAAGTTCATGATTTAAATGACAATTATCCCTTGTAATAGCATATTCGACTTAATTTCTGTGTGGACATAAGTCCAAGTTTCTACGAACTGCTGAAATAGTGATTTATTGTGTAAGTGTTTAAACTAAAACAGAAGATGCACAATTAGATACAGTAGTTAATTCATTGAATTGAATGATCAACTGGGATAAAAATTAATTACAATGAATGAGTTGTTAGACACACCTAACTATCAGAAATCAGCCACTTCATTTTATACTCTTCTTAAATTTCATGCTTCAAAATCTTAGTCTGCTGTGCAGCTAACAATGTAATAAACCATTTTAGCCCCTTTTGTGCTGATTTGCGCTTATCACTCTGTGTAACCACCTACTCACTGTGGGATTCATGCAGATGGTGATAAAGTGTTTATTCCTCATCCTTCGGTGACGTCACCTAAAGGCAAAAGCAGAACCTCTAAAACTGCCACCAAGTGTTCTGCTGATGAAATTTGTAAATCTGAGCTAGCATTACTGGATATGTACTCTGGCTGTGGAGGAATGTCCACAGGACTGTGTATTGGCGCTAAAGCGTGCGGCTTGGATCTCGTGACGGTAATACATCAAGATTAAAATAAATTTCAGAATTAATGTTGTTTCAAGAACTAGCATTTGTGTTTATTGGTCATGACTAACTTCCACAGATGACAGAGATGGGCTGTTGACATTGATGAAGCAGCATGCAAGAGCTTGAAGCTGAACCATCCAGAGACACAAGTTGTGTACTGAATTTTCTCTCTCTTTAAACTTTGAAGTCCCCAATTTATCAGAAGTATTTTTAGTTTTCAAATGTCTCGTTGAACAGATAAGAAATGCAGCTGCAGAAGATTTTCTTGATCTGTTGAAGGAATGGGACTGCATATGCAGAAAATATGGGAAGTATGAGGAGAACGAACTCAGATCAAAGGTAGTTAGGAAAGTTGATGAAGTCAAAAATTTTAAATTGAAACAAGAAAGTTCCTGTGAATATGAAGTGCAAAGGCTGATAGATATATGTTACGGTGATCCTTCTGGCACAGGGAAGCGAGGGTTAAAATTTAAGGTGAGTTTTTCTTTTTCATGCTTGAGTAACATGGTAGCCTAGTTTCTCTAACATGCAGACAGAAAAAACTCTAGGTGTCTTATCTGCTCATTGGAATATCTTTTTTTCCTTGTAAATATTTAGTACACTAAGTAATATAGTCGTCATAGCAAGACTTCTGTTAGATGGCTATTCAAGTTTATTTGTTATTTTTTCTTGAAGTGGTGAGTAGTAAAGTTACAAAACAGTCGTGTAAAATGAGCTAGGAACTTTACTGTTTTGTTGGCAAATGAGTTCATCTTTGTCAATGTATAATGTGCATCATCTATATTGCTACTTATTTAAATACGTTGGTTTATGTGTTTAGCCATTTTATGCCATGTTTATATTCTTTTAGGTGCGCTGGGCTGGCTATGGCCCAAGTGATGATACATGGGAACCAATTGAGGGATTGGGGTACGTTTCCATCAGATATAATCAGCAAATAAGAGTTAGTTCACTGGTAAAGTCTGATAAGTTTATTCTGCTCTTCTCTACAGAAATTGCAAAGAGCACATAAGAGATTTTGTAGTAAAGGGAATAAAAGCGAAAATACTGCCTCGTCCGGTATGTTTGATTTGTTTATAAAGGTTACTCATGCGTCATAATGGGGGAAAATGTCAGTTCTCTGAAATTTGATAAATATTACTCCCTCTGTCTCATTAATAATGGCTTGTTACTCTTCGGCACGGTTATTAAGAAGAAGGGTGATTAAAGGATAAAAGAGATGAAAAGTGATGGAGCCCACATCTTTTTGTGAGAGCAAGTGGTTTTCTTATTTGGACTGAGTCATTAATAGCGGCACAACCCAAAAAGAAAGCGAGCCATTAATAGCGGGATGGAGGGAGTATGTTAAAATAGTTAGCTGCAAAAGATAGTTTGGAGTATTCTAGTCAGTTTTCTGTTCTTTCCTTTTTCTTTTTCCTTAAAAAAACCACCAATATCATGAGAAGAAAGTAGAAAATGGACAAATGGATAAAAAGTGCATAGAGGGCGACTTTACAAGTTTGCCTAATTCAGATACCCATGTGGAAATATTTTCTATCATACAATGTTAGCATACTAAAAAAAATATTGTTACCATCTAACCTTCCTCCATATGAAATCATCTTATCACAGGGAGATGTTAATGTAATTTGTGGTGGTCCTCCATGCCAAGGAATTAGTGGCTACAATCGGTTCCGAAATTTTGATTCTCCTCTTGATGATGAAAGAAATCGCCAAATTTTAATCTTCATGGATATTATTGAATTCTTAAGACCAAAGTTTGTTTTAATGGAAAATGTAATTGACATCTTGAGGTTTGCCAATGGCTCTCTGGCAAGATATGCTATAAGCCGTTTAGTTAGTATGCATTACCAAGCAAGGATTGGGATTATGGCTGCTGGTTGCTATGGGCTTCCTCAATTCCGTTTACGAGTTTTCTTATGGGGTGCTCAACCACTTGAGGCAAGTACTCTCAATCCTTGTCTCAACACTTTTGTGATGAAATTTGGGTTACTGTCTGTTTACATATTTAGCGATCTTCTTTACCGGCCATTATACTTATCATGAATTCGCTCATGAAGAAAGGCTTTACAGTTATCTAATGTCGGCCTCAAGTTTGTTATGATTCCTCTTGGTAACCACTAGGCCAAACAATTAAATGTTCAGTCTAAATGGAAGTTTCATCCCTTATAAATTTATAAAACCTGCATGTGACTGTTATTCTGTTGCAGATGCTACCCCAGTTCCCTCTTCCATCACATGACGTGGTAATCAAGTATGGATTTCCTGGTGACTTTGAGGTAATAAACTTTTTTTTTATCATGTGACTTTACTTTATAGTAAACCTAATAAATATCTACTTACAATCTGATTCCATCTTGCAGCGTAATGTTGTTGCTTATGATGAAGGAGCATTCCGGAATTTAGAAAAAACCGTTCTTCTTAGAGATGCTCTTTCTGATCTTCCTCCTGTACGTTTAAGTTGTTTCACACTTTGATTAGTTCTAGAACTGTAAAGTTTGTGATTTCATTTTTATTTTCAGGTTGCAAATGACGAGAAACGTGACAAAATTCCACTCAAAAAGGTACCTGAATCTGACTTTCAGAAGTACATCAGAGCAGCTAAATGTGGTAGGTCATTAACGGTCTATTTTTCAATTTACTCTTACATATAGCTAGTCTGCTGCCTATCACTTTTCTTATCCCAGAAAAACGTACTTCATCCGACGAATCAATTATAGAATAATCATGTGACTAATTTCTCTATAGACTTCCTCGCCTCCAAAAACACTAGATCAAACAAAACTTGATGGGTATTTCGAATGAAGCTAAATACTTAGTAAAAAAATCCTCTTCCAAAAGCATCATTGCTCGCATCTACTATAATTTACCGACAGAGGCTTTCCAGCTTACGATCTAAAATGCAAACTATACCTCCTAGTTTGAAAAAGTAAACACAGACCCGTGTACTCAAGACATAAGTATTACACTTTCAAAACTTCAACAAATATTCTGTCATGCCAACTTACTGAACCTCAGAAGACTGAGTAACTGCAAGGAAACGAGATACACTAATATATCTATTGGAGTTTTTATCTGCAAAAAGGTATATATACTACAATATAACTTCAGTGCTTTTCCTTATATGCACGAGACTAACCAAGCTGAATTGGAAAAAAAATTTGTCTCGTCTTGATGTGCTTACTTCTTTTTTCTTTATTCTCTAGATATGACTGCTTCATCTTCCTGTGGCACAACTACGCACACGAAGCGTGTTTTGTACGATCATCTGCCTCACCCTATGAATGAGGACGATTACTTGCGAGTCTGTAAAATACCAAAAAGAAAGGTTAGTTCAGCGGGATTCATCCATACATTAGGCATCCTGGTTTTGATTTTGTACTTCACTCAACAGGGGGCAAATTTTAGAGACCTCCCAGGCATTGTTATTGGATCTGACAATGTGGTTCGCCGAGCAAAGGAGCATGTTTTGATGCCATCCGGAAGACCATGGGTACTACTCCCCTACATTTTCCCCCTTTCTAAAACTAGCATGAGACTAAATGAATATTATATGATTATGATGCTTTTAACTTGCTCTTGCTACTTCACTCATCAGGTTCCTGACTATTGCCTTAGTTTCCGTCATGGAAGATCCCAAAAGTGAGTTACTTGGAGTAGTAGTAGTAGTAGTTAAAATGAGTTCTTTTTCTTTCTTCTTTTTCTTTTCCACGTACTAACATAGTCCTTTCTCTATAATCAAATACTGCAGACCATTTGGGCGATTGTGGTGGGATGAGACTGTACCGACTGTTTTCTGTTTTCCAGATCATCACTCGCGGGTATGCATCCTTTACCTCATTTTCTTTGATTTGGTTTGAAACGTTCAGCTTATTATTTACTCTTCTATATTATTTTTCCTATTTTTCCTATTTTTCCGACTGAAGGCAATGTTGCATCCGGAACAAGATAGGGTCCTCACTCTACGTGAATGTGCAAGACTACAAGGCTTTCCTGACTACTACATGTTCTCTGGAAGCTTGAAAGAAAGGCAAGTCTTCATCTCGTTACTGCTATCTAGCATAATTAAAATGATTGCTGCCAGCGACTGGGAGGGTCATGTATCTCGAAATATATCTGAGTTGCTAGTTTAGGATTTTGTGAAAATGAGTTATTTAAGATCATAAGAGAAATCATTGAAATTTATCATACTACTTACTTACAGACTCATACTCGACTTAAAAGCACATATAACTGCTGCTATGCTGTGTTGCTGTTTCTCTCCAAATTTCGCCTTCAATCTAAATCACATTAATGTTTTGCATTTTTCATCTATAACAGATATAGCCAAGTGGGGAATGCAGTAGCTGTGTCTGTTGGACGCGCTCTAGGATACTCGTTAGGTATGGC
Source organism: Agastache rugosa (assembly GCA_031470985.1). Classification (NCBI taxonomy): domain Eukaryota; kingdom Viridiplantae; phylum Streptophyta; class Magnoliopsida; order Lamiales; family Lamiaceae; genus Agastache; species Agastache rugosa. The sequence goes on from CM062609.1 coordinate 18,132,754, forward strand.
AGTGCAGAGGCTGAGTGGAGACGGACATCTTCTCACTCTTCCACCCAAATTCTCCCATTCTACAACTGTTGAGTTGCTATCTTTGCTCAACATGTCTTAATCTTAACTAGTGAGTACTCATTCGTGTGTTGTATTATTATTTATTAGACCAGGAGACGACGATTGCACCTCTCCATAACTAGTACACCTTTGTGTGACATAAGTATTAGACTGCAGGCTCTATCTTGGGCTGCAAAGAAGTCTCTCTCTTATAACTAGTGCACATTTGTATTACATAAGTGCAAGAATGCAGCCTCTATTTTGAGCTGCAAATGAGATACTTTTCGTCGAATTTTCTGTTGTATTATTATTAAACCAACAGATCCGTTCTCTAAGGATTTGTTAAGTGTACCATTAGGATGCGAGGCGAGACACTAATTGTGGACTCGAGAATAAAAATGTACTCTCCACCTTAGGCTATTGGTTTTAGCTTATTATTTGCGTGTTTCAATGAAATCATGACTTGAGCGTAACTAAATCATGCCACAGACGATGTTAGATTTATTCATTCGTCGATTATTCCCTTTTCTTTTCTTTGCCAGAACAGGAAATTGCATTATTTGATTTACCTTTCACTTTGAGTGACAAAACTGGAAATTACATCTTACGATTTTGGTCGATGTTTGAAGAAAAGTAGAAAACAATGAAGTTATGCGTTTACCGACAAAATAGAAAATTTATGGAATAAGTTACAATTACAACTCCACAATCCGTACTTACAACACTGCACTGATTTTTGTGTTTATACTAGTACACCATCTCGTGCGATGTACGGACATCACATTAAAAAAATCTATAATTCTAATATCAAATATTGTGTAGATAATAGTAAGATAATTACAATACGCAATTATATTTTACTTTTAAATAATATAATATGATAAAATCATGTACACTGATCTTATCACGTACCATGGATATTATGTATTCTACTAATTCTTTCTCCTGAAATATGAATTCTTCCATGTTGAAGCATCCAAACATATACTCAAGGAATAAATAGTATATGAGTTTTCTTTTGTAAACGCGTATTAGAAATTCTTAGAAACAAACATAAAATTCATACAAACAAATTAAATACTCATCAACCAACTTTTTTATCGCCTTAGTTTGAGCTACATCAAATTTCATTGGAAAAAAAGAATACTGCATCCCAAAGCTATATTCTCATTTCTCAAGCATGCTGAATATATATAGCATGCACAAAAAATAAATGTTAACTATATCACTCAAAATCTCTCATACATTGTATTTGTATACTTGGAAAGCTAACGTGAACAAAAGAAAAAGTTCAAATTGAGATATCTTCAAGCAAATACGAAACATAGAGTAAATTACGAAAGTCATGCAAATATGATAAACTTCTATGGAGACTAAACAGAGATAGAGAAAGATAGTATGAATAAGCATGTGTAAGTACATGTAGGAAAAAATATATGTTTTTACCCTCGTGGATTCACGACATCAATATTGTATAGGATGAAGGTCGTAACAGAGGTTTCATTTGATGCAGTTGTCTGATCTCTTGCAACAGGCTTCCTGTTCAGAACTTCCTCCAGCAACACTCACAACATCATGGAGATATCCTCTATTTGTAGGTGTGAAATCTCCCATGAATAGAATGTGTAACCATCAAATAGTTTTGGTTGCTGCAAAATCACATAAAAGAAGAAATCATGTAAATAATGAGCTTGAAAGAATAAATGGTGAAGAGGGCAGCAAACGATTAACCTTGTGTAAGAGTCTTTATCTTCCAAGCTTTGCTCCTTAATCCCATGAATATCAACTGGATCTCTGTCTGGTTTCAATGTAAACATATGAACAATATGAAATTATATATATAACCAAATAATGTTGTAATGTAGAAATATTCAAGTCTTGTCTACTTAGGAACTACGGATATCCAGACACAAGTTTTCAAATTCAGCAACACAGTTTCCTGAATAACACCATAGAGATTATATATATAAATATTCTCTTATGATTTTTATACAGAAAAGTAAAGTAATTACTGATTTATTTACTTTCTATGTCTTGGTGAGGGTTGAACAACAGTATTTAAAATGCTCACTGATGAGACTTCAGAAACAAATAAAGGAGAAATAAAAGAAGCGAACAATAGCAAGATATGAAACACTTTGAGAAAATGCATAATGATGCTAATATTATTAGTGACAGGAACATGAGAGAAACATATACATATATACACTGCACATATCATAGCAAATTTAAGGAATGAGAGATCTTTAAAAAATAATGACTACTATGATGAAACAAATTAACATCAATTTCTTATTAAAAGAGCAAAAAAGATTCTCGTATATCACTAAATTAAAATCTCAACAGATTCCTTCAATAGAAGTCGTAAGAAAATGAATACCTACTTTGAATCCGACTTGGTGAAAGCCATGAAATCAGGAGAGCCCATGGCCTGTGATGGTCCCAAGACGGATACCTTGGTGTAGAGGGGGGTGAATACACTAAGGTTTAAAAACTTTTCCAATTAAAACTCTTTTGAGTGAGCTGGCTGTGTTCGATCCAGCTGGAAGGCAGCTTGATCAACACAGCTGGCTGTGTGCGGAATGTGGTGAGATTTTGGAAAGTCCGTCTGTTGCTTCAAATATATTGCAAAGCTTAGTTTCTCTTTTCAGTTAATCAGTTTATGCAGCTTGAAATAATGCTTATGAAGGGTTAGCTGGATGCATAAATAAACATGAAAGAACAAAGCAACTTAACGTGGTTCGGAGAAACTACTCCTACGTCCACGACCAGAAACCTCTGGTAATCCACTAAGGATACCACTGACTTTTCGCGCAGTCAGCAAACGTTGCAGCTTAGTTCCTCAAGCTGGATACAAGTTTACGCGTACTGTATCGAAATGTAACTAGACAGTTTACGGGCACAGCTGAAACCTACATTCAGTTTACGGGTACTGAAGAACCTAACCTGTAGTTTACGGGCACTACAGAGCCTCAACCTTAACTTAACCTTTTTCTGGGTTTGAGTTTGGGGTTTCCAACTATGAACGAGTTCTTATAATTAAGAACAATGAGTATGATGAACTCGTTCAAACTAGGCTTAAGATGGGAAGGATTATATGCCTAGATACTAGTGGGAGAGAGCTTCAGCAGCCTGAGAATAAATAAGAACTCATGAGGATGTAGACTGCTGGATCGTTAAGCTTTTCTAAGAGATCTTGATCTTTTGTTAGACTTCTTTCTCTGTTGATCTTTCTTGTGTATATTCTCTCTCTCACTTCTCATAGTCTGATGATGAAGAAGACTTCTATTTATAGGGAGAGATTATAACTAGCCGTTGGAAAGAGCCGTTCTGAATCTCTACCTAACTTCTGACAGGATTGACTTGTCTTCTTCCTTGATTTCCTCGTATAGCAATCCTAGGTCTGACTTCTAGGTGCTGAGGTGTCGAGTTCCTGATGGTCCAGATCAGATCTGACTTTAGCTCAAGTTGACTTCGACTCTGCTGTGCTGGTGACTCTGAGCTGTCTTGAACTTTGCTGGATCATTGATGCTGAGCTGAGTCTTGAACTCTGCTGGGTCTTGACGTAGAGCTGAGTTGTCATACGAGCTGGGTCTTTCCTACAGCTGTGTCTGGAAGAACTTGATCGTCTTGAATCTGGATAATGTTACTTATCACTCGACTTGGCTTACCCTGCTGTGTACTCAGCTGGGTCTTCTGCTGTCTTCAGCGACCACCTGTAAACTTAGAAACTCTATAAGCTCAAACAGGTGAGCTGGAAAAATACTTGGGCTTGTGCAAACATCTACTTGGTTGAGGTCAGCTGGGTTTTGGTATCACTTCAAAACTCTATTAATTTTCCCAACAATTTCTCCCTTTTTGATGATGCCAAAACCCCAAGTTGGAAAAACCAAATTGCTTCCCCCTTAACAGGAAACGGGGTTTTAAAGGATTAAACATTCACAACAGGTAAACATATTCAGAGCCTGGAAAAAGAGAGATTGTCTTCAGGTTGACTTTGATAAAACGAACTTTTCATTAATAGGAAGAATTTTTACAACTTTCTAATTACAAAAGTTTAAAAGAAAATTCCCAGTTGGCTGGGTCTTCAGCTTTGCTGCTTCCTTTGTTCATCAATCTGATGGTCAGTCTTGAGACCATATCTGTTGAAGATGAACTCTTCCAGCTCCTTCCATTCTGCTTGATTCTTCGATTTTGAAATTCCTCTTTCTCCAGCCCAGTGATTAATTTCTTTGATGATTTGGGCCTTGTCAGGAAGGTTCGTTCCAGCTAGAGATGGAGGCTTTAACTGTTTGACTTTTGGAGCCTTCAGCTGGATGTTGTTACTCTTGGCATATAGGGCAATTGATCTTGCCATCATTGGATATGTCTCATGAAGTTCGAGGAAGTAATCCTGGAAAGCAGTTTCTGGATCCATGCCTTTGAATTGATTCAAGTAGTAGAATTCTTTGATGAATTCTGATTTGCAACTTTCCCAGTTTTCATTGAAATCGTCTGGGTTCTTTTTGTCAGTGAAATTTGGTTGGATTTGTTTCTTCTTAGCTTGCCTGTAGCTCTGCCTTTTCTTCTTCTGCTTTTTCTCAGCAGGCTTGAGCGATTCAGCTTTCTTCTTAATAATTTTATCCAGCTATTGCATTTCTTTTCTTTGCTCGTTGTGGAAGTTACACAGCCAGTGATAGTCTTTGTATTCTTCAGGCTTGTGTCCACAGGCTTTGGCAAGAGCAACCATCTTCTCTCTCCATGTCTCTTTGACTGCCTTGGCTGGTGCAGTTGGCTCTGTCTCTTCTTCATCCAGCTCTTTGGCGAAATCATCGATTTCACTCTGAATTTTCTCCCTTAGCTGCAGCTTCCCTCTTACTTGTTTTTCCAGCTTCACTCTTATCTTCCCCCTTTTTGGCATTATCAACAAGGGAGGCAGAGAGGTTGGCAACTGTTGCGTTGATCTTGGCGAGAGCAGCTTCAACTTCAGCGATCTTGGCTGAGTTGTCAGCTGTGGTGAGGTTCAGCTGAGCATTGCTGCTGCTTCCAGCTCTGAACTGAGCATCCAGATCTTTATATAGGTTGAAGAGTTGGCGGATGTCAGCGCTGTTGGAGAGAGTGGTCTTTTTGAGAGCTTCCAGCTGGCTTGAAAGATTTGCAATGTCGTCAACCAGTGGAGCTTGAAGGTTTGAGATGATCTCAGGGACTCTCTTCTCTAGATGAATTGACTGATCAATTTGTTGAGAAACGAGAGATTGCCTGAGATCTTGACTGGTGCTTTCTTGAAGATTTTGAGAAAAATTATGGACTTCATCGATTGTCCGCTGTTGTTCTCGAACTTGACAGTCGAGAGCTGAGAATCGCATGATGACATCGACTTGATACTTCAGTCTGTCCTGAAAGAGAATTTCTTCAATCTCTTTGGATATTGCTTCCTTCATGGCGGTTGAGAGCTCGACAGCTGAGTCAGTTTGAGTTCCAGATTCAACATGACTGGGTTTGTCTGCCTCGAACTCGACCAGTGTGCGAGTGTCATCGACAATTGGACTCTGTGGGGCAGCTTCGGTTGGCTCAACTGTTGCATTAGTTGGCCCTTCTTCAATCATCATTGCCTCAACTGTATCGGCAGGGACAACTTCCTTGGCAAGTTCAGCTGCGACTTCTTTGGATTTAACAGGTACAGAAGATGTCTCCCATCCTGCTGCTGTAAGGAGTTTGTTGGCAGATTCCCAGACTTCAGCTGGGTGCGGCTTGGGGTACAGCTGAGATACTTCAATAATACCTCTGATGAGATCATCTTGATGCAAGTATGCATCCTCCAGGCTTCCAAAGCCAAATGTGTGCTGGAGGCGTGCTTCATCCGTCTTCAATTTCTCATAAGAGAAAGTCTCTATCAGCTGCTCATTCTGGTACCAAGTTGCCATCTTGGTAGCCAGATAAAACTTGAGTTCTCCAACTTTGACGAGGGTGATGGACAGGTGCGCCAGAATCGGATACTGAGTTAGAACACTCTTGATCTCTGCAATGCGCAAGTCCTCGTACATGGCTTCCATAAAGGCTGAGCCAGTGGAGTTGAGAGAAGGAGAGGTAGTAGAATCACTCTCTTCTGATTCTGTGGTGTTTTGAGGAATATGTTCAAATGGGTTCACAGTAGGCTGTGAAAAAGTATCAGCCAACTGCGAGGGCGATTGAATTTCGGGTGAAAGTTGTTTTGGGGGTGAGCTGGGATTAGTGGAAGAGGGTTCAGCTTGGGTGTCGGTAGGCGTGAAGGAGCTTCGGCCGTTGAATATCTCCTCTTTCTCTTACAGGAGATGGCTCTTTGGTTGGAGAGCTGGGTGGAGGGGAAGGCTGTTTCGGCGGAGAGCTGTGAGGTGGTGAAAGCTGGGGAGAGCTCCTTGGATTATCCAGCTCGTCCTCTGAGCTGGATGATAATCCATCATTCAATCCCATCTCGGCCAAGATGTTTGATCCGTATTGATCGAAGGCCGACACTGGCTGTGGGGAGAGAATCACCATTGCTTGACTTGGAATGACAGCTATTTTTTTTTCTTCTCAGCTGGACCTCCAGCTGGTTTGGGGTCAGCTGCCTTCCTCTTTCTTTGTTTCTTCTCAGCTGGAACTTCTGCCTCTTTTCCTTCCAGCTGCTTCTTGCTTTTACTCACAGCAGGCTGCTTCTTCAGAAGATCATTGACTTGACTTATTCTTTGGAAAAGAATCTTCGTTTCTGGAAACGGTTCTGAATCAGCCCACTTTACTGTGTGCCCTTTCACAGCTTGCTCTATCAAGAAAGAAATTTTGGAGCAGAGAAACCGTGGCTCTGATGTTGAAAACGTCGTCCTGGTGGAGTTGAACTTGATCTTCTCAGACTCCTTGACCAGACGGTTGAGTAAGAAGTCAAACCAGTTGACGTATGCGCCTTTGATCATGGCAATCATCGGCTTGAGCTTTGGAATGCTGATCTCTCCTTGAGATCCAGCTATCCCTAAGATGCATTTCTGCGTGATATCCAGCAGCAGCCTGTACTTTGGCTTGAGCAGGAGCTTTGACATGCTTGCTCTGTAAGGCTCTGGGGAGATAAGCATCTCTCTGCTGAGAAATTCATCCACTTCTTCACGACTGAAATCATCTGGGATGAATCCTCCTTCTTTGGGTAGGTTGAACACCTTTCGTAGCATCTTGTTAAGTTTGATATTGATGGTTGCTGTATCAAACTTTCCGTCTTCACCTTTGACGATCATGTCAAATGAAGATGAGTAGAAGCCGTCTTCATCAATGATGTTGAGGTAGAAAAGTGCGGCATCTCTCTTTAGCAACAGCTTGGGCATGGAGGTTGCCCACAGCAAGAGACCGGAGTTTGCAACTAGATCCACCATCTCTTTTAACTCTGAAACATGGAGGTTGGAGGTGGACAGAATACTCTCAAATGATAGCTTTGTCATTAGAGCTTCAAACTGGTTCATCCCTGCGGTTGATTTCTTGGGCGCCATTTCTGCAACTTGTTGAATTTGATCGTGCGAAGAACTTGCAGAGAATAGATGAAGATTTTGAATCTTTGAAATTTGCAGAGATAAAGATGGAGGAGGAAAGAATCCGCGTATCTTTTCCATATATATCAACTGCCATATAGGATCAACGGTTGAAATTGAATCAGTTGATATTCTGATCAACGGCTGGGAGAGATTCACTCATCACGTTTTGCTGACGTGCTTTCGGCGAGTGTATTACAACCGCGCGTGAGGCAGTTCAAACGTTTGACGCTCTGCCTCGATTCTGCCGTGCTGCAGTACTATGCAGACTTTATAATTAATGCGATGGGAAAGGAAACTTATCAAACAATTTAACTAAGGAATGTCTGTCCGCTTAATATAAGAATTCAAAATAATTGGACTTTTTATAGCATATTCCTTAGAGCAATTATTGCATGAGACGCAAACCGGTCAGCTTGGACACAGTATCCAGCTGATATCACAGCGGTCTTCCCCTTTGTTTGATTGACAGTTCTCCTCAACTGAGTATTTGGATATTGGCTTGAATTTCCTTCAGCTGAGTTCCCTTTAGCTCTTCGACTGATGTCCAGTTGAGCTTGATTCCCTTTTTGGCTGGGAAATCCTTCTGAACTGAGCTTTGGGATCCAGCTGAGTTTGTTCCCCATCAGCTGGATGAGCTTTTCTTTATCCGGTTTGAGCAGTCCAAATAATCCACACATCATTTTGATTGCTCTGCTGGATCAGGTTTCCCTTTAGCTGGTGATACCAGCTGAGTTTTATCTCGGTGAGTGCATCCTGTTGGGTATTCTACTTGATTTTTCTGAATCTTTCCAGCTATGTAGAATTCCCCTTTGATATGATAGTAGGTGGCTTTTTCTTCAGCTGCATCCTACTTCCTTGAGCGGATTTTCTCATTATTGGCTCATTCATTTGATAAGGTCAGCTATCACAGATCCAGCTGATTCATCTGCTGCTTCTGAATTCTTCTCTTGAGACCAATGTACTCAGCTGTATGACTGGCTGAATCTTCAGTTTTGTATCCAGTTGTCTTTATTTCACAGTTGGTCCCAGTCATCCTCATCTGAGTCGGAGAAGGAGATTTGATCATCATCCGTTTCGCTCGATTCGAACCTTTTATCCTTTCTCCGGGAGGATGACTCAGCTGGGTTTCTCTTTGGATAGAGTTGCTTGTCGTGATGAACCTTCACGATATTCTTGTACCTTTCCTTGCTTTGTTCCAGCTGATTAATGCTCCGTACAAGCATGGCAACTTCTTCGTTCAATTCTTCTTTGCTCATATTTCTGTGCTCCTTGTTGGTCCTTCCAAGTTGAGCTGATTGAGCTTCTTTTCTTGGCTTGATCCTCAGCTCTGCTTCTTTCATTCGGCTGGATGAATCTCTGCTTGAGATCCCCAGATCAAATTCGTTGGCCTTCAAGATGGAGAACAATTTTTCCGTCTCCATGCTGCCAAGATCAGTTCTGCTTTGGTGAACCACCTTGTGTGTACACCATTCTGAGGAGAGAGCTGCAAGAACTTTCAAGTTCTTATCTCGAGCTGTATATTTTCCAGTTCGGATCGTCTCGATCTCGATGACGAGGTTGGAGAATCTGAGCTCCATTTGATCAATGGACTCATAGGGGAGTTGCTTGAAGTTGTCGAACTTCTGGCATGCAACTGAGAATTTGTTCTCTTGAATTTCCTCTGAGCCTTCACACAGCTTGGCTAGAGTGTTCCACATCCCCTTAGCTGTCTCGCAGTTGATGATCTTGCTGAGATAAGCGTTCGTCACTGTTGAGGAGATGACGTTGCGAGCGTAGCTGTCCAAACCAGCTTGTCTTCTTTTTTCTGGAGAGTACTCCCTTTTGGGCTTCACAACTTGCCGGAGTACTGGTTCAGCTCCAGGTATGGTTTCTGCTTGTCTTTTTGATTTCATGATGATGATGGGTCCGTCAGTGATAACATCCCACATCATGTCGTGATGCGCACTCAGAAAGCTTTTGAGTCGGAACTTCCAGATCTGATAATCATCGACAGAGAATGTCGGAAGATTCCTGCACAGGGAAGATTCCATGACAGTATGCAATATAATGATTTAAAAAAAATTTGAAACTTTGAAGGATCTGTTCAGGTGACCACTATCAGCAAAGAGGCTGACTTGACACAGAAAAAGTGATCTTTTGAATCACGGCTCTGATACCAATTGATGGTCCCAAGACGGATACCTTGGTGTAGAGGGAGGAGAGTGAATACACCAAGGTTTAAAAACTTTTCCAATTAAAACTCTTTTGAGTGAGCTGGCTGTGTTCGATCCAGCTGGAAGGCAGCTTGATCAACACAGCTGGCTGTGTGCGGAATGTGGTGGGATTTTGGAAAGTCCGTCTGTTGCTTCAAATATATTGCAAAGCTTAGTTTCTCTTTTTAGTTAATCAGTTTATGCAGCTTGAAATAATGCTTATGAAGGGTTAGCTGGATGCATAAATAAACATGAAAGAACAAAGCAACTTAACGTGGTTCGGAGAAACTACTCCTACGTCCACGACCAGAAACCTCTGGTAATCCACTAAGGATACCACTGACTTTTCGCGCAGTCAGCAAGCGTTGCAGCTTAGTTCCTCAAGCTGGATACAAGTTTACGCGTACTGTATCGAAATGTAACTAGACAGTTTACGGGCACAGCTGAAGCCTACATTCAGTTTACGGGTACTGAAGAACCTAACCTGTAGTTTACGGGCACTACAGAGCCTCAACATTAACTTAACCTTTTTCTGGGTTTGAGTTTGGGGTTTCCAACTATGAACGAGTTCTTATAATTAAGAACAATGAGTATGATGAACTCGTTCAAACTAGGCTTAAGATGGGAAAGATTATATGCCTAGATACTAGTGGGAGAGAGCTTCAGCAGCCTGAGAATAAATAAGAACTCATGAGGATGTAGACTGCTGGATCGTTAAGCTTTTCTGAGAGATCTTGATCTTTTGTTAGACTTCTTTCTCTGTTGATCTTTCTTGTGTATATTCTCTCTCTCACTTCTCATAGTCTGATGATGAAGAAGACTTCTATTTATAGGGAGAGATTAGAACTAGCTGTTGGAAAGAGCCGTTCTGAATCTCTACCTAACTTCTGACATGATTGACTTGTCTTCTTCCTTGATTTCCTCGTATAGCAATCCTAGGTCTGACTTCTAGGTGCTGAGGTGTCGAGTTCCTGATGGTCCAGATCAGATCTGACTTTAGCTCAAATTGACTTCGACTCTGCTGTGCTGGTGACTGTGAGCTGTCTTGAACTCTGCTGGATCATTGACGCTGAGCTGAGTCTTGAACTCTGCTGGTTTTGACGTAGAGCTGAGTTGTCATACGAGCTGGGTCTTTCCTACAGCTGTGTCTGGAAGAACTTGATCGTCTTGAATCTGGATAACGTTACTTATCACTCGACTTGGCTTACCCTGCTGTGTACTCAGCTGGGTCTTCTGCTGTCTTCAGCGACCACCTGTAAACTTAGAAACTCTATAAGCTCAAATAGGTGAGCTGGAAAAATACTTGAGCTTGTGAAAACATCTACTCGGTTGGGATCAGCTGGGTTTTGGTATCACTTCAAAACTCTATTAATTTTCCCAACAGCCTCAGTTTCTCTGACACACTTATTTATTGGCGCCACCTTTCACTCTCCGTAGCTGAAGTTATCCACTACGAAGAAATACGACTTCAATTCAGATTCCTCGGAGTCGGAGGAAATATCCGCACTTTAGGAAAGAATCCCATTTGGTTCTGTATGAGACAAATTGAAGATGATGATGTTCAGAGTGTGATTGGTTGCTTTGGAAAATGGAGAGTGATTTTGGGATCAATTCTTTCAGATAAACTTGCATTGATTTAGAGATCTTTGCTGAGTGATTAGAAAATTCTAGGGGTAGAGTAAGAGAGAATGCGCGAGAGAAGAAAACTGAATTTGTGAAGAAAAAAATTATACTAAAAACGTTGATGCGTGATTTTCTCCAACAAAAACAAAATCTGACACATGATTTTTCAAAAAAAAAAAAAAACTGACATGTTCGTGCTTGAGACTGGTGTGGGAGAACTGCTTGGTCAGTTCCAATAAAATAACTGCGATACAAAACTCATTATAAAAAAAGGAAATTGCCAAAAATTTTGGTGAAAAATAAAATTTCTGGTCAAAATTGAATGAGAACTTATCTCTCTGTTTCGTTTTAATATAGATATAGATATAGATTATCGGTTCATACCGGGCTTGGGTCGAGTTGGGCCGGGCTGGCCCAGTTGTCAACTCTATGACTAGCCACACAATGATTTTCTACATAAAATCAGACCGGTTCAACTAATAACCAGTTCAACTAATAACCAGTTCATTAACCTGGCTTAAAATTATTGTGACTATTACATCCAATATTTTTTGGCTGCATAATTAAGGAGATTGGGTAGTAAATTTTTCTCCTCATTTCCGTCACTCTTCTAATATTTTATTGAGGAAAAATCCGATACATATGTTAACAAAATACTTCTTCAACCATTAAAACAAAAAACATAAAAAGTCGTAAAACTATTGTACCCAGTTTGCCTTCGTCTACAAAAATCTGCCAATTAACATGTTAATCAATCTTTCTCATCTTCATAAAAAATAAGTTCGGTTCCTTTTACAAAAAATAGATATAATATTCATCATAAAATGTAATACAGTGATAATTTATATTTGTTCGTAAAATTAAATTTTGTATATATTTATAGATGGAATTATGTAATGGGAAAGCAAATCTATACCTATTATAAAAGAGCGGATTCTCACAAAATTGGATTTACCTAATATGTCTCTATTATTATATTTATTTTAAGGGCAATAGTGTAATTATATAATAAATTTATTACAAACATAATAAATTAATAATATAGTTCTACTCCTAATATAATTCAATTTAATAAATTAATTAATAATATAGTCCTATATAATCTATTACTCAAAAGTGAAAGAGAAAATACAGCATAAGTTTGATAGCTCGAGATTATTTTATTGTGCCAAAATTTGGTATTTTTGTGTAATTTGTTTTTTTTTTAATTTAGAGTTATTATTTTATTTAATTATGAAGTATTTTTATGTTCCATGTTAATTATGAAATGAGTTGAGAAATTAGTGATTGATAAATTAATTATGTAGCTTTAAAGCATAATATCACATTAGATGATAAATTTGAATGGAATCGAGCATGATTGGTGTCATTATCCTTCAAAAACCGGACTTTGATCTTGCATAATTTGTAAAATTCACAATCCTCATTATATTTTTCAAGTATTAAAATAAAAATAATATTAAAAATTAAAAAGAAAGGTTGATGTAGGCTAAACATTAACGGTGTTCACAAATGATCACTGACATATTAATGTTTGTCTCTTTGATAAATATATTATCTTGAATGGAATTCTTTTTTTTTTTAATCTAAAATCTAATTATTACTCCCCCGTCCCATAATAAGTGTCTTCATTTTCATATTGAGTTGTCCCACAATAAGTGTCTTATAGTACCTAATATGGAAAGAACTTTCTCTCACAAAAAGGTGTTGGCTCCACCACTTTCTATCTTTTAACTATTCTCCTTAATATTCGTGCCGAAAAAAAACAAGACACTTATTGTGGGACAGAGAAAGTATTATTTTTTCTTACCGAAATTAATTATGAATATTTTTAGGTCTGTAACCATGGTTTATGAAGGTAGTATATAAATTAGTGATTGATAAATTAATTTCATAGCTTTTAAACCATTTCATAGAAGATGATAAAAATGAATTTACAATTTAGTATAAAAGATGTGATTTTTGGTGTAATTAAAATTATACATAAAATATAATATATATTTAAATTATAAATAGATTTGCTTATTCTAAGGTCTACTCTTTACACATACTTGCTAATAATTTGTTGAAGTTAATAGTCAAAATTAATAATATTACAACTTTATTTTTTTCAAATATATTACTATTTATAATAAATTAATTATTTTAAATAAGATGTTATACGTGCAACGCACATAATCTCTCTGCTAGTCTCTAATTAAAGAGAGAAGATATTTTTAAATTCAAATTTGCAAGAAACGAGGCGTAAGGATGGAAAGGATCTTTACGTAAAATTATTTGAATGTTCATTATAACTACTCCCTCTGTCCCAATCGTATAGGCTTGTTTTCCTTTTTCGGATGTCCCAAATATATAGGTCAGTTTCTATAAAAAGTAATGTTTTTTTAATTCATTTACTAATTTATCCTTATTCAATTCTTGGATTGCCTCATAATCAAACAATAAATAAGGTCATAGTAGGAAGTTTGCTTGTATAATTTGTATTTCCAATAATTTCTTAATCCTAGTGCAAAACTCCAATCAGCCTATATGATTGGGACGGAGGGAGTATTATTTTATTATTATTTTAAATATTCATAGTTACTAGAATGCTACCGTGTGACCGAATAGCTTTATTGATTTCTTAACATGCAAATATTGATATTCTTCCATATTAAAATAGATTTTCATTTGCAAGTTGGACGGTGGACCAAAGTTTAATAAATTTCTTATATCAACTATTGGTTGACCCAAATTATAAAAGAAAAAAATTCTTTATTATAAAAGTCGGTTAGTTATATATTCCTTTTGTCCCGTTGATCTTGACCTAGTTCTTTTCGGTACGGTATTAAAAAGAAAGATATTAAGTATAAAGGTTGTGTTTAGTGTTGTTTGTATACATTATTTTATTATTGCTAATAAAGTGCTTTTAAGTAAAAAAAAAAGTGATTTTTAAGTTTACTTGTCAATCATGCTGGATTTCATACAGTGAATTGAACATAAACTAAGGGAAAGTAAGCAAAATGTACTGATTGACTAAAATGGAACGCCACAATCATCATGTTTTAGATGTAAACAACCTCTATGCAATATATCACCGTAATTTTGTAAGCACATATGGATATGGCAGATTTTGTTCGAAGCTATGTAATTAGTTTTGGTCAAACTAAAAAAAAAAGTCATTAAGTTTGGTTAAAAATTATATGCAATTGATTTTTCTTTCAAAAGTAACTAGTTTGGTTTGGTTCGGTTGGATTTGAATATTATATATATATATATATTTTTTTTTCATTTTTTCAGTTTGGCTTGATTTTGAATCAAATCCGTCTATTTGCACGCTGCTAGTAATTGTAATTGTTTTTTAGTGAAACAAATTGCAATATTAAGATAGATAATTGCAATTAAACCTAAAAATTATTCACACCTGATTATAAAATTCCAAAAGTGCATAATTTTTGCAATTATTTTGTTTTTTAAACATGTTGATTGAACCACGTTGATATAAATATAAAATATTTGCAAATGGCAACAACTAAACTATGAGATTTAAAAACTAATTGTATCCTGAACAGTAATCGAAGCTCGACAGCCCAATCTTTACGGCCCAAAACTCGAGCCAATTTACAATAATACCCCAAAAATTAACTAAAATTTCCCGGAGAAGCAACGCAATTTTGTCAAAGCAAATCTCAACGGCTCTCTACAAGATATAGCCGTTAACCTCCTTCAACCCCTTGTAAAAAAATTCACACACAATTCGCATTGAAACCCTAATCGTAGATTGAATGCATATATAAATCTTGTTGATTCAATTCCCAGAAAATCAATCGTTACAATTCCCTCTCTCTCTCTCTCTCTACCGCTCTCTATCTCTCTCTGTTGCTCTTAACGTCCATTGATTCTTGATTTGTTTCTCTAATCAATTCCTTTTCTTGCAGGCTGCTTTTTTCTCCTTTTAGTTTGTGTTTTCTTTGCGCAGGGAAATTTTTGCTAAAATCTTTT
This sequence comes from Agastache rugosa, assembly GCA_031470985.1. NCBI lineage: Eukaryota > Viridiplantae > Streptophyta > Magnoliopsida > Lamiales > Lamiaceae > Agastache > Agastache rugosa. Next base: position 18,148,097 of record CM062609.1, read on the forward strand.
GTTGATTCATACTAACAGTTGTATATCGCACACACATATACACAATATTTTTTGGTTTCCTTCGATTGTAGTGTTTTTTTGTTGCTAACGTGATGGAAACAGGAATGATTCATTCGTCTGCATCTTCGAACAAGTCCCAGCCGCGATGCCCGCTTCAAGAACACTTTCTTCAGAGAAGAAGCTCTCGGGAAAATGTATGTTAATGTGTTTCGTATATTCGGTTGATGTTTTTTCTTAATTATAAGCTATATATGAATATAGCTTATTATCACTATTTGATTTGGGGATGAAACTAGAAACAGTTTAATTTCAGAATGTCGGTTTTATCTTGCTTTGCTTTGAATCATTTGAATTTCTTTTCTGAACTACTGAATTTGAGTGGCTAAAAAGTTAAAAATTTTGTTGCTGGATATGGGTTTTCAGGCTACATCTATAGATATAAATAAAGTTGTTTATTCACATAATCTTCTGGTTTTATATTGTTTGTCAGCCTACATTCATAAATGATGTGGTTTTTTCAAATTATTTGTTTAAAGAGATGTCTCTAGTTAGCCCTTATTTAAAGTTCTAGTCTAGGTTCTAATCTTATATGGTGATTCTTCCATTATTCATTTCAATAATCTTTTCGTTTTTGGTTTGGCAGTTGGATCGGTTCATTCCTAATAGATCGGCAATGGATTTTGATTATGCACATTACATGCTTACAGAAGGTAAGAAAGGTAAGGAAAATCCAAATCCATCTATCAACTCTTCTCCATCTAGGGATGCATACAGGAAGCAGCTTGCAGAAACCTTCAACATGAACAGACCTAGAATTCTGGCTTTCAAGAATAAGCCACCTACCCTAGTCGAGGCCATTCCGACATTGGCTGCTCACCAAGTAAAGCCTGCCAAACCCCGTCGCCACATTCCACAGGTAGGTGCCATCCCTTCATGTTGAAGTTTTAGTAGAGTTCTAGGTATAACTATTCTTTGATGTTGTTAATGAATTGAATATGTTTGTTTCAGACTTCGGAGAGGACATTAGATGCCCCTGATATTCTGGATGACTACTATCTGAACTTACTAGATTGGGGAAGCAGCAATGTTCTTTCTATTGCTCTTGGAAACACTGTCTATTTGTGGGATGCGGCCGACGGGAGTACCTCGGAACTAGTTACTATCGACGAAGACAGCGGCCCTGTGACCAGCGTCAAATGGGCTCCCGATGGAAAGCACATTGCTGTCGGTATGAACAACTCCGAGGTCCAGCTATGGGATTCAACTGCTAATAGGCTTGTGAGTTACTTTGATGCTTGTACCTTGGTGATTATTCTTTCTTATTTCAATTTGTCTGAGTGCTGAATCTTTCGTTTTCTGCAGCTGAGGACTTTGAGAGGTGGCCACGCATCACGAGTTGGTGCTATGGATTGGAACAATCACATCTTGACTACAGGAGGAATGGATGGCCGGATCGTCAACAATGATGTGAGAGTCAGGGCACACGTCGTGGAAACCTATCGAGGCCATCAACAAGAAGTTTGTGGGCTTAAATGGTCAGCCTCAGGCCAGCAGTTGGCTAGTGGTGGAAACGACAATCTCCTCCATATATGGGACAGATCCAGTGCTTCGTCAAACGCTCCTACGCAGTGGCTTCACAGACTCGAGGACCATACAGCTGCTGTCAAAGCACTTGCATGGTGTCCGTTCCAAGGCAATCTGCTTGCCTCCGGTGGAGGTGGAGGCGATAGGTGCATAAAGTTCTGGAACACACACACCGGTGCATGCTTGAACTCGGTGGACACAGGATCGCAGGTCTGCGCTCTTCTGTGGAACAAAAACGAGCGCGAACTGCTTAGCTCTCATGGTTTTACTCAGAATCAGCTCACTCTCTGGAAGTATCCTTCAATGGTGAAAGTAGCAGAGCTCACTGGCCATACATCTAGAGTTCTTTATATGGCTCAGGTATACCTTTTATCTCACATCAAGATTTTATCATAGCCCGTTTTGGCATCTCTATCGCCATTTTATTAACACGTTTCTTGTCATCATCGTGTATTCCAGAGTCCGGATGGATGCACAGTCGCGTCTGCAGCTGGGGACGAAACTCTTAGGTTTTGGAATGTTTTCGGGAAACCTGAAGTAGCCAAGCCGGCACCAAAAGCAGCTTCAGAGCCGTTTGCTCACTTGAATCGCATTAGATAAAGCCTTTGTGCGTTTTTTGGTTACTACAACTGCAGCAGAGATCTAGAGAGAGATAGAGCTCAGAGTAGATCCTTATCAGTTTTATACTGCATTCTTTCTATTCATTTGTAAATACTTCATTCTTTCTATTCAGGATTGATAATGCTGTTTTTCAAGTGTAAATTTCCTTTTACATGCTAGTCACAAATTGTGACAAATATATTTTAATAATTCTATCAGTTACATAATCTGTTCTTTCTGTTCATGTAAAGATTTCAGGATTGATAATGCTGTCTTTAGATAGAATGAATCATAATTACTAAGCTTATATCACTCACTAACTTATACAGGAGCAATCTTTAATTCTAGTGTAGTGACGTGTCATCTTGGGATGATTAAAATTGAAAAATATATGATTTTACTGCAAAAAAAATATTATTGTATTAACATTACATATTGGAAGTTATCATGTATTGTTTTTATTGTTTTTATCAAAAAAATCAAAATATTTCATCCTGACCAGAAAAAATAGAAGTTATTCTGGTCCAACGTTGTAACAATTCACATCAGAATAGTTCAACACATTACAAACTCAACTTCCCATTTTTCCAAACTAGTATCAAGAATCCAAAAATATTTGCCTTTTAAAATCCTCCTTCAATTTTAGCCTAAAATAAAAATTGTTTATAGAGGAGGAAAAAAACATGTAACATGAGAAAAATCGAAACAATGATAACCTTGAACAAACCGAATTACTTGTGTTCATATCAACAGATGAAATTGACTCCCTCAAAAAAAAAGGAAAAAAAAAAAAAAGTAAAAAAGGTGATAACAGACAGCTACTTCTTACAGCCCCCTTCTTTCCTACAACCATTACCACCAACCACCATAACCACCGAGCCCGAGCTCAAAAACCGCGGTGGTTACGTGAACTGCCGCCTCATGTACGTGTCCTCGTGCACGAACACAGGAGGAGCCTCCATGCTCTGTGGCGGAAATTGAGGTTGTCCCATGGCAATGGCACCTCGACTCGGAGGAACGGGTGCGCCCCACGTCTCGTTTCTGTCCTTACCTGAGTGTAAGGTGAGATAGTAGAAGATCCCAAGAGTCACACTGGCAAGGGACAGAACTGCAGCTCCAGCAAAAACGCCGGGTTTCACAACATAACAGTAGTAGTTGCCGAAGTATAGGTTCTCTTCGCCATGCTGATCGTTGAGGGCTGCACCGGTAAGCAACAGAAGGAATGCTATGACGAAGGTAAACCTGAGCATTATGCCATGAGAAATAGAGCTTAGACTCGATCACAAGATTTTGATGTTTGCTTATGTTAATTGCTATGAAGATTCATTGTCATCACTTGCATAAATTTAGGGTGAACATCACTTTCGAGCCTAAAGAGTGCACGTTTTTTCTCACAAACGTCTCACACTTTCGATAATGACAGATTCATACTCAAAAAATTGACTTTATTTTCTAATCTAGGATGAGCCAACTTTTCCGGTACCGTAAAAGTCATGTTGGCAACAGAAAATCTATGTGGAAATTGTGCTCGAATAAAAGCCAATTGCCTTTTGTTGATTTCCGGTTGCCAATACGATTTCTCGGTTATGGAAAAATGGTCCGTCCTAGATTTGAAAACGAAGTTAATATATTGGGTACTAATCTGTCATAATAAGTGTGCAACATTTCTGGAAAAAAAGACATGCATGCTTAAAAGTGATACTTACCCTAAAATTTATGAGCTTTCGGGTTTTCTTGTCCAAGAAGAACGACGAGCAGTATAACAAGCCACTGTTCGTTGCATGTAAGGTAATCAAATATGCTTCACTCTTTCATGTTAAATCATATCCGCTGAACTCACATGAGCGCATCATTATACATGGGAACGACATTATAAAGGATTAGTTACCAGGAGACGACGAAGCACACGAGTGCTACACTCCAACTAGAGCTTGATTGATGAGAGCCTTTTCTACAACAAATGCATCCAGTTGCCACATTGATGATAATTTGCGCAATCATGAGAGCGACAGCAGCAGTTAACCCGAGGACTAGTGCTGGACTCCTCGGATATACACATTCAGAAGGGGATGGAAACAGAACTTGGCTACCCTGCACGATGACAAGGCATTAAATCAAAGATTTACACAAGAAATTCGATAGAAAACTACCGCACAGATGGAAGTGAACACAACAACTTGAAATGCCTTTTCTACAGTGTTACAAGTGTATAGAGAAGATCTGAACTGCCTAGTCGAGCGACTACAGGAACTCACCCCCTTTTCAGATGTAATTCTGTTTGCTTGATAACAGATAGTAAAACAATTCACAATCTAAAAATTTACATAAGAGTTTTAGAGATCACATATTGACATTCTTATGTAGCGGTAGTTGATAAAAAGTCCACAATATGGCTAGTTATAAGTTATAACAACATGCCAATAAGCTACACCTTTTTATATGTCAAGAAAAGGTAAGGTAAGGGAAATGAGATTTACAGGTCCATGCCGTTGAGATTTCAAAAAGCTCAAGAAACCAAACAATTAGTAAACAGAAAAATTGCATAGAGTTGTGAAATGTTAATGAGCCTTATTTAGTTAATGTTCCAAAGCAACTTTACATCCAAGGAATTTACTCAGAAATGTCATGCCTTTTTCAGCTTGTACGATTAAACATATGACGATTGCTATCACATATTTTGAAGAACCCATCAATCTAACAAACCATTCACAAGCCTGCAGCATCAGAGAACTATAAGCATGTAAGAAGCCATCCGCAAACAGAACAACATGGACCCTGAATATGTAAAAGATCCCAACAGCTGAACGAATTAAACAAACACTGAGAAGCATTCCAAGCCGGTGTGGGAAACTACTACTTGAAATGGCCGATACCCGAGGCTAGTTGAAAAAAGAATATGCCTACTGCTTCTGTTTTCCAAGTAACTTAGAATTCGGGGCTTATTTTTTTATTTAGTTATTATTTACTCAACTTCGTTAATGTTGAAAATACGAAAATTATGCATGTGTACACTACAGCTAAACTCACTCAAGCAAAATGAAAGACATCATCCATATATAAAATCATAAACACAAAAATAAAGGATACATTCGCAACCAAAAAGAGAAGCCGCCTAATCAGCAGAAATTTGAAACTAAGACTCAATTAAGAGGCATGTCAACACATCAAAATAAATAGAGATAGTATAAATATTTATTAACATATCTTTAAACTCAATATTACTATTTTGTAATGGGAATATCCAAGACTAGAATTTAAATTTTCAATATATATATAAACTGTGATTCATGCCGTTTCAGTTTCTGCCCAATTCTTACAAACTACACCAGTTAATTATTAACCATTTGAAAACGACACATTCAACTGTCTCCCTCTGCAAATTCAATCCTAATATTAACCAAAAATAGTTGACTATCTGACCCTTAATGCTACTCTAGCAAAGAGTAAATTACCATTTCAACCTTTTGGTCTAACGCTAACAACTTCATAAATAGATAGCCTTGAATTTTCATCCAATATTATTCTTTTAAGGAAATAAAATCCCTACTTTAATAAGCTAACAACAATCTTAAATCCTTATACCCTTTAAGCAAATCCCCACAATACTATCATTCTATGAAAAGGAAATAACAAAAATAAATTGAATACAGATAAATTGGATTTTTTTAATTCTCCAACCTAAAATATAGAAGGGGGAAAAATCGATTTTTTTTCTTTAATACCAAAAAAATTCTAGAAAACATTAATTGATTAAGAAAGTAAAGAACTAAACAAAATATGAATGAGTGCATATATATATATATCTATATATATATATATATATGTGTGTGTGTGTGTGTGTGTGTGTGTGTGTGTGTGTGTGTCTAGAGCAGAAACATACAAAACAAAAAATCCAATTGAGTAAATGATTTAAACGAAATCTGCAGCAAGATTTATTTGTGCTCTGTATTGTACCTTAATCCTCTTAGCCTCAGCTGCAAAACCTGTAGCAGCAGATAAAAGCCCGAGAAACCCCACAACACAGCACACTATAATCACCCGTCTCTCCATTCCTTCTCTCGCTCTCTCTAAAACTCTCTGCTGTCTCTCTCTATAAATCTCTGGAAATACAGTTTTTCTTCGAATAAAAACTTATAGCATTGAGTAAAAATGTGACAATAAAGGATGCATTTTGAGGAATTTTGTGCCAACTGAGATTCTATGAGAGAGAGAGAGAGAGAGCTCTTTCAAGTGTTTTTTGTAACTTGGCGACGACACTTGGGCTTCTTCGGTTGAAATAAAGACACGAAGATATATATATATATATATATATATAGTATATTTTTTCATATTTGACATTTTATGCTATTCATGCGTTCAATAATTAATAAGTGATCATTTTAATATATGGCTAATAATTTTGTTTACCAAAAAATTAAATTGACTGAAATTAAAAAAAAAAATTGGAGTACTATTGATTCGAAAAGAGATCATATTTACTTCTTCTGCTAATGGATATATATTGCTACAGATGCATTTGTTATAACTTGCTTTTATTAAACCAATCAAGTTTGATTTGTTTTAATAAAAAGAAAATGAGCTAAGCAATCTTGATATGTAACATGAATTTGCGAAAAAATAATATACTAATTTAAGAGGTTAATTTCCAATTAAGAAGTTTAGTATATTGTGTTAAGTTTGGATTCCATTAAGATTCTGAATTTACAGATGGAGAATGATTTTCAATAAACAAAAAAATATCAAGAAAGATGAATTTTGTCTTCTATTTCATTTAGAGTTGAAAATTAAAGAAAATTCCTTGACACTTGACTAGCTTCAGCCTTCAATTCAATCACCAAAAATTTATTTGAGGATGTTTAAACTAGAGCCACAAAAAATAAATAAGAAATATATTTAAATTTTATATTTAATAAAATTATAAATTTCAACTTCAACTCGACAGGTATGTAGAGTATAAAATATGAAATTACGATAAAATCCAACACATAATTAAGATTGGTTTAGGATAAAAATATAAAATAAAGATGGTTCAAAAGATTAAATCGGATTAGAATAGACTAAACTGAAAAGTAACTTTTAGAATCAGATAAATTTAAACGATTTTTTTTTTTGGCCCTTTTTCTTCTTTCTTTCGGTCCAGCACCACAAATTTAAAAAAGGTGCCTTTTTTCGCTTTATTGTGAAACTATTTATTTGGTTTATCATCGATAATTTTGACGATTATTACGATATGACATTATATAATGAATTTGATCTCGTGGTACTAATAATTGAAAAGAAATAAATCATTCAACTATTTATGTGTGTATACAGTATACATATGTATGAAGATCTCACCGTGTGGTCGCCCTTAATTAAGAATTCTAGACTATTTGGTGATTAGAGGGATGATTAGAAATAATTAGAGTTTTAAATTTTAATTAAGATTCTGTTATTTAAAAATTATTAATTTCTAATTAAAATTTATTCATTATTAATAAAAGTTTTTTTTTTACTTGGATTAATGAAAGTTTTATTAAAACCATAATTAAGGATTAGAAGATATACTTCACTGCACGTGGAGCCTGTAAAGGAGAGGGTGGGGGCTTAAGCTCCACCCAGGGCCAAACATATGTTTTTTTATCATATAAAATCGTTAAATTATCAATATTTTGCGGACAAAAGCCACTACCAAATTGAATCGCATGAAAAATTCAAAATTAAAAAAAAAAAGATAAATTAGCCGATGTCAAAGGTTTTTTTCTAGCTACGCCACTGCTTCACTGTGCGATCAACCGCAAGCAAGACCACCCAAGAAAAAAAAATCTCAGAGCTTCAGTCTCCTATGCATGTATTTTAAAGATTTCCTGGTTGCAATAAGTATGACAGAGAAACATGGATACAAAGATTTTGTATAAATATTTATGGAGGGAAGGAAAATTTCACAGCAAAAAAATAAATTTGAGCTGAGAAAACAAAATAATAATAATAATAATAATAATAATAATAATAATAATAATAATAATAATAATAAAATAATAATTCTACTGAAGGCCATAAACAAGCAAAGCACCAACTCCACCAACCCCAACAAGAAGGCCTATTATGACTCCAATTGGCAAGCCTGCACCACCACCACTCGCCTTCCCTGTGTTCACATCATATCTTGCAAACCTCTTTTTTGGAGCTCGGCATTGCGGGCATGCATACTCATCCGGCTGCATTTTTAGAGAGAGAAAATGAGAGAAAGATGATGATAAGATCATCAAGAAGAGATGAAAGGCTGATGTGCACAAGTTAATTTAGGCTGATGTGAGTTGATTGATGATCAGATAGTTGATCATTGTGTTACTACATACTCCCTCTGTCCCAAATAAGTGTCTCATGTTTGCCAAAACTCGTAAACCAAGAAAGTGGATAAACTTACTCGTTTTACCCCTAATTATTGCATGAAAAATCGAACAATTAAAGAATTTGCATTGAGGACAAAGGTAAAATGGGATGCTTGAAATCATTTTTGTATAAAATTTTGAAATAGGATACTTATTCAAGAATAAGTTTTATTTCAAAATAGGACACTCATTCGGAGACCGAGGGAGAAAGTGGTAATAAGTTGATCAGATAATCAGGGTGTTTTTATTAAGATCAAGGCTTGCTGGAGAGAGAATATGGAAATGTGAGCAAAGGCAATTCACCATGAAATATAGTGGGGGGTTCTTTTTTTCCCCCTATATATCATGTGCATTTGAAATATTCTTGGCAAAAGATGGTCCTAGAAGATTCTACAATAATCTAAACATGGGCTCTTTCAAAAGGCCTCAAGAATCTTGAATTAAGTTATGGGCAAACATGCTTCACAATTAGCAAAAATCATAAGGTGATATGTAATTAATACTATAGAGGAAATTAAGCAAAACTTACTTGTTCATCAAAGGGCTTTTGCAGGGTGTAAATGTATCCACAATCAAGGCAAATGTGAGTAGCACGAGTCTGAAAAATGTCACAACATACCTCGATTATTTAGGTGCGATACATAATCACACATATTCGTATGCTAAAAGAGAAATATTCGGGCTAGCCTTTTGAGCATCAGTGAGTTTCCTCCCAAATGCAGGCGGAGCAGGACGCTTAGGCAGCCGTTTCACATCAACTTCGGCCCCTCTGCACATAGAGGCCATCAACATACTATTAGGGCTCATTTACTTTGGATAATAGCTTACATAGCTAAAAATATTATAATTAATTAATGATAGATTCAAGAATGGGAAAGTTTGATGTAACAATAAAGGTGTGGACAAAAAGTCCAGAATTTGAAACCTGCTAACAACAAAATAAACAGAATCTGGCTTAGCATTAATGGCAGTTTTGGTAAATCCAAGCTTATCAGCAGGCCAAAGTTCATCACCAAAGAAGCTGCTGGTGTAGAGAACTTGGTCCCCAGCTTTTAGTCCTGCTCTTGCTGCATTCCCTCCATTTTCCACAGCCTGTATTACAATAATTTTTCACTGATGAAAAGACCATTTTACCCCAATTAAAACCGAATGGCCCGAGTTTTGACCTTTTTTTTTTTGGCCCCGACTTGACCAAAATAGTCAAGCCGGGGTCTGAATTCTTGCCCTAGCTAGTTTTATTGTCCCACGTGACTTAGTCTTGTATATTGTATGTGAAATTCTATTAGGGGTGTACATGTATTACACCCATCTCACATAATATTATTTTATTAATATAATACTTCACTCACATAATAATATTATATTAATAAAATATTACATGTGAGTAATAGAATTATATCCTGAATCCATTCAATTTTCAGTAGTATTTATAAATTTGATGCTATGTGATGGGAAAGTTGGTGAAAGACCATTTTGAGTTATACCCGAGCCCATCAACCTGATGTGCTTGGATCGATCTATTAGAATATATATGTGTGTATAAAACTATAGATACAAAATATAATACTTACAGTGATAACAACACCACCACCTTGCTTTTGGCCGAGAGTCAAGCCCAATGGCTTGTCAACTTCAACCTCAATATTCTTGGCTTTGCCTGCTGCAGTTCTTGCACTTATCTCAAGCCCAACCCCCCTTTTTCTCACACTCTTGATTCCTTCAAAAACCAATGAATTGAAAACAGCCCTTTTGGCTTCTTGAATTGATACCCCTTGGAAACTGGTTTTCTGAAAATTCAAGAAATAATTCCTTAAAAGACAAAAGAATAAAGAAAATATATTGGGTTTTAAGAGCAAAAAAAATACCTGAAATTGAGGGTGTAAGAGATTTGAGTTGTTGGTCTTGAGAGAGAGGCTTCTGGTGTAGGAAGAGGATGCACCAGCAGCAGCCATAGATGATGACATTGTTCTTTCTCTCACTGTGTGTAGTGCGTGTGTATGACAGTGGAGAATTATGGTTTGTTGGAAGGATTTTAGTGGCAAGAATTTGATTTCTTAAGATAAGTTGTGAGAGCCACACGCCCAACTGAATCAGAGTATTAAGTGACCACAAAAATGAGAACACACAACCATTACTTTTTTTTTTTTTTTTGGTCCTCAACACTATTATCCATCTTGGATTTTTGATTGTGTTAAAATGTCCCACATTGGTTGGAGATCTTGGCATGAATCAATATTTAATGGTGAGGTATTCCTTCTCTTAATAAAATCTTTTTAAAGGGAATTGGGCCCAATATCCAATTCTATTATGGTATCAGAGCCAGCCCAATTGGACCCAATATTCAATTTTATTAGATTGCAAACTGTCTTAGCGTCGCTGTTATAGCAACACGCTTCTTTTATTTACCAATTCATTATTGTTTATTTCCTGCGTTCACGTTTTTCTCTACTCCACCTTTACGTTTTTAATTCTTGTTTTCTGCAACTTAGTGTAGGTGCTTTTACATGGAGCAAAAACATGAAAATTTGCGTACGGTCGGACTGACGGAACGCGATGCTGGGATTGGGGGATTAGATAAATTAAAATTTATTAATCTGCAATTAAAATTCTTTTAAGTGAGCCTGTTGTGTTCGATTCAGCTGGAAGACAGCTTGATCGACTCAGCCGGCTGCGTGTGTGCGGAAGATAGTGGGTTTGGAAAGTCCGTCTGTTACTTCAAATATATTGCAAAGCTTTGTTTCTCTTTTCAATTAGTCAGTTTATGCAACTTGAAATATGCTTATGAAGGGTTAGCTGAATACATAAATAAAGCAGTAAAGAACAAAGCAATTTTAACGTGGTTCGGAGTAACACCTCCTACGTCCACGACCAGATTCAATGGTAATTTACTACCACTTGGTTTTCAAGTACCAAGCAACTTCACAACTCTAACCCGAGCTGTGTTCCAACAGTTTACAGGCACTGTCAAGCCTAACCTTTCAGTTTGCGAGTACTGAAAAAAAACCTTACAACCACTTGAATTTCGCGCTTCAAACAAGCGTAACCTTGACCTAACCTTTCTGGGTAAAGAGAGGTTTGGTTTAGGGTTCCAACTATGAACGAGTTCTTACAATGAAGAACATGAGTATGATGAACTCGTTCAAACTAGGCTTAAGATATTTCTATTCTGATCTATTCTGCCTATGACTGAATATGTGAACAACTAAGAACACAGCTGTCTGACTGGGCGTTCTTGAAAGATTTGACTTTGAAGATCGTTGTTCATTTTTCTGTTTTCTCTTCTATTTCTTCAGTCGACTCACCAGTGTCTTCTCTTTAATGGAGGAGAAGATATATATATAGGTGGAGATCTTCTGACATAGTTGGAAAATAACAGTTTGAAGCTTACCTACTCTCATTGACTTCTGGTCTTTCACCTACGAAGTAGGTCTGCATCTGCATAAGCTATTTCTTCTCTGATTTGACTGCGTCAGATAAGATCTTCTGACATCGGGATCTTATCTTTGAGAAGGTCTTCGTCTTTGAGCTGCTAAGCGTCTCTGTTGTGTCTTCAGCGTCTTGGACTCTGCTGCGTCTCGACTCTGAGCTGTCTTAGACCTGAGCTGTATCATTAACCTGAGTTGTCTTCAACCTGAGCTGTGTCATTGACTTGAGCTGTCTTAGACCTGAGCTGTGTCATCGATACTAAGCTGGGTCTTTTACACTGAGCTGGGTCTTCGACACTGAGTTGGGTATCCGTCAATGAGCTGGGTCTTGATACTGCTGGGTCTTTGACTCTGCTTGGTCTGCTCTGATGAGTCCGCTCTGCTGAATTTCTCAGTTGTGTCAGCTTAGCTGTATCTTCTGCTATCTTCTGTTGTCTTCAGCGATTCTTCCTGTTAACTTATAAACTCTAAGCTCAAACTTGTTAGCTGAAAAGACACTTGGGTTTGCGCAATCATCTACTTGGTTGGGGTCAGCTGGGTTTTGGTATTTAATCAAAACTCTATTAATTTTCCCAACAATTTCCCAATTTTTGATGATGCCAAAACCTAGTTGAGAAAAATAATTTACTTCCCTCTTAACAGGAAACGGGGTTTCAACAAAAATAAACATTCATAGCAGATAATCAAATGCAGAGTCTGGACAAAGAGTGATTGTCATCAGGTTGATATTGATAAAACAAACTTTTCATTAATAAGAGGAAATCTTACAACTTTCTAATTACAAAAGTTCAAAAGAAAATATTCCCAGTTGGCTAGGTCTTCAGTTGTGCTACTTCCTTTGTTCGTCCATTTGATGGTCAGTCTTGAGACCATATCTGTTGAAGATGAATTCCTCCAAGTTCTTCCATTCGACTTGATTTTTCGACTTGGAGATTCCTCTTTTTCCAGCCCAGTGATGAACTTCTTTGATAATATGGGCTTTGTTAGGAAGGTTCGTTCCAGCTAAAGTGGGATACTTCAATTGCTTGACTTTTGGAGCCTTTAGCTGGATGTTGTTTCTCTTGGCGTAGAGGTCAATTGATCTTGCCATCATTGGATCCATCTCATGGAGTTAGAGGAGATAATCCTGGAAAACAGTTTCCGGATCCATGCCTTTGTACTGATTCAAGTAATAGAATTCTTTGATGAATTCTGTTTTGCATTGTTCTCAGTCTTCATTGAAATCATCTGGGTTTTTCTTGTTTTTCTTGTCGGCTGAGGCTGCTTGGCCTTGTTTCTTCTTGGCTTGTCTGTAGCTCTGTCTTTTCTTCTTCTGCTTTTTCTCATCAGGCTTGAGCGATTCGGCTTTCTTTTTTATGATTTTGTCCAGCTCCTCTATCTCTCTTCTCTGCTCATTGTAGAAGTTACACAGCCAGTGATAGTCCTTGTATTCTTCAGGCTTATATCCACAAGCTTTTGCAAGAGCGACCATTTTCTCTCTCCACGTCTCTTTGACTGCTGTAGATGGCTCTTCTTCATCCAACTCTTTGGCAGAGTTGTCGATTTCCGACTGATTTGGCTGCATCGGTTCCCCCTGAGCTGCAGCTTTTCTCTCAAGTATTTTTCCAGCTCTATCCTTATCTTCCCCCTTTTTGGTATTATCAAAAAGGGAGACAGAGAGGTTAGCAGTTGTTGTGTTGAGCTTGGAGAGAGCAACTTCAACATCAGCGATCTTGGCGGTATTGTAAGCTGTGGCGATGTTCAGTTGAACAGTGATGCTGCTTCCAGCGCTGAACTGAGTCTCCAGATCTTTGAAGATGTTCCACAGCTGGCGGATGTTTGAGCTGTTGGAGAGAGTATACTGTTTGATGGCTTCCAGCTGGCTTGAAAGACTTGCTATATCGTCAACCAGTGGAACTTGAAGTCTTGTTACAATCTTATGAACTCTCTTCTCTAGATGATTTGACTGATCAAAGCTTTGAGAGACGAAAGATTGCTTCAGATCTAGACTTGTACGTTCTTGTAAATTTTGGGCAAATTGATGGGCTTCATCAATTGTCCTCTGTTGTTCTCGAATTTGACAGTCTAGAGCTGTGAATCTCATGATAACCTCGACTTGAGACTTCAGTTTGTCCTGAAAAAAAATTTCCTCAACCTCTTTAGAGATTGCTTCCTTCATGGCGGTTGAGAGCTCGACAGCTGAGTCCGTTTGAGTCTTGGATTCGTCATGACTGGGTTTATCTGCCTCAAACTCGACCAGTGCTCGAGTGTCATTGGCAATTGGACTTGGTGGGGCTGCTGCATCAGCTGGTTATTCAGAGATCATTACCTCAGCTGTGTTTTCTGGTACAGCTTCCTTGGTAATCTCAGCTGAGACTTCTTTGGATGTGTTAGCTCCAGAAGATGTCTCCTATCCCGCTGCTGTAAGAAGCTTATTGGCTGACTCCCATACATCTTCTGGGTGCGGCTTGGGATACTGCTGAGAGACTTCGATGATACCTCTAATGAGCTCATCCTGATGTAAGTATGCATCCTCCAGGCTTCCAAAGCCAAAAGTGTGTTGGAGGCATGCTTCATCTGTCTTCAACTTCTCGTGGGAGAAGGTCTCTATCAGCTGCTCATTCTGGTACCAAGTTGTCATCTTGGTGGCAATGTAGAACTTGAGATCTCCAACTTTAACGAGGACAATGGGCAGATGCGCCAGAATGGGATACTGAGTTAGAACACTCTTGATCCCTGCAATGTGTAAGTCCTCGTACATGGCTTCCATGAAGGCTGAGCCAGTAGAGTTGGGTGATGGAGAGGCAGTGAAATCACTCTCTGATTCTGAGGAGATTTGAGGATTTGGATCAATTGGGTTCACAGTAGGCTGTGAAGAAGCATCAACCAACTGTGTGGGAGATTGAACTTTGGGTGATGGCTGTTTTGAGGGTGAGCTGGGATTAGTGTAAGAAGGTTCAACTTGGGTGTCAGCTGGCTGTGAAGGAGCTTCCGTCAGTTGAATATTCTCTTGCTCTTTTACAGGAGATGGCTCTTTGGTTGGAGAGCTGGGTAGAGGAGAATGTTGTTTGGGTGGTGAGCTGTGAGGCGGTGAGGGTTGGGGTGAGTTAGGAATATCGCCAAGTACTTGTGTGATAATCTGGGTCGGGAAAGGTGAACGAGGTGTCTGACTCCTTGGATTATCCAGCTCGTCCTATGAACTGGATGACGATCCATCATTCAATTCCATATCAGCCAGGATGTTTGATCCAAATTGATTGAAGGCTGATACTGGCTGTGGGGAGAGAATCACCATTGCTTGACTAAGCTTGCTTGGTAAGATTGTTGGAGTAGCCTCTGAAGATTCCTGAGTCGATAGAACGACAGTTGTTCTCTTCTTCTTTTCCACTGGGCCTCCAGCTACTTTGCGGTCAGTTGTCTTCATTTTCCTCTATTTCTTCTCCGCTGGAACTTCTGGTTCGGTTTCTTCCAGCTGTTTCTTGCCTTTGCTCACAGCAGACTGTTTCCTCAGGAGATCATTGATTTGACTAATTCTCTAGAAGAGAATCTTCGTTTCTGGAAACGGTTCTGAATCAACCCACTTGACTGTGTGCCCTTTTACAGCTTGCTCTATTAAGAATGAAATCTTAGAGCATAGGTACAGGGGCTCTGAGGTTGAATATGTCGTCCTGGTGGAGTCGAACTTGATCTTCTCTGATTCCTTTACCAGTCGGTTGAGTAAGAAGTCAAACCAGTTGACATTTGCCCCTTTTATCATGGCAATCATTGGTTTGAGCTTCGGAATACTGATCTCTCCTTGAGATCCAGCTATCCCCAGAATGCATTTTTGCGTAATATCCAGAAGCAGCCTGTACTTTAGCTTGAGAAGGAGCTTTGATATGCTCGCTCTATACGGTTCTGGAGAAATAAGCATCTCTTGACTGAGGAATTCATCCACTTCATCACGGCTGTAATCGTCTGGAATGAATCCTTCTTTGTTGGGTAGATTGAATACTTTTCGCAGCATTCTGTTGAGTTTGATGTTAATGGTTGCTGAATCGTACTTTCCGTCAGCACCCTTGACAATCACATCGAATGAAGATGAGTAGAAACCAATGATGTTCATATAGAAGAGTGCGGCATCTCTCTTCAGAATAAGCTTGGGCATGGAGGTTGCCCAAAGCAAGAGACCGGAGTCTGCAACTAGATCCACCATCTCTCTGAGTTCTGAAATCTGGAGGTTGTTTGTGGACAAAACGCTTTCAAAATATAACTTTGTCATAAGAGCTTCATACTGATTCATCCTTGCAGTTTACTTCTTGGGTACCATCTCTACAATATGTTGATTTTGATCGTACTAATATCTTGCAGAGAATAGATAGAGATTTTGAAGATTTGAAATTTACAGAGATAAAAATGAGAGAATTCTACGTATCTTTTCCATATATATCAACTACCATGACGGATCAACGGTTGAGATTGAAACAGTTGATATTCTGATCAACGATTGGGAGAGAATCACTCATCACATTTAGCTGACGTGTTTACGGCGAGTGTATTATAACCGCGCGTGAGGCAGTTCAAACATTTTGAAGTTCTGTCTCGATCCTACCATGCTACAGTACATTGCAGACTTTACATTTAATGCGATGAGAAATGAAACTTATCAAACAATTTAACTAAGGAACACATGTCCGCTAAAAATAGGAAAAATAACTGGACTTAAATAGAATATTCCTCAGTTTGTTAAATGCATGAGACGCAAACTGGTCAGCTTGGACATATAAGTCAGCTGATACTACGGTGGTTTTTTTTTCTTTCCTTGACCGAGTTTTCCCTTCAGCTGAGCATCTGGAGTTTTATTTGATTTTCCTTCAGCTGAGTTCGCTTGAGCTCTGCGACTGACGTAGTTTAGCTTGATTCCCCCTCAGCTGGGTAATCCTTCTGAATTTGAACTTGGGATCCAGTTGAGTTTGTTCCCCCTCAGCTAGATTCCTCTTCTGGATTCTATGATCCATGCTTGATTCAGCTTTGTCTGATATCCAAAGGATGATATTTGATAGTTTAGCTGGATTTCTCTTCTTGATTCTCCACTTGAATATTCTTCTGGATTGTCTTTGCCTTCAGTTGATATCACAATTGTGTCGATTTCCAGCTTGGTGGAGTTCCCCTTGACTTTGATAGTAGGTGTCTATCTTTTCTCAGCTGCTTCCTACTTTACTTGAGCCAGTGATTTTCTCAACAATTACGTTTATCTGTCAACTTGATCTCTAATTTTGAGAAGACAGTCAGTTGTCCGTGATCAGCTGAGTTCACTGCTGTTTTGCGGGGAATAATCTTCAATTTCCAGCTGTCTTTCTTTCACATCATGCTTGATGATTCATCAAAAGCGCATGTCCATCCTTGACCTGTTATCACTCCTTCGACACCCAGTTGTGATTGGGTCCGACTTTGTTGTTGAGAGTTCCATTAATCACCCAGATTTATCATCTTTTGTGAGTGATACTTCTGGTTGGTCCTTGAAGGGGTCATTTCTTCTTTGGACTTTGTTGACTGCATGAACTCCATTTTCTTCGATGAGGTTCATTTCCCAGCTGGATTCTGTCAGCTTGATATCTAGCTTGATATCCCGTCTACTGGAATCTTGATGTGAAGCTCGGTTGATTTTCAGCTTTATAACCAGCTGAGATCCATCTCAGCTGCCTTTTTGGTTGACCTTGATGTCTGTGCTGAATGACATTATCTTTGATTTTGATTCCAGTCGGCTGGATTTATCTGCTGCTTTTGAGTTCTGTGATCAGTTGGGAGTTGCTGTTTTTCTTCTTTGATAGGACTGAGCTTGGAGAACTGGCTTGATTATGTACGATCTCTTTGGTACATGTTTGGTTTGGTTCTGGCTGTGTTTGCATTGGCTTGAGCCATTCTTTTATCTGATTCAGCTTTGGCCATCTCCAGCTTCTTTATCAGCTGTGGTTTCTCATCTTCAAGCTCCTGATCATTCATTCTTCCGTTTGTCTTTCTAATTTTATGATGATGGATTCGTCTGAAATGCCATCCCACATCATGTCGTGATGCTCGCTCAGAAAGCTTTTGTGTCTGAACTTCCAGATCTGATGATCATTGACTCCTGCGTTGGGAGATTCCTGCACAAGGAAGTTTCCACGACAGTATGGAATATAA